>VZTN01010331.1:297329-381436 GCA_013400515.1 Erpornis zantholeuca
ATAATATATATTTATATTTTATGGTGAGTGCTAATTTAAGTGCCACACAGTTATTTCTCCTTGGGTTTCTAGCTCCAGTTCAAACAGGCTTTAGTATTTTCATTACAATTCAGTATGTTTATTTAGCATTAGAGCTGGCTGAACTATTCATTACTAATTTAGCCTACTTATTTATTTTTATTTATTTATGGTAAGTGAATCTTCACCGAATAAATCCTAGTTCTCCTCCCACAATGTTCAGACTCTAAGAGCATTCCCTGGAGAGAATTTGGGAGGACGATTATTCAGACCCACAGTCTGTTCACAACTATCAATTCCCCATTTATTCCTTGTGGGGTGTGCCTGAATGCCTGAGCGTTTGCAGTGCCTCCTAGGAGTTCCTGCAAACCCATTTTTAGAAATAAATGTACTTCCCATTCAGTTGTGCTAAAAAAATTAAATAATTAAAACCCCCAAAAAAAGAGAAAGAAAATGTAATCCTCCCTCTCACACCCGGTCCAAGCAGATGAGCAGTGGGAGAGGAAATCGCCTATTTTCTGTGACAGACCACGAGTAGCTGCTGCCCACAGCAAGCCTGGCTAATTCACCTGCCACTAAATTAGATCCTCATTTGCATATGTGAGTTCATTCTGTCCCTGCCCCCTTCAGAGATGGAAAGAGCAGAACACTTTGCTGGGATTTTGGGTCCCCGAGAAACGCCTGCCCTTAGGATGGAAGGATCCCCTTCCAACACGCACCAGCAAGGACAGAAACAGCTGAACTCTGGTCCCCATCCCTGCAGGGAACAAAGACCCGAGAACATCACGGGCCCTGTTCCTGGAGCTGCTGCTCCCCCTGGCAGAGCTCTCTGCAGCTCCCAGTCCTTTCCAGGCGCAGCCGGGGCGATGTGAGCGCCCAGGCACACACTGCCCTTCCCCACCAGCGCACAGGATGCTCACTCTGCAGAGCCTGGGGCTCTCCTTGCTCCGAAAGCACCACACACCTGTCGCCCTGAAAATAAGCCTTCTAAGTTGGAGTCAGAACTGTTCGTGTTGTTTTGTAAAGTTACTCTCAAGTTCGCACAGAATCTCGCACAAACAAGATGTGTTTTTCTAACTGTCCTTCTTGTTTTTCATTCCATTCATGATAAACAAGGGTTTGATGGACTTCTGTCCAAACCAATGGAGATGGACAGGAGAAGTTCTCTCTGTCCAATCCACAGGGTCTCACAGAATTGTATAAAAACTGTGAAAAATAAAACTTCCTTCTTCTTCTTCTGACACTCAACCTGTGTGTGCGTGTCTGTTCGTTCGTGCTCTCGAGCGACACACACCCAGGCCATACAGAGGCCGTACAGAGCTGCCAGTGCTGCTGAGCTGCCCCTGCGAGCTCCCTGCGAGCCCTTCCCCATCCCCCCCGAGCCCCCCGGGGAAGCTCCCCCGTTCAGCTCCGGGAGCAGAGCCCGGGCGGTGCTGCTGCTTTGCTGCAGGCTGCAGTGCTGAACACACACCTCGGTGCAGGGCACGGAAAGCAACGCTGCCCACAGCAGCCCTTTCTGCTTTGCTTCCTTCGAGCCAGCAATTCAGGTTTTTCAGCAGCAGCAGCAGTAGAGTTTTCACTTTTAATTTATCTCTCTCAGCGCAAGCTAAATATTCCATTTTTCTCCCCTGCTATAACCAATAAAAGCCAAAGTGAACACACTTATTATCAGTATCTGACACCAACAGTAGAAATTCAGCTCATCTTTTCATTCCTGCCACAGCAGAAGGGAAAGGTTGCTGAGACATGGTTTCAGGCAGCAGGGCTTTCTCAGCTCTAGGCGTGTTCTGTTGAGACTTTCTCATTCCCTGGAGACATCCTTAAATTCCCTCTCACCGACTCAGTCGCTGACCTTTCAGTGAACTAACTCCCAGACTTAAAAACACCAAGGACTTGAATATACTCAACACAATAACAAGCACTTTTCCCAGATGTTATCACGGCAAAATCTTTCTCAGTTATTTACCCCTGCCTCCTTTAGCTCACATTCCTCTAACTGATCCCCAAAACCCAAAGAGTTTTACCTGCTCACCTTCCACCCCACAGGACTCCCATTTCAGTACTACAAATGTTGTCTCTGATAACACATGGGATTTTGAATCACTTTTCCATTTGAACTCTGTACATGTCCCTTCCATTTGCAGGTTCCCATGTTCTGCTGCAGTGATCATTTTAATCTGATGGATGACCCCTGGGCTCTCCTCGCCCATGCAGCACCACAGTGGTGCTTGAAGAGCTTCTGTTACAGCAGCAGGTCCTGCAGGCTGTGACTCTGAGCACTGCAGGACCCTCCACATCCCCTCCTCTCCTCAGGGACCCCGAGCTTTGCTGACATCCCCCCTGCCCAGGGGGACAGCTCAGACCTGCAGCTTGTGCTCCAGTGGAAGCTGAATGTCACATCACAGCTTAAATCAAGATCTTCCAACAGATAATCTCAGCTGGTTTGTTCCAGATCCCAGTCCTAACCCAGTCTTTCATCACAAACTCCATTGGTCCTGCCAAAGTTTCCAGCTGGATGCTTCATCCTTAGTCACTCATCAGTTCTGCTGCAGCCCCACACATCTTCCACATCCTTCAGTTAAAAATTGTCCCCTCTGAGATGTGCCATGTCAGGATGGCATCCCCTAAACCTCTGACCCACACCAGGTTCTGTTTTACTCGAGCATTATTCCAACATGAGAAGTGCATCAGGACTCTCACTCCAAGAAACATTCCCTCTGGCCATCTTCCTCTGTGGCAGAGCTCAGCACACACAGACACAGAGGAAAATGCTGCTTAATCTCTTCCAGACTTCCAGATGTGTGGGAGCCTTGAGAAACTCTGCTCTCCCATTCTGACCACTCTTGTTTTCTTTACAGCACCACACACTTACTCAGACTTTACTCATGGCTCAATGTATTTGAGGGATCATCTTTACTCCATCTAAGTAAGGTTTCTAATGCCCCCCACGTCTGAGAAGCTACACACAGTGGCACCTTCCTGATGCCCCAGCAGGGCTCAGCTCAGAGCAGCCCCTGTGCCCACAACACCTCCCCTGACCTGCTGGTGACCAGCCCCCCTGAAACACAGCCACTGAGTCCCCACACCTAAGGCACCCACAGGTCATGGCAAGTCCTGCAGAGCAGAGCAGGCTGCAGGGACACAGCTCCACCCTGGTGGGAACTCACTGCATTCCTGTTCTGACAGAGGGTTAACAGCTCGTTAAAAATAAAAATATTGGATACTGTCACAATTTGAAATTGTAAAATCACATTAGATTTGTCTCCATTCAGATTTTTTTTTCTCTTTTCTCCAAAATAGTGGGAAACAAGGTTTGTCATGCTGGCAGACTGCTCAGCTCCACAGGAGACTGGCAGTTTTCATCCACAGGAAAAGCCTGATGCTCCGTGGGCAATACCTTCCCTCTCTCCCTTGCCACATCCCATGGTTTTGCTGACAGGCTGCAGAGCAAAGGGAGAGCTGTTACTCATCTCCTGAAGACTTTCAAGAAGCAGTTGATCATCTTGAACTGAGTCAGTGCTGAGAGGGCAGCCCTCCCCTTCTGACCAGAGCGTGGCTGGGAGCCTGTGACTCACGGCAAAGTCAAGAGGGTTCAGTGCACAACTTTCCTTTCTGCAGGAAATGATTCAGTGCAAGGTTCCCTTTGGTGTGCTCTTTAAAGCATCTCTTTTAACACCACTCCACAGTGCTGGTTCTGAGCCTCTTCACCCCACAGAGGGTTTCAGATCACAGATATTCTGGGCTGAGGAGCGAGCAGAGCAATCCCAAAGGGCAGAGAGGATGTGCTTTGCCAGAATGTTCACAAACCACATCCAGCAAGGCTCTCGTGGTGTTCAGGAGCTGCTCAGCATCCCCTGCCTCAGTCTCCCTGTCTGCCCATGGTGTCCAGGGATGGACACTTGGGATTTAGAGGGGGGAAAGGCAAAGAGATCTCCCTTCATTTCCTTCAGATGTCTTCTCAGAGCTTCTCTGGTGTTGTGCAGGTTTTGTGTGACCTTTGGATTGCTGGCATGATTAAAAAAACCCATAATTAAACCAACACCTTTATGCTGTCTGCCTAGCCAACGTGGGTACCCAAGGCTTTTGGTCCTAAGGACACTCAACAACAGCAATATTCTGATCTGGTAACTGGCTCTGCTACAATTCCCTGGGACCTAGGGCCTCCCCCCTTTGAAAGCACAAGAAATCTCAGAGAAACTCTTGCTTTTCTTAACTCCCAGATAGAAAATAGTCTTGAAGCTCCTTCTGGGACAGTAGATGGAGGTTCACGTCTGTACAAACCACTCAGTCTGCATAACTCTACAGTCACTGTGCTCTCCTAAGACTGACAAAGGACCCCAAGACAAGTGACTTTTCTAGGAAAAGCATGATGCTCCTTGCAGATAACTTTCCTGAGCAAAAAGGACAAAATTAATTAAAAAACCACTGCCTTGGCCTAACTTCACATTGCATTTGCCAGCTCTAACTCTGTACAAAGCTGGATGCAGCTCCATCTAAAACACAAATCTATTGAGATTCCTGCAGACACTGGCATCCCCACAAGGCAGTGGTAAATCTCTGGGGCAGATCTGGGCTGTCCCCAGGGTCAGGACCCCTCGGGGCCGAGGTCTCTTGCTGTGTTTTGGGCTCTGTCTGCGGGCTGGGGAGGAGGGAGGCTCCCCTGGCCCGGCAGCCTGGGCACAGATGTTCTTTGTGAGCAGGGGGCAGCCGGGGGGGCCCTGCAGAAGGCCTCGGGCCCTGAATAATGCAGAGAGTGAGAAATGCTTTAAACAAAAATAGTTTCTGACTCAGAGGTCTCGTGGAGCACAAACCTGCCAGCCCCGATGTGTGCCGGAGCCCCCAGCCCCAGCAGCAGCCTCAGCAAAGAGCAGCCTTTGCTCTCCTCTCCGTGCCCCCCACCCCAGCACACAGAGAAGCTTTTATTTGCTAATGAAAGGCAGGAAGCAGACTTAAATTAATCAAGTGAAGTCTCTCTCCATTTCATGTAAAGAAACTAATTCTGGTTAAACAGAGGTTTTGCCGTTCTTCTCATTCTGAGATCCAACACTGTGCAATTAAAGTGGGCACAAATGAAGGTCATTATCGCTTCACTCCCCGGGCCAGCTGCAATCCCGATCCTGTGAGCCTCACCACGGGCAGGCTCCCAGAGCAGAGCAGTGCAATGCCACGAGGTGCCTGCAATTAATGAATTGGCAGCAGGGGTTGGGTCTTGCTAAATCCAAATCCTGTTAGATTTGTTTTGACCTGGAGACATTCCCAAGTATTTCCTCCACCCCAGATCAAGCTCCAAAGGATTTATTACACTTTTGGATGCCATACCCTTTCTTTCCTTTCTCTAAATAATTTGTTTCCAAATTGTTTGCAATCCCAGCCTGGGAACTTTGAAGGACAACTGCAATGAGCTGCTTACAGACTTGGTGACTGACATGCACTGAGCCATGTTAGGGATCTGGGTTCTTTTGTTTGCGTGTTTCAAAGGCTCAAGAATTGTTTTTCTCTGTTTATTACATATACATCTGTCTCCCCTTAAAAGAAACCAAGATCTTAGAGTAACTTTCTTTCTGTAACCCTGACATCTCTAACATCGAGAATTACTTGCTTACATCTACTTTCCCTTCAGACTTCTTCTAGCTCATCAGTGCATACTGGAATTATAATCCTACATCCAACAATTCCAGTCTCAGACTTCAAATTCTGGACATATTCCTGAGATGGTCATTGAAAGAGACAGCAGTTTGCAATGAAATGAAATGTTAATATCTGTATGATATCTGGTGAGGGGCCCTTCCCAGCTCCTGGTTGCTGTACAGAAAATAAACATCTGGTTATGGTGGGGAAAAGGCTTCCTTACAGCCCTCCCACACCCCAGGATGGGCAGCCCAGACTGCACTTGACTCCTGCTCTCTGCAGCAGGCAGGTCACCGAATGCAGGCAGGGATTAACCTGAGGTTAAAAAAAACCCAAACCTTTGGTGCCTTTGGTGCTGTGCTTCCCCACCTGGATCAGGTGAGGAGTGTGGTACCACCTCCAGGGCCGTGCAAGGTTGGCTTCCTGCTGACTCCTGGAGGGTGGTGAACACCACCACAGAAACCAGGATGGTGGCACTTCACCAGACCTCTTCCCCACTTAATCTGACAGAGGGCAGAAGTACCAAAACCTCCCAAAAATGAGACTTTTTGAGGACTTTAGGTAATATCTAGAGTCCAGCACATGAGTTCATAGCTGTCTCAGACCATGAGAAGCAGCCATGAGGATCTGGGAGTGCCTGAGACACACAGCACTACAAGGCAAAGGAGGTTAATATTGTGCAGAGTGGAGACAGCATTTGATAAACACCATCTCTGACAGACAATCCCATCACAGCTGGGCCTAGAGGTTTGTTTTGAAATGAGACTCAGAGCCACAACATAAAGAAAACACAGGCTCTGAGCAATAGCACTTTGCAAGATGAGAGGAGGAAAAATGGCTTTATTAACAAATAAA
The DNA here is from genome assembly GCA_013400515.1 of Erpornis zantholeuca. NCBI lineage: Eukaryota > Metazoa > Chordata > Aves > Passeriformes > Timaliidae > Erpornis > Erpornis zantholeuca. The sequence continues at coordinate 303,831 of VZTN01010331.1, forward strand.
GAAATAGCACACTCAGTCAGGTGTTATTTAGGAGACCTGACCTGACAACTGATATATTGATACCTAGTTATGGCCAAAGTAGGAGAATTCAATGAGATATCTCTCTTTTGCAAAATAAATCAGCTGATTCAGTGCCCAAACATTCCAACAGCAGCCTTGGGAGCTGATACAGGGGAATGAGCCAGAGAAGTGAGACCCTTTGGGGCCACAGAGGAACACCGAGGCAGGAGGGACAAGGGAACAGTGACAACACAAAAAGGAAATGCATGGCCTTAGGTTGATGCTTATGTGTGTGGGATGACCCCAATGAATATTGCTAATGAGCCAGCACCACTGCAACGTTAATTAATTTGGCATCTAACAGTAATGGAAAATAATTAGATCATAAATCTGACAGGTTAGAGCACTCTGATGGTGGAAATAACAAACCAAACCTACACCAGAAAACTTCAGCATTCTGTAATAATGTGCTGCCACAGAAAGATCAGATTAAAAGTGTTTTCATGGAGGGCAAAGAGAACCTGAGCAGAGCCCAGGAAAGAAAGAGGCAGAGGGATGGAGCTGCCCTGGGTGCCCTGGCAGCAGCCTGGAGGGCAGGGCTGTCCCTGAGCTCACTTTGCTTGGCACACACCCTGAGAAGCTGCAGAAACTGCTCCAGGCTGTGTCTGTAAACCACTGGCTTTGCGGAGGCACGGGAGAAGAGCTGAAAAGGGAAACTTCTAATAAAAGTAAAATTTGTCAGGGCTTTTGGCAAAGCTCGGAATTAATGTGTGAATCACAGAATATCGAGAGAGCAAACAAACCCCATCCTTCCCCTGGCAGAGCTAAAGGAAGAGATATGTGTTTAGGCTTCCCTTGCACACACCGTGGGCACTTCACTTAGAAAAACCCTGTTCAGGCTCTCCTGGATCCTATCACCACTCGAGGATGCCACCAGCAGACTTCACAGCTACACAGCTCGAGCAGCCCCTGCAGCATCCCCACAGCACCTCCCACCCCTGTGCCTGTGGCAGGCACAGCACAGCAGCCTCTCCATCTCTGCTGGGGCTGTGCCAGGCTGTAAGCACAGTTACCACCCTCATGCACTAGGGCATGGGCTCACACCTTGGCACACTCCATCAGATGTTACAGCTCTGTGTCACTGTGGTGAGGAACAGCCCCTGTCCCACCCAGCCCCTGCTCTCCCAGGGCCCTGCCAGCCTCCTCTGACCCCTTCAGCTGAAAAGTATCCAGATTTATCAAAAACAAAATATCTGCTGGGAATTTTGGTCCTGGAGCTGGCATTCTGGCCAACCTCAGTAGCTATGAAAACTAAGTGCCATCAAGCATGTTTAAAAGTCCTCACATAAAAGACACATTAAATGCTATTCTGTTTAATAAGATGTATGGAAAGGAGCAACGCTGAGTCATTCCTCAGGTAGGAGTAAGGAAATTTCCCTTTAGGAGTTTTATATTTTGTTGATTTGGATCATAAAAGGAATATCCTTTTAATGTGGCAATGGACAGGTAAAGCCAAAACTAAGATCTATGTCTGCTCCAAATAATATTTTTCATGTTATTTCCTCTGAAATTTGTTTAACTCCATCATATTTTAGGGCTTTCCATTATTTAAAGCCATCACATTGAGTTATTGCATTTGGGGGAACAGCAAAGTGCTCACTTGCAAGCAGCTCCATAGAAAATAATGACAAAAGGCAGAAGAATATGCTCAGGACACTCGGTGAATAAAAATGGTTAGGACATTTTCACCACAGTTTCATCTCCTAATGGTATTAATAACTAACTGTGGCTGTTGGAATAGTAAGAAGACTCAAATTAGGGAACTTGAATGGGATAGTTTCGAGGGAAAAACAATATTTTGACTAAAAATTGCCTTATTAAGTGGCTATCAGGTCACCTCTTTTTAATCCTCTTTCAGAAATGATGAGATACTGTTGTAAGTTGCAGAGCTGCTCTGCTCTTCTGTTCAATAACCGAAGCAGATTATGAGGAGGCAGCTACACTCAGTTACCCCAGAGTTAAGACTCTTGTTGTTCAAGAAACCAGATTTATCTCTGTGCCCAATTAGTTGGTACTTATTCACAAATCTCACTTCCATTTCCTGACAACAAAATCAACACAAATGCCCTAAAATATGATGACAATCTGGTGGGAGAAAGCACCCTGACAATGTGGTGTGGTGCAGAACAGACAGACTTCCTACAGAGGCTCCCAGAAATACTCTGCATGGGACAGGGTGGGAGGGCATCAGCTCCATCTGCCATTTACCAGCACTCATGTCCAAGGCCAGTTTGCATTTGGAATTCCCTCAAGCTTCTCAGGCTGAGGATCACAAACCATTTCTGTGCATTTTGCAAAGCATTTTCAATTTGCTGCGGCGAAAAATTTGGCTGGTGCCACCAGAATGGCATTCCTGACATTCCTTCGTGTTGGAACACTGCAACCAAGCACATCTGGGGAGAATGAGCCCCAAAATGCAACCAGGGAGGGCCAGATTACACCAAAGCAAAACCAAAGCACACACAGGGGTGCCTGGAAATGCAACAAGAGGCAACAACTACAGGAAAGGACACAGCAGCTGCTTGGTTTTGTCCATCTCACATTTTCTGTTTAGACCAATTTACTCCTCCTGAATAATTTTGGGAGGGAGTTTTGTCCAGTCTTTCATATAAAAATTATCCAGTGGTCTGATATATCCCTGAGGCTGTTTGGGTTTTTTTTTTTTATCAAATAAATATTTTAGAAAGTTGTAGGGATCCTTTTTCAAGACAACTATTTGCAGTGTCTGAGCATTAAGAATATAATGTATTCATATGCTGAACACATACAGACAACACTTAATATCAAGTTTCTTTGCATAATACAAAACAGTTCTGCTGTCTTTAATGAATATTTTAGCACTGATTGAGATAAACAAAACCAGCTTCTGAAGGACAACAGATTTCACCCTGTGTTAAAAACCTCTCTTCAATGCAAAACTGCACCCAAACTATGCTGGGGTTTTTTAATTGGTTTTCCTTTAAGGGCAAAGTTGTTGGATATGTTTCTGAGCCTGGGGTGCAGGAGCTGTCCATACCTTACAGCTCCTCCATGGATGGAGATCAGCCAGGATGAGGCCTTTGGAAGGCATCCAGCTCAGTTAGAGATTAAAATCATAACATTACAACACTCCTGTTAGGACAAGGCTCCCCCACAACTTTTAGGTGCTCAGGATGGGCATGGTCAGTGCTTCCCACACCAGGGAGATGCTCAAAATGGAAAAAGACATTTTCATTCAGAAAGAAAGCAAAACATGTTCTGAATGTTGGGGGTAATATCAGACCCTGTGAACAGTTCATTTCACAGTTGTGAAATTCAGCATCTGTGTTTTGCAATATGTCAGTGCTAAATTCATCACTGAATATTTATATTATTTTCCCATCTCCTGATAAGCTAATTGTACAGACAGGGGACATGGCACAGGCTGCTGTTAGCAAGTCAGAGCATGAAGTCATCTTTGATGGAATGCAGCTGCTCAGAGTCAAGCTGTCTGATCACAGTGAAGACAGACATTTTCATTGCAATCTTTCACAAAAGATGATTTAACTCAGGAGGATCTCCCCATAAATTATTCTTAAAACTGAGACAGGAATTACTTAATTGGTACGCTGGCATGCACTTCAAGAAAAACAAAAATGCAAAACCTAGAGTGAAACATACACTCTATTCCTTTTTTCAGCTGACAGAAGAGGAGCACAGACAGCATTATGTGTGCATTTCTGAGCTGCAAGTGCCTATCCTGAGCCCACTCTTGGACATAACACCTGCCCAAGGGCTGGAAACAGCCACCGCACTCATGGCTTTGGCAGGTAATGCAGAATTTCAACTAAAAATATAAACAAGACTTATCTTATTATCAAGTTCAAGATACAGAGTGTTTGGCCACTTTCATGTTGAGTTCAGTACCTCACAAGACTTGCTGCTAGAGGCCATGGCAGCAGCAGGAATTTGATGTAGGAGGGATCCAGATTGTACTCTCAGCTCCCAGTGCCCCAGAAGGGAGAGAGGGAAGGATCCCTCCAGGCCAGGGCTCAGAGCTGCTCTCCATGGGCAGAGCAGGTTTGGTTCATGGCACAAAGTGGGGTCAGGTCTCTGAGGGGCTCCTGCTACACCACAGCAGCTGCTGGATGAGCAGGAGAAGGGAAAAATGAAAGGTCCATGGTGGGAGGCAGCATTTCCACAGGCCCTTCTGAAGCACCTGCCTCTCTCAGATAAGATGGAAAGGTATGAGGTTTTTTTCTATGAGGTTTGCTTGTAGTCCAGTTATTCCAGTCACCAGCAGTCAGTTTTCTGCTCTGTGGTTCACTTCTAGAGAAATGGGTGAACCATTTCCACAGCACTTCCCTGCCTGCTTGTAACAGGTTCATCAGTGAAGTGTCCCCCCAGCTCTGCCTGAGCACCCCTGTAAGCACAAAAGGGTGCCTGGACCCCCTCTGGCATCCCCTTGTGAGTCAGTTTGAGACAACATTTTGAGGAGAATATCTCTTGATGGCAAACAGGTTGTAGCTACTCTTTTGTCTACTAGGTTTGGGAAAAAATAATTTTTTTTTTTTGAAGGATTTCTTTTTTTTCCTCTCTCAAACTTAAAAACACAAAGTAACATAAAATTCATTTTCTAAACATAAATGAACAATATAAAATACACTACTAAAATCACCCTAAACCACCTTGCATTCTCACAAGCACTCTGCTGTGGGGTTTTACTGGCTCTGTGTGCATGCCATCAGCAAGGACACCTCGTGCCCTATGGAAATTCACCTTGCAGCTGAAACTTGGGCTGTGCCTCTGGTTTGGCTGAGCTGCCACCACAGTAATGGGGATTTTCATAAAAAAGATATTTTATATATATGAGCTTGTTTTAATGAGCTTGTTTGTAAGTAGTAACTGTTTTATTGGCTCTTACATATATTCCTGTCCCTTTAATTGATGTTTTTGGACTGCTGTAGACTGCTACTAAGGGCAAAACATAATTTTAAGAATTTCAATATTTTCAATTTCAATATTGTGATCATGGTAAAGATTGCCATGTTATCATATGAGAAAATCTGCATAATGCAAGTGATGATTCTGCTGTGGTCTACTTTCATCAGCAAACATTCAGTATCTGTTCATCCTGAACCAAAATTAGTATTTTCTACAAACTCAGCTATAGATACCTCCGGTGTTTACAGTAAACACTTAATGTAAAACTGCCAAAAAAAAAAAGGAGGAGGTCTTCAGATAAATTTCTGAAAGGCAAAACTTTCTCCTTAACTTTTTCTTTCGGTCACACAAATCTGTGCCTTAAAGGCAAGAAACAGAAATAAACTTTGTGCCCAGGAACACTTGGGCATTCAGTCCCAGACCTGCAGCTCACTAACCTCTTAGCTGTTCCCTTCCAGGCAGGATTTGGGGTATTTTGAAGACCTCAGGAGTTTCCCAGCTGCCTGGGAAGTTCGGATGGCCACTCCTCATTAAAGCTGGCACTAATGTGCAGCCTGCTGCAGGATTTCCTCAGGGTGAGGTGCTCTCCTTCCCTTTGCATCTCTCCTCTCCCCAGATGCCAACCATGGCTCCTTCCCAAGAAAAGGAAACGTTCAGCTGTCGTGGCAGTGAGAGAGCAGCTCTCAGTCTCAGTTAACCTTTGCAGCAGTAACACTAATTTGCAGTCTGTTCATACTGAATGCTAAAGCCTCTCTGTTTCCTGCTCCAAATTTCATTCTGTGCCAATTAGTGCCACGAAGTCAGTCTAATAATGATGTGTGGTTAGCACAGGGCTCGTGTCTGAGAGCTGAGAGGAATGCACAGAGGACAGATCACTGAGACGGTGCCATCCCTGAGCGTTCAGAGCTTTGTGGAAGTTAAAGGGTCTAGAAACATGCTATAAAAATATGTTTCAACATGGGTACTGATAACATTTAGATGTTTTCAGCACCTTTGTTGAAAATAATTAAAAAGGCCCAGCAGGTTTAAATTTATGCATGGAGTTGAAAGGACATAGACCTGTTCAATTCATTGCTGTGCTTGCTTCACTGAAGAATGATGTGCAAAAAACCCTCAGCCAATAACTTCCAAGATTGCTACTATGCTTATTTACACAAACATGCTAAAAGCAGCACACAAATGAGCACCAAGCAATGCCTGCCACGTCCTCTGGCTTCTCCCACTTTGCACCCATGAGCTCCTGCTGGAGACTGACAGGAAGCTCCAATGAGCAAAGCTGCCAAACCTGAGATCAGTGGATGTTTGGCCACACGAGGTGCTCCAAAGGCAGCAGGAGGCAGGGCAGGGAGTTACCTCTCCCAGCACAAGGGATGCCTGGAGATTTTGGACTGGATTCATCACAGCTGACTTGAGCCATCAGCAGAGCAAAACACATCTGGAGGAGGAGCTGTTGTTTCACATCAGCGAGGACAAGAACACACATGGCTTGTTCTGGGTGAGGGATGTGCTCTCGGGGCAAAAAACCTCGTGAGAAAACTCATGGGAAACACCTTTGGTCATCCTGGCAGCACTGCTGAGCATCCCAGGCTGAGCACCAGAGCCCTGGCTGGTGCTGGTGAGTCCTGCTGGCCCTGGGCTCACACCACGCTCAGGAGACAGCAGGAGCAGGGCTAGAGGATGATCTTCACTCACTCAACAGGAGCTACACAGGAGATGCTTAGGAAATACAGAAAGTCCAGCTCTTTCCAGCCCTTTGCCTTTCAGAGCAGCCCTGGATCTGTTCCCAGATGACTCTGGCAATAAGAGGATCCCCAGTCTCCCCAGAATGATGTGCAGGGTTTGCCCTGTGCTTGCCATGGGCTCACACCCACCGGAGCATGGAGCTTGGGGCTGTCCCTGCTCCAGGCTCTGCCAGCTTTGGCAGCACTCACTGACACATTCATGGCCTCCATGGCACATCACTCTTCACCTTTTTTTGCACATTGCATCTCCCAGAAGAGAAAAAATTAGATAAATCAAATTGCCTCTATTCCTTTCCATTTCTCCTTGCATTTTGGGTTGTAAATAAAGAGGTGGAAGTCAGCAGTGACCTCCTGAGCCTCCAAACTGCAGCTTTGGGCTTTCCACCTTAGGAAAACTGTAAATGCCCGTCCATATATGCACACAGAGCTTAAGGAAATAACGGGGAGAAATTAGAAATGAATTAGTTTTAGAAGAAAAGGAGAGGATTGCAGCTGAATAGCTGCGGTGCTGCATCGCTGAGATGCATTAAAAACCCAAATGAATCTCAGTGTCAGCCAACGCTCTGCCATAACAAATGGACATGGTGCCAAAGGGTAGGCTTTGCTGCTAAGCTGACAAAAATAAATTAGTCACCTGTCAGTACTTGCTTAGAATTTACAAACACATCAGTTTTTGAGGGAAGAGCAGAAAGTAGTCAGCAGATTTCCCCATTAGAGCACTGTGCAGAGAGAGCCAAGCGCTTTGTTTTACATTTATGCCGTAACTTATCCCCAGCTGCTCAGTGAAAGGCTCCTCCTGTCTCACCTGGAGGGCACAGAGCTGCCACCAGAGGAGGCTGAGGGGACACAAGAGCTGACCCTGAGCCACAGAGCCCCAGGGCAGGCTCAGCATGCAGGAACCACCTGCAAAACTCACCTGCCCCAAACCCAGCCAGAACCAGGGAGGAGCCACTGCTATCTGTGGGCAAAGCCTAGCATTTGCTGCAGAATAAAGACAGAAGAGTTTGCCTTGGGCCACAGGTCTCCCCTGCCACATCAACATGTGAGTGTCATCTCTGCTCCCCCAGGCTTTGGATGCAGGGTGTCTCCTCGAGTTAGGAAAAACCAGCTTGTTTTATAGGGTGATGGGGATACTAGGAACTAGAACCAAAGGAATACTGCCAAAAAAAAAAAAAACCCACATAACAAAAAAAAAGTGTACAATCAAATAGCCAGAGTTAAAACAAACATTTTCTCTACTTAATTTCTATTTTTTGTGTTCAACTTCCACATGCAACAAAGGAAATCTTCAGTAAAGCTGAAAGGTTGCAAAAAATATTCAGCATGTCCAAGAAAATTTGGAATTTACATTAAGCATTGATGTGGTTAGATTGATTCAATGAAGAAACCAAAGCATTTTCTACAAATTACAGGTCCAGCTGGAGGAGCCTGAACCACAAGTGCCGAGTCACAGGGAGCCAGGGGTGAGCAAAAATCAGTCACAGGAATAAGCTGGGAAATCATCACCAGAAACAAGAACAACAATCTGCCACAGACGATTCATAACCCAAAAAAAGGAGGTGATGTTCAGTCAGTCAAGTGATTTGCTACAAATTATTTGCCCAGGGCCAATCTTGCTGCTAAAGCCATCAGGGAAGATGCACTTCCTGGAGCGATGCAGGAACACAGTTAAGTCTAACAAGCTGCTGTACACAGCACTTTAATTAGGCCAAATGAGGAAAAGATAATAAACCAGCAGGTCAAACGAAGGGAAAAAAAACCTGTAACCGAACAGAATCGAATTATTGCTCTTTATGGTGACAAGAGAGAAGCTCTAAAATGAGATTTCTGAATTGCAGTGATAGCCAAACTCAGAGCAAATGAGAGCAGAGTGAGAAGGAGCAGCCACCAGCACAAGAGCCAGGCTGGGCTCCGACCCCACCCTGGGGATGTGGCCAGGTTTTACCCCAGCAGCAACAAATGGCTGGGCAGAGCTGCTGCAAACTGCCAGCCAGGAGGCAAGGACAGGTGTGTAATTCCTTGAAATGTCCTTTTAGGGCTTGTGGCACAGAGACTCCTTTCAGACACAAGCCATAAGGCTGAGAAATATCTATCATGCTTAGCTGTGGAAACGGGGGTTTTATGAAAGTGTGATCACGAGGTGATAATAAGAATGTGATTGGAAGTTGATGTGTTATTGCTTAATTTAGACAGAGGAAGGCTCTTTTTTTGTCCATACCATCTGCCAGCCTAGAAACCCAAGGAATAAAGGCACAAGCTGCAGATGGCTTTTATAATGGCTGTACTCGAGCGGCAGAGGAGCAAGAAGGAGAGAGGCCTTATAAATCAGGCAGCAATACCAGCATGGCTGAGCAATAACTGAGCCCAGAGCAGCCTTCAGCAGGGGCAGAGAAAGCAAGAGACACTTTCCCAGGTGGCTGCACTGGGGTTCAGGTGCAGGACAGGATGCAGAGCTCAGCCCTCCCAAGGCTGTTGGGAGCACTGAGATGGGAGCCTGGCGGGAGCAGGGACACACTAACTGCAGCCTCCCAGGAAAACAGATGAACTCTGCTTTAAAATTGCATTCACATGTGCAGCAGTTCCCAAGCTAGCTCTTATCCTCTATTTTTGTGAGGGAAGAGCGAAAGAGAGTGGAAGCTAATTTACTTCAAGTCAGTAGAGAGAAAAAAGCTTGGAGGCAAGACATGGGGCTCAGCAGGAGGAACACAAACTTCTGCTGGGAGGCAGCCCCCCGAGATGGCCATCTGAGCTCTGCTGGGAGCTGAAAGGGCTGCTGTGCTTATCTTGCTGCAGCAGAGCCCAGGTGTGCTGGGCACAGAGCAGAGTGCTGCAGCACAGGGGCTGCTGCAGCGTTTTCCTCTGAAACTGCCACAGCAAACCACACAAACACAAACAAACAGGCAGCAAGGCTTCAGTGGAACTGGGCCTCCAGGTGGGACTGGTGGCAAGGATTGGCAGGAGGAACAGCAGAAGGCAGAGGAGAAATTAGGGTTTAGTTCTGTTTGTTAAACATGCATCCATTTCTTTGTGCTTTTATCAACACAGAGAATTCCAGCTCCTCTGCTGCTCCACTGCAAAGCCATCTACAGGTAACCTGCAGCCAGGGAGGGGAGCACCAGCTATGCCTTCAGCATAAGATGTGCACAAATCAGAGCTGCTCAGCTTGGGGGCAGAGGGAAACTTCTGCTCCCGAGCTGGTGCATGCCAGGAGCTCCTGAGGAGCTGGGACAAGGAGCCAAGAACACATCCAACAGGTAAGGTTTGAAGTCGATGTCATTCTTTCAGTGCTGGGACATCCACAGAACCCAACAGCCCCAAGTGCCTCTGAGCCCCAGAAGCTCTGTGTGCAGATAAAAGGGCCTTTAATGGGGTCAGTATGTTCCTGTGCCAAGGATGCCTCTTGCATCCAGCACTGGAAGATGTTCTGAGCACCACGACTGGCCCAAGCTACAGCTGCTCAAAACCAGTCCCCAAAGCAGCTCTGGAGGATTCTGACATCACCTGATGTGGTACAAACTCCCCCAAAGCCCAGCAAGGCTCAGCTGCTCCCTCCACAGAAGTCAGCCCTGAAGAAGACCTTGCAGGACAGCTTGAGCACCCATCAAAGGAGACCCAGCTCATGTCCCATCCTGTGCTCCTGGCATCATCCTTTCTCCCTGTGCAAAGCAAATGTGAAGTGTTACTGTGCCAGAACAGCAGGACTGTACAATTATCGTGGGTATTAGCTAAATCCATCATTCACAGATATGCACACACAGTTCCAGCAGACTCTTTGAGCAGAACCAGCTGTTGAGCAGACAGGGCAGACTCCAGAAAATGATCAGTGATGGATCTGTCAAAAAGATACTAAACTGAACCATTTTCTTGCTAAATACTTGGCAAGATACTAGAGATTTTGCCAGAACATCATAGGGAAGGAGGAGGGAGAAGTGGAAGGAATGAGGAAAAAAAAGCATTATTGCAAAAAAAAAAATTTCCTTCTAATGCTACTTTTCACTTGGAATCCTTTTAGTTTGGCATGGGAACATGCCTTATGATAACAGATCAGAAATAAAATCACTGTTTTGACTGATCCCACACAAGCATTCTTCTTCTCACCCACCCCGGAGCTTTCTCCCAGGGAAAATTGTGCGAGTCAGAGGCTTCCTTGCCAAGCCTCCAGGCAGTTCACACCAGAGCCTCAGAGAGCCAAGGATCCTACGTGACAGGGAGAGAGAGCTTGGTGCAGGGTTGTATTTTAGCCATGTACAGGTGCCCTTAGGACTGAACTGCTCTCAGGACACCCCAGAAATCTGCACCCAGTCTGAGACAGGAGCCCCACAGACACCACTTCTGGCCGTGTTCAATAATCTTCTGCAGCTACCCAGGACAGATTTACTTTAGAACAGCTTCAGAGCACTCACAATCTATAGTTTTTCTCTTTTACAGGCAATCAGATGTTTCTGGGTTATTCTGGCACACAACATTACTCTAGGAAATAACACACTATCAAAGAGCACAGATAAACAGGCTGTTATTTAGGACTGCACAAGCAGCATCCCTTCCCTTCCTGCTGGAACAGGACTTCTCTTCTGATGCCTTAAGTTTTANTTGCCTGGCTCCTGCTTGGGGAATTGATGCTGAGATCCAAGTGGGAAGAACTCGGGAGCTGTCCTTGTCCATGTTGGGATGCACTGAGGCAGGAGCCTCTGGAGCCCAGAGTGTACCTCTGAAGGCCTTTCCAACCAATCCCTCCTTGATTCCTTTATCCCTGCCTGCTCTCTGTTTCTAGGGAGCCATTTCAGGCATCACTTCCACCCAGGCTCTGTCCCAAGGTCAGTGTGGTGGCCCTGGCAGGCCCTGCATGAAGAGCAGCTCTGTGATACATCCCTGGTGGGATGCTGGGGGAGCACCGAGGGCAGAGCTGCCTGAGCCCCGAGGGAAATGGAGATTGCAGCCATCCCTAGGCTGCCCCAGGCAATCCAGCAGCCTGCAGGGACAGACACTGCTCTCCTGCCTTCCTGCCTGCAAGCATCCCAACCTCCAGCACCAGCACATCAACCAAGCTGCCAAGCCAAAAACCTTAACTATTAATTCAGGGCTCCCCGGAGCGAGCTGAGACCTGGGAAAAGAACTTTTCATGTGGTAAATGTTCTTAACTGAGGGAAGGGAACAGGAACCAGCAAATCAGTGATGCAGGATGATTCACACAGGCACCAACAGGCATTGCACTTCAGCACCTGAGGTTGGTGGTTTGGCTCCTCAGCTGGGGCTAACATATTTTTCTCTAGTGATGTTTCTGAGGGTGCAAGAGGCTTTCACAGGAGTAATTCAAACAATTATTAAACTATGTACTCCTTTGGTAAAAAGGGCTTCAAAGGGTCAGTTTTTTTCTTCCTGACTCTGTTCTTCACTATTACTGCAGGGTTTCAGCTCAGAGACCACTTGCAAAGCTCTTAAAGGTTCATCCCCTTCAAAATTCAACCTTGAGTGCAGAGGATCTGGCAAAGTATCTCTAGGCCAAATCCTCCCTGGGACTGTCTTCTGATCAGCCTCTCTTTTAGGAGTTTAATGAGTAAAAATATAACTGGAAATAGAACAGAGTGGTGCCTGGAGAGGGAAGAGAGCAGCATTGGGCCACAGATCAGAGCAGTACAGTGCAGGTGCAGCTGAGGCTGTTGGGCACAGGCCCACCAAGAGCAGCTCAAAAGGGGTGACACAGCACAGACAGCTCCCTAAAACACCTCTGAGGAGCACTGCAAAGTGGCCATGCTGGCCAAAACAAGAAATAAGCACAAAATGTTTCTGGCTTCGCATGGCACTACTGAGACCAGGTGAGGAAAAGGCAATTTAACTCAAGAGCCAGAGTAAATTCAGAGGTAAGGTAAGAGCCTTTTAGAATGGTGGAGAAAAAGGATAGAGAAAGGGAACAAAAATAAATGCAATATGGAATTGAGAGGACAAAAAAAATACACGAGGGTAAGAAAATCACTGATCTGATGAGAAAGCAAACAGGGATGGAGCCCCAGATGTCTCATCTGCACAAGTCTGCAGGTCTGAGCCCAGCTCAGCAGCAATCACCAACCTGTCACTGCCCAAATGCTCCAAGTGGCTTCATACAAACACCTACACTGCCTGAGGGCACAGACCTGTGCATCAGCAAAGCTATTCACCACTCATTAAACTTAATTCTCTATTTCAAAACACACAGATAACCCACAAAATAACAACAACAAAAAAAAGCAAATGTAGCAAATGCTCTATGCAATCAATTGCATAGGATGGATAGTAAATAATCAGAGAAAACCCTTGGCAGATTCATCACAGATTAAAGAAGTTCAGGCAAATTGTGCAGGAAGAGAAAGCCATTAGTGGGTTGGGTTAGAGAGAATGCTCCTAAGAGGGGGCACAGTTAGCTGGATTATCTGCTTGCCATGAACTCTGCCACCTGTAACACTGAAGTACCTCCCAGACTCTCAGCTGTGTGTTTATTGTGAAGCACCACAGCAAGAAGCTTTTGTACCACTTTGGATTGGCAGCATTTTTCTGTTCTCTTCGTGTGTAACATGAGTTTCCTTTCAACTGGAAAAAAAAGGACTTTTGGAAACTGAATATCCCAGCAAAAGGAACAACCAAAAAAAAATAACCTTCAAATTGTAGGGGAAACAATCGGGGGAGAGGAAAATAGTTTTCAAAACAAACCAGAAGTGCTCATAAATGCAGGACAACTCACTCCCTCCTCTGCTGTGGCAAGAAGAACAAAGTGCCTGAAGATGGAGTGTGGGGTATGGCTCTCCAGGAATCCAACCACACAGATTTCTGCACTGTACACATAAATAAACAGAGAGCAGCCCAGGGCAGCTTGCTCCTCACAGGGGGCACAGAGGGGACACGTCACCATTTACTACACAGCACATTGAGGTGGCAGTGACACACAGCACGCAGAGGTGATCATTATTACTGCCTGCTTAAGGGATGATTTGAGAAATGATCTGTAAATTTAATTTTTAATTAAGCCAGAAGCCCTAAGGGCCTTCTGAGTTCGAGCATTAAGAGGGGAAGAGGGGGAAATCAATTCTTGGTGATGGAGAGGTCTAGTAGAATCTAATAGGCCTGGGTAATATATCAAGAAGCTTTTAAGATCAGTCACAGAGCTCAACAGAGGAAAGCCTAAAACCCAATTTCAGATAAAAAACTGTGCTGTAAAGTGGAACGGATGGGCACCATTGTTCAAACCTCTGAGAAGCTACAGCCTTGACCTCTGACACATGTATTACTCAGAAAATAGATAAATGATTAACACCAGCACGCAGAAGTTCCCAGGGAAGCCCTCATGCTCTGCTCCAACCAGCCTGGAAAAGCAGCCATGGCCAAATGACCTTGAAATCCGAAATTCCCTAAACCTCCAGCCCAGAAAGGACTACACTAACTCTTGGTGATCAGTCCTCAGCCTGCCTAGGAGCAGCTACATCTGTACAGAGAGGCAAGTCTAGGGTAAGTGAGCTTGTTTTGCAATAAATAGAGATTTCTACGTCTCAAACAACAACAAACAAGCAGAAACAAAATATTCATCATCATCCAAACATAAAAACCCTCAAAAACATTCTCTTGCCAGAGAGAGAACCGAGAGACATCTTCTCACTGCTTCACTTGGGCAGGATGCCAGAGCTGGCTGAACTTGGGGTGAGGGAGGCAGAGGGGGGAAAAGAAGTGTTTTCAAGGTTAGAAACCTGCCACTCACCATTTTTCGAGAGAAAATTCTGAACTATTATTTTCTGGGAAACGGAAGTTTTCATTTTGATAATTTTCTTAAAATACCTTTCATTTTTCATTTTTTTTTTTTTCTGTTAAGGTAAAGGAGGAAAACTGATAGAAAATCTGATAAGTGAAACCTTGCTTGACCTTTTTCCTCCATAATTTTGTTAGAAAGAAGCTGAGAATGCCTCCCCCATAAACCCTCACTTTATACAGCTACTCCAATCTTCCTGTGAAAAGATGAGGGGAGGAAGTGAGAAAACCCAAGTCCTAGATTTGAGGCAAAAATAAGGTTTCAACAAAATCAGATTTCAACAAAGATACATTACATAAAAATGCTACAAGTCATTAATTTCTAAAATAACTCCCTTTTACTTGACAATCCTTTTTTTTTTTAAATTTTTTTATTTATAGGTGCTTGACTACCAGACTGGTATTCACTGATGTAGTTCAAATACAAATTCATTCAACAGTCTGTAATTCCTGAAATGATGCACTTAGTGCTTCACTTCAGATGCACTTTATTCACCATTTGTTGCTGTCCTACTACAAACACCTCCAGCATCCAACCAGGCAGAAAAGCATCACAGATCCCAGCTCTGGCAAACCTGGAACTCCTGGCTCTGGAGAGAAGCAGCATCACTCACCTCCTCCCTGCCAACTGCTCAGCAGCTTCAGGTGTGTCAGAGAAAACTCAAATCAATGAACTCTGCCCTCACCAATTTGTTGATAACTATTATTAGTTGTTATTACTATTATTCCAATAAATGGAATAATTTCCCTGCAGGTGCTGTCCTTGGGGCACCCACAGGGAGCCTCTGCTCTGCCTCAGCTCTGGCTTCAGGAGTTCCTCCTCCCCTCATTAATTTGGGGTGATCATATCTCCCTGATGATCCAGGAGCACAATGTCCTGCAGGACAGCAGCCATGGGGGTTTTTAAAGGCAGATATTGTGTTTGAGCAGGAAGCAGGACCCTGGCCAGGAGAGCTGGATGCTGTGCCAGCAGGAGCTGTGGGGCCCGAGCAGCACGGACTGAACTCAACTCCTGAGGTGTTCCTGTGGGAAAAAACCATGACCCTTGCTTCTGCTTAAAATCTGCTTTCCAAAACACAGCTTTAAACCCAGAGACATTGGAAATGCTCGGCACTGCACACAGGGCACTGCTGCTGTCCCAGCCTCTCTGCACTCCCCAGCTTTCACCTCCAGTGTAAAGGCGAGGTCAGCAGGGAACATCAGGAGCAGGGAACATCCACAGGGGGCCAGGTCAGCCCAGGTCATCCAAACCTTCTGTCCACCCCAAAACTCCTTGGCTCTAACACAGGAACAAGTTGGTCTCAGAGCAGAAGCCTCCAGACCCAGTGTGGACTCTGACAGTTTGGTCAGAGGAGAATTTTCAGGGTTTAATAAAGTTTTCTCTAGCTGTGGAAAGAGAATTGCTTCCCACAGCTAGAAGCTGAGAAACCTTGAGAAAGCTTTGTGAACTGTTTGGGATGTTTTGAGAAAATTTATCTCGATGGGATTTGTTTGCCTTTGTTATCCTAATGGTTCTCTCTGTAGCTAACCAATTGTAGTTACTCTTTCTCTGGTCACTCCCAGCTCCTGACCATGGCTGAACAAGCAGCAGGGCAGAGAGCAGTGAGATCTATTAGAGATCTCCTTGTCCTGCCTGCCTGTTTGCTATGCACGAAATATGCATGAAATAAAGAAGATATTTTGCCTTCTGATGGAGTCGTTCTTATGCTGCAAAGGGCCAAACCTGGCCTTAATTTGCAACAACCCAGCGTTATTTTCCTTCCAACAAATGCATGAACGTTTTCCCTCAGCAATGGCAGCACAGCATTAGTTAGGCTGGTGCACGAAGCTGGGAGAATCCCCTGGTTACACAGTGTTAGTGTTGCAGAGCCTGCAGTTAAACTTCCATTCCCTTACAAGTTCCAGACAGTGGGCTGAGAATACATTTCAAACAGATCTTCAACATTCACAACCATCTCTTTCCTTTTTGCGTGAAGTGTTTTTATTTGCTGCCAGTAATGAGCTTAAGCAGATTTTAGGAGATTTGTTATTAATAAAGGAATGTGAAAAATCTGCAGGAAGGCAAAAGCCACGTTCTGCACCTAGGTCTGCTCTGGAGCCTGGGCGTTGCTTGGAAGGCTCCGTGTTCTGCCACAGCCCTAAATCCACGTTTAGGTTTCTCAATAAAACAGGTTTCATCTTCAGCACTAAACCACCCTCGGCGCAACATTGTTTAGGAGAGGGAGTGGAGAGCAATTTCCACACCTGAATCTTCCCTGGGAATTTACTGCCTCACGGGCAGATGCAATTAGCCAGGCTGGAGTTCGGCCAGGACATTAAGGTTAATGGCCCTGCTGCTGCCGAGTGCCACGGGATGCTTAATGAGTGCCAGCAGCACAGGAGCCACCGCAGGTCTCACCCAGAGCTGGCACCTCCACCTGCATTCCTCCTGTGCTGCCACAGCTCCTGCAGCGCTGGGGTCTGCACCGGGGGTCTGCACTGAGGATCTCCCTCAGACCCATCCCTGCCTCTCCCTCCTGCGCTGCCACAGCTCCTGCAGCGCTGGGGTCTGCACCGGGGGTCTGCACTGAGGATCTCCCTCAGACCCATCCCTGCCTCTCCCTCCTGCGCTGCCACAGCTCCTGCAGCGCTGGGGTCTGCACCGGGGGTCTGCACTGAGGATCTCCCTCAGACCCATCCCTGCCTCCCTCCTGTGCTGCCAGAGCTCCTGGAGCACTGGGGGTCTGCACCGAGGGTCTGCACCCAGGGCAGTTCCCCCAGACCCATCCCTGCCTCCCTCCTGTGCCGCCGTGGTTCCCCGGAGTGCTGGGGTCTGCACCGAGGGTCTGCACTGAGGATCTCCCTCAGACCCATCCCTGCCTCTCCCTCCTGCGCTGCCACAGCTCCTGGAGCGCTGGGGTCTGCACCGAGCGTCTGCACTGAGCATCTCCCCCAGACCCATCCCTGCCTCTCCCTCCTGCGCTGCCACAGCTCCTGGAGCGCTGGGGTCTGCACCGAGCGTCTGCACTGAGCATCTCCCCCAGACCCATCCCTGCCTCTCCCTCCTGCGCTGCCACAGCTCCTGGAGCGCTGGGGTCTGCACCGAGCGTCTGCACTGAGCATCTCCCCCAGACCCATCCCTGCCTCCCTCCTGTGCTGCCACCCTAAATTTTGAGCTGTCAGTCTGGGAGGCATGATCCTAGAACATGTAAGACATCAGGATTTGCCTTTTACTCTAAAGCACCAGGATTTTTTTTTTTTTTCTAAAACCCCAGGGTTTTTTTTTTTTTTTTTTTTTTTTTTTTTTGCCATCCCACACTTTCATGCAGCAGCACTTGATATGCAGCAGGGCACAGGCAGTCAAGGAGACTCTGACCTGGGACAAATCTCCAATCTGTACTTTGGGTTTGGAGCCATAAACAGACCATGCTGGGAGCTCAGTCCTGCTCTGCCCTCCAGACCAGCCTCTGTGCCCTGTGCAGTCTGATCCAGCCCACTGCCCTTGTTATCAGTGCAGAGCTAAGGGGTACTTCATCAATGGATGCTAGTCATTGCCCCCCAGGAAAATCCAAAACCATTTTAACCACTATCCAAGGAAATTAGCATTTCATTTATTCACAAAGAATAAAAGCTCCTTTTTCCTTGTTCTTAGAAGGCTTTTTAAACTGTCAAAATCGACTTGGGAGCAGAGTAGAAAAGATTTACACAAAAATCTCAGTAAAACTCATTTGGACCTATTTGCAAGACGGAATCTACTTGTCAGATATTTTTTTAAGAATCAAATTTGGAAAGCAGTAAATACATAACCCAAGTTTTAATAAAATAGCATGGTCCCGTTCCCCACACACCATCCTGCTTAACAGTGCTTTCAGTTTAGTTGTGAAATTCTCTAAATCAGCCTGAAAAACTGCACAGTCACTGCATTAATGCCCAGTGAGCATTTTAAAGTGATCCATGAATGGTTCCAGAAGAGCCCATGTCCCCAGAGAGGAGCGAGCCAGCCCTGCCAGAGCACGGGCACCTTGCTGTCCCCAAAGCCCAGTGCTGCATGCCAGGTGCTTAAAGTGATCTTTCTTGCCCATTGACCACACAAATCCAATCTGTGGCCTCGTTTTCTCTGCACAACAGCTACAGGAGACGGACCTGATTAAATACTTCTGTTCTGATCAGGAAGCTCTCCCGGGCAATCCTGTGACTGCCCAGCAAACCCTCCCCAGAGCTGGGCTGTGCTGAGCTCCCTGCAGAGCTGCCCTGACAGCCTGCACACCGTGCTGGGAGCTGCAGGGGCACAGCTCTGCCCTCCACATCCAGCACTGACTGCTTGCAAGCCAAGGATGCTCGAGGTTTTCACATCTCTCCTGGAGCACACACACACACACACACACACAGGGGTTTGCACACACACACACACACACAGGGGTTTGCACACACACACACACACAGGGGTTTGCACACACACACACACACACACACACAGGGGTTTGCACACACACACAGGGGTTTGCACACACACACACAGGGGTTTGCACACACACACACACACACAGGTTTGCACACACACACACACACACACACACAGGGGTTTGCACACACACACAGGGGTTTGCACACACACACACAGGGGTTTGCACACACACACACACACACAGGTTTGCACACACACACACACACACACACACAGGGGTTTGCACACACACACAGGGGTTTGCACACACACACACAGGGGTTTGCACACACACACACACACACAGGTTTGCACACACACACACACACACACACACAGGGGTTTGCACACACACACAGGGGTTTGCACACACACACACAGGGGTTTGCACACACACACACACACACAGGTTTGCACACACACACACACACACACACACAGGGGTTTGCACACACACACAGGGGTTTGCACACACACACACAGGGGTTTGCACACACACACACACACACAGGTTTGCACACACACACACACACACACACACAGGGGTTTGCACACACACACAGGGGTTTGCACACACACACACAGGGGTTTGCACACACACACACACACACAGGTTTGCACACACACACACACACACACACACAGGGGTTTGCACACACACACACACACACACACACAGGGGTTTGCACACACACACACAGGGGTTTGCACACACACACAGGGGTTTGCACACACACACACACACACACACAGGGGTTTGCACACACACACACAGGGGTTTGCACACACACACAGGGGTTTGCACACACACACACACACACACACAGGGGTTTGCACACACACACACACACACACAGGGGTTTGCACACTCCTGAACTCTCTCCTCGCCCTCCCCAAACTCTCTCCTCACTGCCTCCCAGCTGAGATGCTGACTGAGTGTTTTATTGATGCCCTGCCAGGTGTCATGGCTCCTGTGCTCTTTGTTTGTCGAGCAGCACCACAGACTCTCCTAACAAGCCTGGGGATTTTGAACTTGGTTTACATTTCAGGTGTTCCCTACAGGAATGTTCCTTGCTGGTCTTTCCATGGCCAGGGACAAGCAACTGATGGAAGACACTTCTCGAGGCCATGCCCATGGTTATTTATTTGTTGTCCTTGTGACTGCTCTGTAGCAGAGGTTGCAGCCTTGGTGCTGCTCTCAGGTGAGCAACTGAGGATTAACTCCTGTGGCAGCAGTGCAGCTACCCCAGCACTGTGTTTGAGATCAGAACTGGCATCAGCAGAGCTGAGTAATGACAGACAAGTAAAGGATGGCAGAACTCCTGGGCTCTGCTGGTTTCTCCCAAAGGCTGTGGCGTGGGCCCTTCTGGAGGAGCACAGCTCCAGTTCTGGTCCCACTGAATTCACCTGACACCTCTGCCCTGCCTCTGGCCCAGAGCCTGGTAGCTCAGAGGTGACCAGAGCAGGGTGGAGCTCCCAGGTGATCACAGGTACCAGAGTTCATCCTTGTTTCTGCCCCTCAGCCTCTCCCCACGCTTGCTGTGCTGCCCCAAGTCTGCCATTCTGCAGCTCAAATCCCTCTTCTCATCCCTCAGCTCCTCTCACAACACCCTGACCTCTTTTCATCTCGCTGTGCAGCACCTGAAGCGCTCCCTGGCACTGGTTATTAGATGGATTTGAAAGAAAACTCCCCTGAGAAACTTCACCTTTGAAAAAGTTCTCATTGGAAAATGTTGGAGTTCCCAATGGAAACAAGGAGAGCAGGAGGATGCAGATTTCATTTTGCCAGAAGTGTTAAAAAAGCTTTTGATTCCAAGCTAAGTTATGCATTTTCATAAGTGGGAACACAATTTAAATTATTTCTTTTTATGCTAAAAAGATTGTTTTCCTGCCAAAATACCTCATTTTAATTGGTTTTTTCTAGGATGACACTTCTAGGCACAGACAAAACTAACAGCCCTCCAAACTTTACTTTCAAAAAAGATCTTTCATTGGATTTCTCTTAGGTCATCAATACTTATTATTTGTATTGAAAGAATAAGAAATAAAGGCACTTTGTGTTGCTCCCTTGCTACCCTTTAGCATTATCTGTTCACCAATCCAATTGTTCCATCTGAAGCATTTCCATTTCCAAAATAAAATTGCATTTTACCACTAGGATATTCTCTATCCAAACCCTGAACAGCTTCTAGCTAAGTATTAATCCATAAAAACCCGAAAACAATACCTTATTAATTCACAGAAATCAATATTGCAGTACACTTTTTGGAGCCTGTTCACTGCATTTAAGCCTAGATTTATAGGCTGCTCAGTGGAAACCTGTCCAAAATGTGTCTGTTCACCAATAATGAGACAAACTGGTGGCTAAACCTCACTCCACTAAAAACAAGCTTTGTGACAGAGCTCTGGTTCAGGGGAAGAGTGATCTTAGAGTGTATGTAATCCTGATGCAGTAGCTGTTTCTTCTTTAACAGAATAACACAGGTGTCCTTTGGTTTTCTCGCTCTCCCTCCCCTGTGCCCAGGATATTCTTCCATAAAAGACCCAGCTCTGTACTTGTCCCAGTGACAATTGCTCATGAAATTGTCTGTCAATTCAAAACTCCTTGACAAGGACGTGGCATCAGAACAGGATTAATTCCAAATCTGGGTGTTCCATCACATTCCTTTGAGTACTGAATCCTGTAAAGGCTGCTTTTCCTAAATAAGTCTAATTTCTTCAGAAATACGTGGGGAAAAAAGAGCAACCAACCAAAAAAGCCTCCAAAGCCCATGGCTCCTGTGGTGGTGTTTTTACCAGCAGTCCAAATGCAGCAGCCATTGATACTGATAAGCATTTCTCCACTGGTTTCAGCACATGTGTGAGCTGAGATCCTAAAAGCAAATGAAGCTTGAAATTCACAGAAACAGAACTCCACTGTTACCAACAAAAATATGTATGTACAAAGATATGTATGGATGCATATATATATATGTATGTATGATAAATTATTATATTTCATTTTCCAAGAATAGGAAAAAATTGATATATTTTTATTTATGTATGAGTTTTTTCATTACTGACTACTGACGACTGATCATTTTTCACATGGTGACATCAGGCTCTAAGATATTCCTTCCTGCTCTCTTTAGCTCCCAGAATGAAAGTGGCTCATGAATCATGAAGGTTAAATACAAATAACTTGCATTACCACTCACAGCAGACATGTGGCTAATTGCTGCCTGCCTTTATTGTTAATTGCTGAACACCAGTGCACTGGCACACCTTCCACAGGCTTCTGGGATAAACAAACCCAGCATATGCCTTAATTGTTTGTGCTCTCTTTACAATGCTTTTCCTTCCAGAGCAACATGGGTAAAATTCACAGATCCTGCCCCTTCATCTCCTTTCCTTTTGGCTGAGCACAGGAGCTTGTCTGGCTGCTAGCTCCAGTGTCACAGGAAGGGAAGAGCCAGGCCAAACAGAAGGACTTCAAACAGCTCCACAAAATTAATCCAGCAGCCCTCCAAGACCAAGGTCTCCTCCTCACCCCTTTCCCGTGCACAAGTTTTGGATAAGCTGGGATCATTCTGCTTCTGCTTCCACTGAAAATGCTGAGCTGATGTTCCTTCCCAGAGCACGACAGGATCATACCAGACACATCCAACTCAGAAAAAACCCCACAGCACAGGGGAAAAACCACTTAACACTCACCATGGAGTGGCTTGGGGAGATGGAGGAGTTCCACCATTTCATCAAACATTTCTTTCAGGTTTAAGTCCTCTGGAAAGAGGAAATTTTCTGGTGAGGAAAGTGTCCTTCTCCTCAACTCTGCTGCTGCCTGCAGCCCTTGCAGGACACCTGGGCCCTTCCCTGGGTCACCTGAGAGATTTCTCATTGTTGCCAAGAAAGTAAACAGAGGGATCCAAGGTCAGGGACCCCCAGAGGACATCTGTGCTCTGAGAGACTGAGTCTGGCCAGCCAAGAAGGCAGAGCTCCCCTGTGGAGCTCAGTACAGACCCTGCAAGGAGCTGCCCTCCTGCAGACCTCCCAGCCCTCCTGGACCACCAGGGGTTGTCAGATTTTAAACAGACCTACAAGGGCAGGATGGGGGAGGCTTGAACCGAAAGAACACCAAAAAAGAGATATTTGCATGATGGATGGAAATCTATGAATATGTATGAGACTCAGGCATTGAACAGAAGAGGTTTGTTAGCCAAGGTGTGCCCCTGGCACCATGCCCAGCACCCACCCGTGTTAACTCTGCTTTATTTCTGTCTCCTATTGTCCTTTTTATTAAACCTCTTATTAAACCTTTCAGAATTATACCAGGAACCTCATTTTTCACAGTTCCCATACTGGGTCCTTGTTACCTTCCTCACTCTTACCAACACAGGCACATTTTTCCCCCTCTTTTTCCCATGGCATGAACTGAGCTCTGCTGGAGAGCAAGTGCTTCTTTGCATGGAGTTTCATTTCCTCTCTGTAGAAACACACTAGCAGGAACCACATTTTCCAGTCTATTCTTGGCCAGATCATGTTCCTGACAATCAGGCTGAAAAACCTAGAAGGCAGCAACCTTGCCAAAAAGATTCAGGTTGGGATGCAATGGAGATAAAATCAGTAACAGAAGTGACTGAGGAGCTGTAGGTGCTACCTTACCAGGAAAGACTGAAAAAACTGATCTGTATAACCAGGCTGAATGATAATTAAATTAAATCAAATCAGAACCTTTGCAGAATATTGAAGCATTAAAGGCAAATCTCTAAAGACATGGAAATCAAGAGGATTTGGGCCCCTGAATGGTTCTGGGAAGTCAGGTGAACGTGCCAGATTAATTTTTTTTTTCTCCTCAGGCTTTTGAGGAGAATTTTACTTCCACTTCCTGTCATTGAAATCATCAGAGTAACTTGAACTTTAAATAGCTCCCTACTTGTTATGGAAAAAGCTACAAAATTACAGCTGAAGAAATTAGAGGATATCTATAGTGATGGATGGAAATGTTACCAAATAATGGGGTAAAAATGAAAGGAAAAAGTCAAAGTATGAGGTGAGAACCTTGTATTTGCAGACTACTGACACATTAAAAATTGGAGTGGCCAAAAGATGAGCGGGGAGAGTAAAGGAATGTTTGCACATAATTGAAATATTGCATTTATTAACTGCCCCATCACTCATTCAGCCATTTCTTGAGAGATGGGAAAGTAGAAAGGAAGAAGGAGAGGAAAGACTGTAAGGAACCCCAAAAAGCCAATAGCACATTTAACAGGTATGGAAAGCATGAAGCCTCCCTCCCTCACAGGGGATATTTGGAGGTCTCACCTCCTTGTTTTCTTGTAGGAAGAAATGGAACACTGGGGGAGAGTGCCCTGACTGACCCAGGGCACCCAGAGAGCTCCCAAACCTCCCGAGTCCTGCTCTGAGCCTCTTCCTGCAGGCTGCTTCCATTCCTCTTACCCATCACTCAGTACAGATGTCATTAAAATCCAAATAAAACACAGCAAACACTCATTATTAATTTCCAGAAGAATGCAGGCCTATTTTCCCCATTGATTCCTGGCAGATTCTTTCCTGAAAGTTGCCAGATTGGTACAAAAACAAATACATATAAATTAGCAATATACGACATGACATGAATGAGAACATTCACTCTCTCTAATCATTCCCACAAGCGTTTTTGTCATCTTTCTGTCAGTTCTGCTGATAGGAAAGGAAACTGCTTTGCAATTTTAATCTCCTTTCCCCGAGGACATTTTGTTCTTAAAGTTCACTGGTATAAAGCGAACGTATTGGGAACGGGGGAGGCTGCTGGGAAATGTGGAAGAGCTTTTTGTCTCCAACATCCATTGGTGCTTTTTCAGGCATCTCACTCCTCCCCCCATCTCCTCACCTCCTTAAAATATGCAAAGACATATTCTCTTTGAACCTCTCTGAGGAGGAGAAGGATGGGTGCTTCCCCTTGATTAATCCAAAAGATTCTGAGCGAAGCCAGAAGCTGACCCTGCTGTCAGGGCCAGACTGCATTTCCACATTTTCAGGATGTAGAAATGGCTTGGCCCCTTTTCCAGGGCCTTTTCCACAAACAGGACTCTGCCTTCATAGATTTTCAGAAGGCTTTATTTATAGATATTATTAAGAAAAAGAAAGAGGTCAAGCTTTCTCCCTCTAGCCAGGTTCATCTGCAGGGATTGTCTGTCTCTGGCTGTGTCTGTGCAGCAGACATTTCTTCAGCACAGTCTGAAGGAATGATCACCAAAACAGAGAGAAACCCTTTCACTGGTCAAGGAAAAGCACTTTACTAAAACATTTCACCTTATTTACATTTTTTGTCAAGGACTTCTCTTGGGAAGCTACAGAACTTTCCCTTAGGAATGGATTTCAAGAAAAGTTAAAAAGAACTTGCTTTTCCAAGCCTTTTTCTGAGATTTCTGAAAAACTGACTGGAGGTGCCAGACCTGCAGAGAGGTGCAGCCTGGAGAGAGTTTTCCCTCCTCAGAAAGGGAAACTCCCACGTAACCTGTCCAAAACACACTTTGTAAAGCAGAAAGACAACCAGCTCTTGTGAAAGTAGATGTTCAGCCATTCCCCAAATCAGAAGCATCTAATAAAAATCTGCTCTCCTATCAGCTCAGATCGCATTTCTTGGCTAGGACCCATTTTCTATGAATATAAAGCATGTTTGTGTGCCTATTGCTTTATCTTTTTCTTGCCTCTCAGACCTAGCTGCTATCCATCTTGCCAATAGTTATTTATTACTTCGTGATTATGGGCAAAGTAGGTAATGACCTATTAAATCACAAAGCCACACTTACCATCACCAAACCCAAACTCCCAGTGCTAGAAAAGAATCACTTAATTCCATATGCAGCTAAGAGTTTGCTTTCTTTGCAGCCAAGATAATAGATGGTCATTGCAAACCTTTTTCCTGGGTAACTGGCACTTGGAATAAGTACTCCATAGCTCATGTTTAAACTGCAAACAGAGGGATGGCTCTTGATACATATTCCAGGAACAGAAATACACCCAGGGCAGCAGGAAACAATAGCAGATGTATCTTAGGTTTTATATTACAGTGTGCTCTGAAAAAAGTGCTGGCATTTGTCAACTCTTTCTCCCCTGGCACAGCCACAGGTGGATCACAGGGCAGGGGATGCACACACCCTTCCTCCAACCACCCCCAATCCTCCCTAAAATCCAGGCATGAGCCCCCAAATGAGGACCAGATCCAGCATGTGGGTGAGTTCCTCCCCTGGAAAAAGGAGGAATTGTGGGGCAAAGAGGAGCACCCAGCTCAGCATCACCTTTCCACTTCCTTTGGCCACAAGTGTCAGCCTGCATTGTCACTTGTGCACTGATGATTTGGGGATTCCTGATGAATTATCAGTACTGGCTCTGGAAAGGACACAAAACCTTACAGGGGCAGATAGAAGCCCCAGCAAAAAAAGCACCAAGAAAGAAACATGGTAGATATTTAAATCACATATAGACAAGTTGTATGTGTTCTATGTGAGAAAATAGATTTAACTAGCAATCAAAAAATTACCCAGGAGACTTAGTTAGCCAGAGGTTCCAAAATCTCGTTTGGAAAGAATTCAAAATCAAGGCCAAATAAAAAATAAAAGTGCAGTTAAATTTGACATGCTTACATGAAAACTTTTGTGATAAGTAAGTGCAAGTCTCCTGCCAAGACCTGACTGAGTGCCAGAGGGTTGTGTTTATAAAGTTGTGTTTATAAAGGTTGCAAGCAAACCATTGGCTCAGGTCTCCCTCCAGAAACTGCTAAAGTTGTAAAAAACTCTTTGCAATGTTCAGTGACTTACTATCCCCACTCCTAAACAGCAACCCATGTTGAAAAACAGGATTTATTAAGCAAAATAGGAAAACTCCTGTGCAGTAAGTAAACCCATCATATAATATCTGCACTTAATATCTGGTTCCTGAGGTATAATTAAAACTATTTCGCAGTTTCTCCTCCAGCAAGGCGATTCTCACCACAGCTGGTGTTATCTTCCTTTTGCAACAGCCCTGCACTCCCAGGTCAGGTCTCGGTGAGCAGCAAGGCTTAATTTGAATTCAATTAATTCCTCACCCCTGCAGGGGCAGGAGCTGCACCTCTGCTGCCAGGCAATTCTCCCCTCCCTCCACCCATGCCTGACCTCCCCGTGCCAGGCTCCCTCCTGCTGCTTCCTCAGCAAAAACCCTGAACCCCCTTCGGGGTTAATTTTTGCTTTCCAGATTCCAAAACCCAGCTCAGAATTCTCTTTTTCCTGCTCAAACCTTTGCATCCCAGTGGTAGAAGCCATTGCCTGGCTGCATTTAGGGAGATGCAAAGCACACTTGGGCATAATAAATCACGTGCTAGCACACTGGAGAGCCTTTCATTATTTTATGGGCCCTTTCTAACAGAAATTTCTCTCACAGGAAAAAAAAAAAGGAAAAGAAAAACATTCATGTTTCAGACCCTTTGGGCCCTTACATGTATCTTTCCTTCCCTCCACCAGAGTGGTTTGTCTGATTTGGGATTCTCTTGTCTCTGAAATCCAGCTCTGGGAAGAGAGTGGGTGGGGGGAGGTTATTTTGTTTGGGACTCCAGTGCCCCAACCTGTGCAGCCGAAGGCAAAAAGCAACAGAATGTTATTCCTGACCATTTTTGAGCTGCTTCTGCAGCTGCATGAGATTTAAAGTGATCTCTTATGCTCACTGTAAAGGCTGAGCCCTCAGCTCTGCTTGAACTCCTGCACAAGATGTCAGATGCAGATGCCTTGGAAGCCCTGGAGCCCAGCCAGGTGTCCCTGTGTGACCCCACCCCAGACACAGGGGTGCACAAATATCTTACTTATTTCTCTTCCAAGAATAGCCCTTAGAGACCATCAATAAAATGGCTCTTTCAGAGAAAGTCAGCTGTACAGTGGAACACAGAGATCCAGAAAATCTCCAAGGTGTCAGCAGGAAACAATGATGAGATGCCTCAGCCCAAGAAAGCACATAAAACATTTTAGTTACAGCATGTGGAAAGTCCTGCTGACTCCTCTCTAAAGAGCCCAAAGGGTCCTGGATTCCAGGAAGCTCCTTGCTGTTAGGGGTTTGTTAACACTGATGTGAATTTGTGGTGTTTTGGGCTTTGTCTGTGCCACAAATAATGGAAAGCTTGACTGCCCTTCTTTCATTAGAGCCAAATCTCAGTTTTCTTCTCCCCATTCTAGGCACTTCCAAAACTGAGGACCTAGAAGAAATGTGTGCTGGGGGTTCCCAAAATCCTGCAGCTGAGAGAAAAGTGCAAGGGAATTATTACTGTTTCTATTTATTTATTTGTCTTGAATTGCAGCCCAAAATGTCATGCGACACGAGAGGATCTCTGCAGAGAATAATTCACAGTCTAAATAAAAGGCCAGCCAAGTGCCTCACATCTTGCCAGCCACTTCTCAGATGTTATCAGCCCAGATTGCCACAGCCAGGGCAGCAAACACAGATCTTTTCCTGTTCTTTGTGCCTGTGCATGGGAAGAGACAGAGCAGAGACTGGAGACAGAGCCAGGCTGGTGCTGCCTGCAAGCACAGCCCTTCCAGCCTCGCAGCTCAGGCTCTCCCTGACCATTCCTACATGTGCAGGACTCTCCTGGCAGTTCTTTTCTGTCCTCCCTGCCAAGGAGCTGGAGGAGCCTTCTCCTCAGCCAAGGTTGTGTGCAACCCGTGCTTGTCATGCAGCAAAGAAATGCAACAACTATGGGTTCAGAATAGGCTGTGTGACATTCTCTGCACAGAAATAAATAGTCTTTATATAGAGAAATAAATAAATAGTCTTTAGCAGCAAGGGAAAGACCTTTAGAAGCTACAGAGATACTGGGGACAACATGCCTTGGTAAATTTTCTCTTCCCACCGAGAGAAGCTCGACACGGGAACTGGAGAAAGTTGACCTCCACCCTGAAAAGCAATCTCCTGTTTGCTCATTGTTGGCTGTAAGCTCTGTCTGTAAGGTGATTCATTGGGAAATTTTTTGATAAAAGTATTTGCCAAGACACTTTAAAAATGTGTTATATTTTAAACAGCACTCACAGAACCCTCCCAACCGAGAAACAATACACAGAAACTGTTGTTCTGCTGAGTCCAAATTCAAAGGCCATGATATTTATAATCTTATGGCATTACAGATATATTTTAAGTCTTATAATTTCTCAAGGAAAATTGTAGTTTGAAAGAGCGATGCTGGGGAAAAAATCTGTGTGAAGCCACAGGACCTCAGGTCTTTTGAACCCCAACTTATATTTACAGGAGAGTGACTAGGATGTATCCATTAGCTGCAAACACACCTCGTAAATTCCTTCAACAGGAAACACAGCCTTGGAAGCTCCTGCATGGTGTTGGTGTCTACTTCTTTCAGTTTCAGAAGGAGTTTCTGTAAATATATCCTCTTCAGCCTGGGGATCTACACTCCAGTGTACAACACATGCTCTTTGATACCGAGAGAGACCCAGCCCTGAGAACCCTCAGCCCAGCCTCGCAAAAAAACTCACAACAGCAACAACAACCCTGACACAAACACAGAAAAATCCACTGATTCCAGGCCTCATCTGGTGGAGGTGTGGCTGCACCTCTCTGCAGGTCTGGCAGCAGCTCTGGAGGCAGTGCCTTGCTGCAGACCCACTCCATCCTCCCCAGCATTCTTTGGCTTGAAGCTTCCCAGCAACCTGCAGCATCCAACTTGCAAATCCAAGGGCACACCAAATTCCCTTTAAAAAATACCTTCTCTTTCCTTTTCAGAGCCTTTTTTCAGCTGAGGCAATTATTACTTGTCATAAATAAAGACTGCCAGCTGTGAAAAACCTTCCACTCGCTGTTCTAAAAGTGCTTTATAATTGTTTCTCTCTACGGCAAAGGATTTTCGAGGGACTCTGTGGTGCATGCAGGGGATGCAGTGGGAGGATTACTGATCAGGCCATCCATCCCTGTCACTCAGAAGGATTGGACCCCCAGGGTGCCCTCCCTGAGCAGAAATTGTGTTTGCAGCACACTGGGGAATCTCCTGGGCTCGCACTGCAGACGAGGATGCCCAAGGAGCACCACCACAGAATGAAAAAGGGCATGCACCACGTGAAAATCATGGCTCTGCCAGAGCTGGGGTGTGGTTCTTTGCTATTAAACTACCATTCCAAAAAGAACACCTATGGGTTATGCAAAGAAACAACCAAGTGTCTCAGGACAGAGCTGAGGATGAAGAATGAGGATGAAGAAGACATTTCTCTTGCAGACAGCGTTGCCTGCGGATGGAGGCTCCAAGAAAGGAGCCAGTTGAGTAAGAAAATAACTCTTGCCTTAAGTAACTTTCTTGCAGTGTCTGGAAGAGAGCTGGAGCATGGGAAGATGAGCTGCTCAAACTTTGCTTGTCAAAAAACTCCTATGGATTCAGACAGATTTTAATTTGTGAGAGTTTCACATTTCCAGACTTTCCCATTTATATTTCTAGGTTCAACAATCCCAAAATGAAAAGAAAAATAAGTCTTAGTTTAAATGAATGGGATCCAGTGACCAAGAGAAGTGATGTTTGATTCACCTTGCACCTTCCTCTGAGAATTAAGCTTTTTGGGAAAGCCCAAAATGGGGAAAGATTTGGAAAAATCAGCTCTAATGAGTGGCTTCACCTCGTATGAGCTACAAAAAAGAAAGCCAATGGGACAGCTTGATAGTCTTTCTATACATTAAACATAATTTAATTATTAAATGATTATTATTAAAGGATGATAAATTCTAGGTTATATTGTGCCTTAGTGGCTGAGGAAGCAGGAAGAAAGGATAAGGGGAAAAAAATGGGCTTTGTTAGCAGCAAAGGTTCTTTGTGGATAGTAAGAAAAATATTTTCTTTGGTTAGTTAGGGGATTGAGATATGCTGCCTTCGGGTGTGCAAAAATCCCCTCACTGTGGCTGTGGAGAGCAGTTAAAGTGTGAGGTGCCAGGGGAGCTCTGTGGGCTGACTTGATCCTTCCTCAGAGCAGCACCTGGGGCTAGAAAGTCTCTGGAAGCTCCTTCCAGCCTTTCACTCTCAGCTTCCTACGTGATACCCTGATGTACACCCTCTGAACATCCAGAGGAAACATTAATTGTGCCTTGCTGTGGCCACAGCAGTGAATATCTGACCAGGGAGTCGGGAGGAAAACATCTTGGTGCCAAAGGAGAGTGGGGATGACACAGACAGCCCCGGGGAGCGACCCCAGAACTGCTCCCAGCAAATCCAGCTGTGACAGGCAGCCCAGGGTCCGAGCAGAGGCAGCACAGCTCTGAGGGACAGCACTCCAGCGGAAATTAGTGCCGCCCTGGAGGAAGGCACAGAGCCTGCTTGCTGAAGTGAAATCATCCCTAATGAGCTCACCATTTCCACAGCCACACTGCACAAATGCTTGCTTCCACTGCTGTGAAAACGCTGGCTGAGAGGTGGGGGCTGTTTCCAACGCTGGGTCTCACTGTGCTGTCAATAAAACCAAAGTGCTTCCCAGGGAGGAGAGCTGGCCCGGGGCAGCAGAGCAGCTCTGCAGCAAACAGGTTGATTTTCTCTCCCTTTTCCCTCCCGAGGCAGCAGGGGTGCCAGGCACTCTCTCCACTGTCAGTGCTGTGTCACCCCTGGGTCCTGTGTCTCTCTCGAGCTGCTGGCACTCTGTCCTGCTTCTCCCCAGAAAGGGAGGGTGCATGTCACTGCTCCTCTGCTCCATTGCCCGGAGGTGTTTGGCTGTCACTGCTCCTTCTTATTGCTGAGCTCTTCTTCTCCTGCCCAAACCTGTCAGCTCTTTCAGGCTGTTCTGGCTTTGACAACACACAGGCAGGAAGCAATCCCTCCCTCGTACCAGGTCCTCCTAAACTAATTGTGCTTTCTTTCAAAACTTGGGGATGGAAGAAATACTGATCAGCTGTTTTAGCATGACTGCAGGGAGAGCTGGAGCTCGTGGGGATCACACAAAGGTGTGACAATATGCTCTCAGCTGAGCAGGACACCCAGGAGAGCTTCAGCAAGGATCACATAAACCATAGCGAAAGAGAAACACATCCCCTTGGCCAGGAAACCAGAGAACATCAAGAAAATAGGTTAGATATGGCCAAGGCAGGAAAAAAATGTCTCAGTTTGGCCCCACAGGCAGCTACCTGGAGATTTGACCTCATCACTCTTCCTCTTCATGCCTGAGATCCCCATGCACAAACACATCACCCCAACACCTTCAGTGCTCTGTTAACCTCTAACTCCTCATGCCATTCCTCTCCTGCCAGGCTTCAGGCTGACCACACCTCTGTCCACTCCAGGGACAGTCCTGTTGTCCCAGGGTGCCCCCACTCCCACATCCACTCCTGTGCCTACACTGACAGGACCTCCCTGAGGATCACTTTGGCCACAAAGAGAAAGGAATAGTGCAAATTGCTCCTCTTCCATGCAATTCCTCTTCTTCCAATCCCTGCCTGACTGCCCTGGCCTCCCTCTAACCCTTCCCAAGTCCCTGAGTCTGTTCAGAACCAGTCTGGTGCCCACCTCCTGCTGCCACCTCCACAATTTCTTCTCCCACTTCGCCTCTCCTCCCCTGCTGCAGCTGAACAGCACACGTGGCACAGTGCCCACCCGAGGGGTGTGCAGGTTTGGGAGAGAACAGCAGCAAAAAAAGCCACCCAAGCAGAACTGCAGAGGCAAGGTGGGCATACACAATGAGCAAAAGTGCAAAAGATGACAGGAACGTTCAAATGCCTCTTTGATGCAAAACGTGTGTGGAAAGGAAAACGTGGAAATTGAGCATTTGTGCACTGAGAAGGGGTGGCTGTGTTTGAGGGTGGGTTACTTGCTCCAGAGGCCTCTTTGTGAGAGTTCTCACAGCCAAGACATAAATTCTCACAGCCTAATTTCCAGCAGTGCTCATCACCTGTCACTGATTTAACAGCTTCAGGAAGAGCTCAGTCATACCCAGCAAACACCTGACTCTCAGAGAGGCTTTCCATCAGTTGTTTTGCAGACTGTGATCTGAATCCACAGCCCTTTGAAGGCTCAGAGAGCTAAAATTTGCACTGTCAGACAGGTGCCTTGCCACAGCCCCATCTGTTCCTGCAACTCATTTGCTAGTTTGTGTAATTTCTAGTGCAAAACTGAGCTTGAGGCGGGGGGAAAGAAAAAGTTATTTCAGAAAATCGTTGTTAGGAAATAGAATTTGCTGTTACCATAGGCCTGAGCGATGGCACAGGGAAATCAAACATCACTGTGCAGTGGAATCCTACCCAGCAGGGAGCTTGGACAGTCCTTGCAGGCACTGCCAGACCTCTGCTGAGCACAGACATGCACAAACCCACGTGGCTGATCCCAGAGCCTGATGCACAGGATGCTGTCACTGCACACTTGGGATCTCTGCAGCTCACCCTGCATTCTGTCCCCGAGGCCAGCACCAGCCCCAGACCCCTCCTGACCTTCTCTGCTGGTGACAAGCACTGAGCCACTGCCTTTAATTCAGTGCTGGGCAAAAGGAAAACTGAATTAATGGCAAACTCAGGCTTTGTAAATTTGGATTGAATTCAGCAAGCACTTAATCAAAGAAGGAGAAGCCCTGAAAGCCTGCTGGCCTTACTTTATATTTTCAAGATTCATTACCGATATTACATTCCACAGAAATTTTGCTCTTTTCTTTTTCGCAGCAAAGAGTAAAAGGCTTAGATCATTTGAAAATAAAATTCGCTATTCATTTCAAGCTGAATAAAACATTTGGTTTGAAAGATGTTGGGTTTCCTTTTACCTGCATTCCCCCTGGAATTCATTTTTTTAATGTTGTCCTCATCTGAGGCAGCAGCATGGTTATAGCACCCACTGTCCTTCAAGGAGCCTCAGGCCCAGGGTGGTGTGTTCAGGGTTTGAAGCCAGGAACCAAAAATCTTGTTCTGTATTTACTGAGGGATGCACAAAAGCCTGTTTGTGTATGGCAGAAAATGACAGCTGCCTCTGCTCTGGAGTGAAAGGGGAGGTGCAGGTCTGTGTCCAGCTTAGACCTACTCATATCTCTGTTTATTTTGTGAATTAAGTCATTTCAACAGATCCTTTCATCAACCTGCAAAGGATGGATCCTATCACATCATCTTACTGGTATTGAAAACAATGGGCTATATTTCCATCATGACAAAAACATTCCCAGCAAGTATTTCAGCTGCCACAGGAGGGTTTTACTCTCCTGCATCAAAGCACTCAGAGCATTACTGGAGCTGTTATGATTTAGGCTGTCTTGGATCCAGGTGCCCACACCTTTCTGAGGTGGTGGAGTGATTGCCATGTTATAAAGATGAACAGGATGGTTCTAGTCATCTCTATGATACACAGTATTTTTGGAGGAACAGCACATTAAAGGGACAACCAATCCCTTCCCTGCAGGTGTGTGAAGACACAGAGGAGATGGAGCAGAGCAGGATGGGTGTGAGTGTGGGGAGTGAGAAGCACAGAGACACCTCACAGGGTTCATTGCTGGGCAGCCCAGGGGTGGGAGAGCTTCACCCACCTCCCCAGCACTGATTCATTTCAATTTTAGTGTTAAAAGGCACTAGAATGGTCACTGATTTCTCCACCCTGCATGTGGCAGGATTTCCCCCACTATGCCCTTCAGCAGACACCACCTCAGCAAAGATGACCTTATTTTCAGAAGAAGCATCCAGATTTGATTTAAGGGCTTCACAGGACAACAAATCCAGCACAATCCAGTGTAAATTGCTCAAATCACTAATTCCCCTGGCAGCAAAAACCTACACTCATTTCTAGGCCTGACAGACCTGTCCTTCCTCACTGTTTTTCCAGGAACCAGGAGAGATGCTTCCACTCCCTGCTCCAGTTTTGTGGCCTGGCCAGGAGCAGAGTCAAACACAAACCATGGGAAGGGTGCTCAGAGGGCTGGGAAACCTCAGCATTTCCCCCTCACAGAGCAGAAAACACCAGGCTGTGCTTCTGTGCTGGGATAAACGCTGCAGTCAGGAAATCTCTGCCTCTCCTCGCCTGGGGCGAGCGCAGGGAGCTCCGAGAGATGCCCCAGCCCTGCCCTGCCCAGCAGGAGAGCTCAGAACTTCTCCACCTTGACAACTGCAGTGATTTACAACAGCACAAAAAGCTCTGCACAGCAACTTAGAGCAAGGCTCCATTCGTTACCAGACAGCAGATAGGAGTAATCAATTCTGCTCAGTCTGGAATGGACTTCTGGAACTTTCCTTGGGTTCAAAAGAAACACAAAGGTGTTTGAGCATCATTTTTTAGCCTATTGAAGAGAAGATGATAAAAAAAAAACTCATAGGAGAGAAACCCACTTGTGCTTGGCTTATTCTTGGCTCTTCAGCATGTATAAACAAAATTTAAATAAACAGAGGTTGAGATAAATGAGGATTGAGTGAAGATTTCTCTGTTTCTCCTGCAGCTCCTTTGGCCACCCTGCCTGCCATTAGGTTGGACCTTGCTCCTGAAACAGCTCATGGTGAACAGCAAGATTACCCAGAGAAAAACTCTTTGTACAAGAGGCTATATCAGACTGCAGGAAAAGAAAAGGCAGGATTAGAATAAGAGGATGCTTTAGGCCCCTGGACTTCAGCTGTGCTGAGCTATATCCTTGGTTTCACACTGCCTGGTGTGTCAGGTGCTTATTGTCTCATTTTATCTCCACTGGTGAGCCACAAACAATGGGAAGAAGCAGAATAAAGACAACAATGAGAAGGAGATTAATGAAAACAATGAGTGATGATGAGGGCTTTGAACAGGAAGAGGTTTGTAGTTGTGTTTTCTTAAATAAAATACTTTCACAGGAAGGTTTAACAAAATTTACCTACATTGTAATACCCTGCTAGATTAAAGGCTTAAGCACATTTGCAAAATGAAAATGAATCCTGTGTTTAATCGTTCTATTATAAAATTCATTAATATTGCAACAGCTTTGAATTACACAATTACACAAATATTTTGCATTCTATGATTTGATTCAGTAATCTCATTTATTTTAGATTTTATTAGCTATTTGCTTCAAATTTGCTCAGCGAGATGCTCATTTTCTTTGCCTCAGAATGGAAGGATGATTTCTTCACCCTAGTGGGAAGATCAGAACCAGCCCTCATATCTCAGGGCTGCTCTGGAGACTAAGCCTCCTCTCCCTGGAGCACTGCTCCTCTCAGACAGGGAGGTGAGTTAATCTCCTACCTTTCCCTGATTTTCTTAAAGTAGAGAAAATGTACTGAATAACCAACTGGTATTTTTTGCTTGTGGAACTCTTCCCAGCTGCTCAAGAGCCTTGCTGCTCCTTTCCCTTGCTGCTCACACACAGCTGCCAGTCCCTGCCCTGTCCCTCCTGAGAGGATTTCCCCTCTCAGGGAAATGGGGGGAGATGCCTCAAAGTTGGGGATTTCTCCAGAGCCTCAGAGGACTTTTGATTAACTGTGCAAAACTTACAGACCATTTCCTCCCCATCCTCCCCCAACACCCAGGGATTAAACAATTTAGCTGATGATTTTAGGTTAACAGAACAAATGAACAAAAAATACCAGGATGAAAGTCCCCAGTGAGCAGACCTCAACACAAAAACTCTTTCTGAGTACCTGCTCTGGAAAGCAATTTAATTTAACAATGAATTATGTGGTAAATATACAATAATAAGTGTATTTGTAAAAGCAATGGTTCAATTCCCTTGTCTGCTGCCAAGGCATCTCTGGTTTAAAGATGACTTAAACATTTGGAGCCAAAGATCACCAGGTATAATCCTCCTCTGGCCTTACAGAATCTGTAAACAGATAAGGGAAAGCCTGGAGAAACAATCTCTCAAGCACACACACACACTTTTCCTCTGTTCCAAAGGTCCAGAGTCCTTCCTCAGCTGCAGGTAGGATTAAAGTAAGAATTTAAGTCCCCCAAAGCCTTTCCCTAAATGTGAACATGTGATAAGAGTTTGAGTTGAATCATCAAAAGTTGGGACTGAGAACAATGACAAAATCAATTCTGCAGACTCACACGAGCAATGAGTTACATGATTAGCTCTTTCCAGGGGTTAAAAGAATGGATGGAGCAGGATTATTGCAGCCAGCCTCAGGCTTTGAAGGCCCACACAGAGACACATTTCCAAGGCAGAGGGCTTCATTCCAACTTAAAAGCCAGAGGGAGGAAAATAAGAAAATAAGAGGTGTGATGTTGTAGTGCACCCAGAACTGAAAACCTGCTTTCCATATTCATTACAGAAGAACAAACCCAGAGTCACAACATGATATACACACACAAAATTAATAGGACCTGCAATTTATACAAGAGTTCAAACAGGTTTTTCAAGCCCCTGTGGGTATTTCTAATTCACAGCACTGATGCATTTCCTTAAACAGCTGGGATGTGTGCCTCACCCTGACTCAGGCAGAGGGCACAGATGTGAACCAGGGGGTAAAGGCCCTGAAAACTGCTCTGTGCTGTGCTTCAAGTGCCATCCCCTGTGAGCAAGCCCTGTCCCTTCAAATGACAATAACCTATAAATACGTGCAGCATTTATCTGGCAGGGGGTTGACACTAAACAGGCATTTGAACTACAAAGCCAAATTAAAATTAAAGCTCCCTTATTAAATTTCTAATTGTTGTGTGATGCTATGCTATCATTTTTAAACCACTGGCACCTTTCTTTTTCTGTGAGACCAGTAGAGGAAAATATGGGCTGAATCCAAGCCTCTGTTTGGCTTTATTATGTGCAATTCCTTTTTTAGCATTCTGAGCATTTAACCTTGAAAAATAGTGTTGTTTGCTGCTGTGTTTTCTGATTGTTAGTCTCAAGGCATCTCAGTGGCATCTTTATAAATCTGCTGTAGCTGGTAAATATTTCTTGTGGCCCAGAGCTGAAAACTGAAAAACCCAGATCCCTTTTAGCTGTCAGGCAATTAATGTAATCCAAAGGAAATGAAAGGTATGTGCAACTGGGACTGCTTTTAATAACAGAGGGTTCCTGACTCCTGCTTCTAAGGGGAACGAGGAAAAACATCAATGAAATAAAGCACAGACAGGGTGCTGGAAAAGATCTCGAGACTCTGAATGCCATTTCATTGCAGATTATGTGACAACTATTGCTGTGAGAGAAAACACCATAAATGTATTTATTGATACCCTGTTTCAAACCACAGCTATATTATAGTTACACAGGCCTGCATCGTCTCACATCATCAGGTTCTGATTTCTCCTCTTCCATTCCTGCGTTTTAAGTAAAGCCAAGCACAGGAGAGAGGTGTTTGTGCTCAGAGATGCAGGGCCACTACTGATGGCTGCTCTGAGCCATGAGGCAAGGGCACAGAGGGAGCTGAGCTGGTGACACACAAAGGCAGGAAGGCACAGGATGCAGGCACTGTGTTTCTGAGCCGAGGGCTGAGACAAGCTGCAGGCTCTCTGTGGGCATGGGGATGCTGCTGCAATCTGCAGGAGCAGGGATTTTAGCCTTCACCCAGGGGGTGTTGCTGTCAGAACCTCCCAGCAGGT
Organism: Erpornis zantholeuca; assembly: GCA_013400515.1. NCBI lineage: Eukaryota > Metazoa > Chordata > Aves > Passeriformes > Timaliidae > Erpornis > Erpornis zantholeuca. The sequence goes on from VZTN01010331.1 coordinate 342,163, forward strand.
ACCACTGAAGGACAAGGGAGAAGCCAAGAGCTTGGCACTTCAAACCTCAAACCAAAGTTCAGGGATTTGGCAATCTAACAGCAATTCAGGGATTTGGCAATCTAACTAATGACCTTTTTATGTGGTCAATAACCACTGCCAGTGCCACAGCAGACAGGCAAAAGGAGTGAGCTCAAATGCCTGTTCAGGGCAGGGCTGGAGGCGAGTAAAGCAAGGACAGAGTTTGTGAGCTCCACCAGGCTCTGCCCTGGCCCAGCTGCTTTGGGGACATCACTGCTTCAGCAAAACCGGGGCAAAACCTGCTAGGACCCAAGAGAGAATCTTCCAACCTCAGCAGTTCCCCTGACCAGACCTGGGAGAGCATCAGTGCCTGTGGCTAACAGGGCCCTGCACCTCTGCTGAGGATTTTCCATCAGCTTCACACCCCAGAGCCTGGAGAAGGTTTCCCTGCCCAGGTGTGCCCTCGATGCTGTATCAACACAGCTCTGTGACATCTCTGCCAGCCCAGAGCCACAGCACTCCCACTTGCATCTCCCAAGTAGTTCAGCTTGCATCTAATAGCTCTTTCTTCCTCTGGAGCCAGAAAGTTCTGTCTGTATTAAGATGGCAGGATCAGGCCTTTTTATGATACTGCCAATATAGAATAATTAAAGCAAACTAAATGAATAATTCCAGCAGATGAAAATTAACTCAGCCACATAGGCAGATAAAAGCACCTCCTGTTATTTGAAGTGTCTGTGGAGCTGGCCCTTTAAACACCATGGCAACCAATGCCATTACTGAGTTCCTTTTTAGATCTCATTTAAAATGTAGGAAAATTGATGCTTTATTCACTCTGGCTTTTCTTTTTTGGTGGTTTTTGTTTTTTGGGGTTTTTTTTGTTTTTTTTGTTTTTTTTGGTTTTTTTTTAATTTTTTTGGATTAATAAAAAGGATTCTTAATATGAAAAAATTTCGGTTTGGGTATAGTCCTGCTTTTAACAACTAAATCCCTTTTCCTTTAAACAGCAGTCCTCATCCTTCTGCATGCAGCTTTTCCTTCCCCAGCTCCCTGCAGGCTGACCATTTAACCAGCCCCCAGCATTCCTCTCCGAGAGCTTTCTGCTCCTTCCCCACTTCCAGAGGCTGCCCCTCCGCTCAGGGCTAAAGTCAGTGCCTTTTCTCCTTGGCCCTCGATTCTCCCAACAGCCCAAAATGCTGTGCATTTTTAATCAGCCACACAATCCCTCACTAGCCACACAGTCCCTCTCACTAGCCACACAGTCCCTCACTAGCCACACAATCCCTCACTAGCCACACAATCCCTCACTAGCCACACAGTCCCTCTCACTAGCCACACAATCCCTCACTAGCCACACAGTCCCTCACTAGCCACACAATCCCTCAGTAGCCACACAATCCCTCACTAGCCACACCATCCCTCTCAGTAGCCACACAGTCCCTCACTAGCCACACAATCCCTCACTAGCCACACCATCCCTCACTAGCCACACCATCCCTCTCACTAGCCACACCATCCCTCACTAGCCACACCATCCCTCTCAGTAGCCACACAGTCCCTCACTAGCCGCGTTTGCCCGCTCGGGGCAGGCACTGCCGTGGCTCTGAGGCTGCAGCCCTGGCACACGCCGCAGGTGAGGATGTGGCTCCCCTGGCATGGTCACACAGCTCCTGTGTGGGTTTGCTCTGTGTGCCCCAGTCAGGGTCAGCCTGTGGAAAGCAAGGATCCCTTCTGGTATAATTGTAAAAGGTTTAATAAGGGGATTAATAAAAAGGACAATAGGAGACAGAAATAAAGCAGAGTTAACACGGGTGGGTGCTGGGCATGGTGCCAGGGGCACACCTTGGCTAACAAACCTCTTCTGTTCAATGCCCGAGTCTCAGACATATTCATAGATTTCCATCCATCATGCAAATATTCCTTTTTTTGGTGTTCTTTTGGGTTCAAGCCTCCCCCATCCTGCCCTTGTAGGTCTGTTTAAAACCAGGTGACTCTGGTGACTGTGGGACCAACCTCACTGCTCCTTCTGGGTAACATGAGGTGTATCCTTGCAGTGTCCTGCTTCAAGGTGAGAAAGCATCAAAGATCTTAACTGTTGCATAAATCAGTTAGGATGATGATTTGACCCCGTAAAACACTAAGTAAACAGCAGATACAATTAATGGTGTTGAACATATTAAATCCATAATTCTACCCACCAACAAGTTTTACTCTGAGCCACCCTTCCATGGAACTGTTTATAGCAAATGTGTCAGCACAAAAGCTTTGGACAGGTAAATCCTTTAGAGAAGTTTAAAAACCAACAAATAATATCTGTGAGCTATTTTTTCACAAAATTTGCCCTCACCAGCAAGTAAGTTACAGCAGAGTTTATACAGATCTATTTTGTCCTCAAGAGAGTTAAAAAACTGCTGCATATTCTGTTACTGGCACTTTTCCACTCACTTAACATAAAAGTAATGACATTTTCTACCCAGTTCTGCAGACTCCGAGCTAAAGCAGCATTGGCCAGCTCTGAGCTTTCAGCTCAGAACACTGAAGTCACTCTTTGCCACTGCAGATGGAGTGACAGAAATCCCCAGGGATGCAGTTTGCCTGTCCTGCTGGCAGAGAGCTCAGCATCCTCACCCAGCACGGGCACGGCGCTGCTGCCCAGGCCACCACCGATGGAAAATCTCCACACCACTGCAAATGAGCTTCAGGAAACACCACACTGGTGCCATGAGTACCTGATCAGCCAGGATCAGGAGATTGGGAAGAAAATTGAAATCAGCACCACTTCAAAATTTCTCTTGCCTTCAGCTTCCAGGAAATCTAAGGCATCTGCTGATGCCTTCGGTTTTAACTTTTATATTTTTCCAATCCTGTACTGCTAGTGTCACTCTGAAGTTTCCTGTAGCTTGTTCAGTGCTGTTCTCTATGCTAAGATAGACATAACAAAATCTAAATTGCTCTCCAAGGACACTCAGACCAAGAACTGCAAACCACAATCTTGGGGACAGGGGGGCAAGCTTGGGCAAATTCCATCCTTGCCTGGCTCCTGCTTGGGGAATTGATGCTGAGATCCAAGTGGGAAGAACTCGGGAGCTGTCCTTGTCCATGTTGGGATGCACTGAGGCAGGAGCCTCTGGAGCCCAGAGTGTACCTCTGAAAGCCTTTCCAACCAATCCCTCCTTGATTCCTTTATCCCTGCCTGCTCTCTGTTCCTAGGGAGCCATTTAAGGCATCACTACTGCATGGCTGGAATGGGAGCCCAGCACTTAACGCAGCTCCATCCTGAGATGGAGAACATTCTGAGATGAGTGCTGGGGGGAGAGCTAAGGATTCACTTTGAATGGCTGAGTGTTTGAGATTTATTGCCAGTTATTGACAGGCTGTTGGATTGGTGTGGGCTCTGCTAAACACAGGGACAGGAAAAACAACTTTATCTGTGCTGTTGGAACAGACTTGGCCAGTCAGACCAGGATTACCTCGGAGCCATCTGCCTCCTGATGGCACTGGTGACATGGAGCTGAACTAACATCTTCAGTTGCCATAATTGCCATCCACAGTGGTACCAGTAACATTTTTTCAGTAACAGTTTGTTCACCAGCTGAGCTATTGCACCCATCTACCAGCAGCATTTTAAACTTGTTGTTAGCACTTTCCTTTTTAATGTCACTTGACTGAGCGACCTAAAATATGTCAGCGACCACAAAATGCACACAACAGATGCATTATTAGAAAAGATTCTGAAGAACTGAGGGAAATGAAATATTGTACTCTGAGCCAAAATGCAATCTTCACAGGCCTTCTTATTAAAATCTGAGAAGCAGCCTTTTTAGTACCATTCCTTGCACTGATCTGTGGAGGAGGGCCCAGGAGAGCACATAACTCCAGAGTCATCCTCTGGGTGGTTTTTGTGCCAGGAGCAGCATTCCTTCTCCCCCAGCCAAGCAATGTACCCTGCATTTACCTCTGTGACATTGTGTGCACCCATAAACACTTGGCCAAGCTTAGCCCTGAAATAAACACATCATTGCAACTGAAAATCATCAAACCTGCCTGTCCAGAGAAGAATTTGTCCTTTTGTCCTTAAGGATACACTTTGTTAGAAAGCCACAGGCTTTCATGGAGCTGTCTTTGACCCCTTCATGGGGGAAACAGGAAAAAAACACAACTCCTGCTGACCCCTGTATACAGCTGGCCAAACACTAAGGTGTCTGATAAATCAATATCTGCTGGTATTGAAGCAAACAACGATATAATCTGGATTTTTCTTTCTGAAGAGAAAAAAACTTCAACTGAAATAAATTTCCCTTCCCGACTATATTTTTATTTTGTGGAAACAGGAGCACAGAGTTGTTTGGGGATTTATTATGAGGATTTTGCATTTGCAATTTACAGGAAAGTTCTACCAAATGAATTCCCATTACAAAGGCAGCACAAGTGAACAAGCAAAAGCCACAAAATACACTTAGCTGATCCAATGTAAGTTGCTATAAAACCCCCACACTATCTTGCACAGGTGAAAAAGATCAGTTTAAGTGAAGTCAGCTTCATTACAAGTTGCTGACAGCTCTGCCATGGTGTGCATATGTTTTGTAGCACAGGAGCTCAGACACTGCTGGTGTGTCCACACTTGCCATGCACCACATTAGCACACAAGTCAATCATCCTGGATCACTCCTGCCACCGTGATGGAGTTCCATCACAAAGATATTTCTGTAGCAAGTAGCTGGCAGCCACAGAACACAGAGTGTTCCATCCTTTGTGTGCAGACCTAAGCTGCCCTGAGGGACCCCACAGCTGCACCTACACTGGGCAGAAATGTCCCCACAGGCAATTCAGACTCACATGCCCACATAAGTAACAAAACATCTATCAAGGGAGGCAAGAGGGTGCTGAGATTTTACAGGGGCACAGTGGGATACATAAAGGTGGGATAGATACTGGATTTCCCCCAGTCCCTGCTAATATCTACTTCCACAGTAACCCTTACTCTCTTTCAATGTTCTGCAAAATAAAAGTGGTGTAAGGAATTTCCAAGGTACAAATTGCAAGAGGAATTCTTGGACATGCCTTTAAAGTACTATTTGGCCCTGCTGGCTCCTTTATTTCTCCAAAAGGAAGCGTGTCCATCAATAAAAGACCTTATTATTGCCCAGAGGCCTCACCCAGGAGGTCCTTCCTAGGATGCTGGTGATACAACGACACAGAAAGCACCCTAATGACATCAGCAACGACAGAAAAAAGATATTTACTAGTTACCTTTTGCTTTGGCTGCCAGAGGTACTGCATTAGAGAGCTCCCAGCTTTGCATTCACATGCTCAGTGTAAGAAGGCAGAGGGAGGCTGGTGGGTATAACTGGGAAACAAACCACCAGAGGAGGAAGGGGGCAGCTCATGGGAGTAGGGAAGCCTCTGGAGGCAAATCAGCTGCTGTGAAGAGCAGGAGGAGGGGCTGAGACATCCCACTCACCTCCAGGAAGGGATGACCTGCGGCTGATGCTGCCCAGCTCTGCAGCTGCTTGCCCCCAGGTGTGTCCAGTGCCTCGGTGCCAGCAGCGTGTCAGGAAATACACCTGCCTATTTCCCCATCTTCTGCTCTTTATTTTCCCCCTTTTAAATCATTCTCTCAGCTGTCTGCTGCACCATCCTCACAAAGAGCCCTGAGGAAAGGATCTCTTTGCAATGGGATTTTCTGCCCTGACAGCTCGCTGTAAAGTTCCTCATCAGCCCTGGCTCCATCGTGCCTGTGCCACTTCACATCACAGCTTAAACAAAAGGAATAAATCAAGTAAATGAAAATATGCATCCTGAAGGCCTAATGCAAGCGATTTCATCCATTTTAAGAGTCACCAGCTGTGATTTACCTTAGAACCTTGCTTCTGCCTCGAGGGTGCCTCTGAAGTACCCTGTGACTAATGCCCCTATTTTTAGTTTTGTAGCAGAAGCCAAGGAGAAATTAAAGAAATAAAATGGAAAAAATAATGAGAGCTCATTTCAGCTTATAATGGTATTTTCTCAGGTGACTAAACATTCATTTGACTTTTGGTAGTGTTGGATTTGTTCTCCATTAGGGCAAATATGATTTGGAGGCTAGCTTGACCTCTGAAGTGTAGAACTTTCCTTTATCTTTATTGCCGGCCTCAGTTATTTATCAGGTCTGTGTGCGTGCCCAGATTCCAGGAAAACTGAGCAAAGAAATGAAATTAGTGCTGAGGACAAACACAGTGGGAGCAGCTGGCTGCTCACTCTGATGAGCAATTCCTCTCAGACTGTCACTTGCCTCAGTACAGGGTGAGGTGCCTGTCAGAGTCCAGTATCTGTCATCTAAAGATCCATTTCACGGTATGATGGGAATAAGGAAAAGCTTTTTCTTTTATTTTTCTTAAAATAATTTTTTAAAAAAGAGTCTAATCTGGAGGAATTTGCAATAAGTTTTCACATATATCTGCTCCTTTTTGCATGATCCTACAGCATAGGATCATATGATCCTATGAACTTCCATAGATCTCTTTAGAAAAATCTAACAAACCCTAGGGTTCGTATTTTTAGGAGCTAAGACTGCTGTGAAAAACACATTTATTAATAAATTTAATGTAGAAGAAACAAATGTTCTTCTTGAAAGGCAAAGTCAACTCATGCTCTGAAGGTGGCCAGCTTCCTCTGTCTGTTCATCTGTGAAGGGGAGGAAAGGAGGGACCTGTTTCACCTTCCCTGAGAAAATGACAGATTTTTCTGATTCAGATCAAAACATTTCTTTACCTCCCCGGCAGGTCTGAGGCCACACCTTGGGTATTGGCTGCACTGAGGTTTAAATGTGCCCCAGCTTTTCTGTCAGCCCTGCTGCAGTGACTCTGAGCCCTCCACAGGGGATGGGAGATTCTGCTAACTGGAGCATTGCTAACTTATTTAGCAAAAAGTCATCCAGGACAAAGCCCTTGCTCGAGCCTGCTTTGCTGAGAGTTTGTGTTGTGGAGGGGGAGACTTAAGTGGGTTGGAAAGCTGTTAGCAATGCTACCTCTGTCCCCTGAGAAGCACTAAGCCAGATCCAACAGGGCTAAGGAGCTCTGTGCCAGGAGTGAAAATGGGTTCCAGCTGCAAGGAAAAGGGAAGGAAGAGCAGAGCCCCACTCCAGCTCTGACACTGGGAATGGCTCCATTTAGCAAACCCAATTCTTAGAAATGCAAAATGCAAACTGTAATGCTCCCTGTTGAATTAGCAGCACAACTGGCTACGTTCAGCCAGCCTATATGAGAAGTGACGTTTTTCCCAGGAAAACCTCCTATAAAATTAGGGATTTTTGGCAGTTATTTTTTCACAGATCGCAAGGGGAATTTCTGCACCAGTCAAAGGTGCCAAAAGCAGCTGCAGATAGTCAAACCCAATTTATCCCTGAGCAGGAACAGAGCAGCAGCAATGCAAGGCTCTGCAAACCTGCCTTGAAAATGTCCTTCAAAGAGCCATTTCCAGAGGGGAGCAGGGAGCTGCAAACCCCACAGACGCCTGCCTCTGCCAGGGCTCTGCCCACAGGAGGGTCAGACACAGCCCTGCAGGGCTCAGATGTGCCCAGCAGGGAACAGGGGGAGCCTGCAGCAGATTTCACCTTGTTATGAGTGCTCATTGCATTATTGGCTCTTTGCAAATATTGAAATGTCACATGTGTAACGTTAGAAAACTTAGTTGCATGGATAGAGTTTCGTAGTACTGTGATTTCTTAGGATTGATTTTATCATGATATGTAGAATGCTTTTTTCATGTAGCTAACTCAGGATAGCAACAGATAAGCAAGGAAATTCCCACAGCACCTGGCCAAGATAAGGACCACGAGCCTAAGGCTCTGGAAGGAAGAGTTATTGATCCAATGTGGGACACAGGATGATAAAAGGATGTGCTCAGCAGAACTGGACCACAATGGATTATCAGCTTTTAAACAGAGCTGCAAGAAGGAAACAGAGACAGGATGGGGAGGACTTGAAACCCAAGGGATACCAAAAAAGAAATGTTTGAATGATGCATAGAAATCTATGAATATGTATGAGACTCAGGCATTTAACAGAAGAGGTTTGTTAGCCAAGGTTTTGCTATATATATTATACAGAGACAACATGGAGGATCTAGGGTGTCAGCTTCTCCTTCTTCTTTCTTCTCCTTCTCTTCCTTTCTTCTCTGACCTAAGTTCCTGTGATTTGTTAATTGGTAGAAAGAACTTAGTGTAGAGGAGACACATCAATGAAATTGATACCTACTGGCTTTAAAGACAAAATAGAATACATAAAACTTGCTAACTGGTTGATAAAAGATATAAAAGCTAAATGCTCTGGGTAGCCATGGCATTTTGCCTTTGTACTCCTGGAAGCCACAGCACAGCCTGTGCTTTTAAAACTTTGATAAGAAAAATAAACAATCCTTGAAGCAGCAGAGGGAAGCCTTGCTTTGTTTTTTCCAACATGAAGAATTGAAAAAGAAGATCTCCAGGGCAGGAAGCAGAGACAGGGGCCAGCCAGGCTCTGACAATTTGCATGGGGTGTTTTCCTCAACTCTTTTTGAGAAGATCCTTTCCTGTGAAACTTCTAGCTCCCTCCTCTGTGAACCCCAGGTGTGTCTTTTGTTCCAGCAGCACGAGCAGCAGAGGAAGGATGACTGTGACACTGTGGTGTGTCCCTGAGCATGGAACACACGTGGCTGTGCTGCTGATTAGTGGCTAACACACAGGCTCCTTTGGCAAAGTGCTGCTCACAGGAGCAGAGGAGTTTTGTAATTAATGCTGGAAGGATAAGGGGGATCAACCTGACTGCTGCACCAAGGGCCAAGACATGACAGAGCTTGCTTTGAGCTTCCCAGTTAGATAGAAGAGGAATTAATTTTCTCAGAAACATCCCCTTTGGGGTGAGGGGAATGACCACAGTGGCCACCTCAGCCTCTTGTTCCAATGCAGCACAGCAGTCCAGAGAGCAGCAAGTGAGAAGCAGAGGGTAAGATATCCCACTCCAAGGGCAGACTCTAAAAGATCAGGACCACAGCAAATCCTGCAGCTGGGATATTCACTTTTTTTAATCCCTTTCACAGAACTGAGGACTCCTCCCATCAGGAATTCCTTTCCTAATGAAAACACTAATTTCTTGTCTTTAAAAAAAACCTAGTCTGTGAAGGCAGCTATCCTGCTTTGGGTAGGATTTCAGCTTTTGATAGCTGCTCCTTCCACTTACTTAACAATGTAAATTATAGTCACAGTGCCACGTCTTCATTCCACCAGTCAAAGGATTTTGCCTCCCACAATGAATTAGAAAATGCACATTAGGAAAAAGCTGGCAGACAGATTATTGTGATTATCTTAACAGCAGGTATTTAAAGCTCATTGTCACTAAAGCTTCTTGCCAATGCCCAAATTCTTTGCCACAGTCGTAAGGTCTGTGCTGCTGGGGTGGTGCCTTAGCAGACACCATCTCCACTGGGGATGCTTCTTGTTTGGACTGGGTGAGTGCAGCCCAGCGTGGTGACATGGGCAGTCCATGGGAAGGAGACGTGCCCTGCCATCTGCTCATCCTCTCTCTCACAGACTTTAAACTGCACTGCAATCATTTCCTGGCTGTCATCCTGGAAGGAGACGCAGGCAGCAGGAGCTCAGTCAGCCAGCAAGGAGGAGGTGAGCAGAGCTTTCAGGCATTAAAGAGGAGAATTATTCAAGCATCAGGTGCTGGAAAGTTTTTTTTGTCTCGTGCATGGCTAAAATGAGAGGAAAGGAATTATTTTCTGGCCTCCATCTTCCTCCTCAATGTTTGTTCCCTTTGTACCATATGAGGTGTTTCTGAAGAGGACACTCAGTGGACAGGGACTGCTCTGGATCCAGCTCAGGAAAAGCACAATGACAGAGTGAAATTACTCAAAAAGGGTTGAAAAAACACCTTCCCAACACTCAAATATCTGGAGCTTTAAAACTCTGAAGCTGTAAAGCATATAACAAAGTTCAAGGTAGTTAAGGGCCAGCTTTGATCACAGAAATACCATCTTGTACCTGAGGTTTTTGAATAAGAAAGGTCTAAGTGTGACACTGTGGGAAGCTGAGCTGGACCATGGCTGTGGCTGCTAAGTGCAAGAAGGTCCAAGAGGCAGTGGGAAGGGCAGGACATGAAGGACTAGTGAGAAATAAGAGGCAGCCTGTTTGCCTCTCCTCAAGGCTGCAGTGGATGCAGACAGGAGGAGCTGTGTGCTCCCAGTTCTCCAGATGGGTTAGCATTCCCAGGGCTGTGGGGAGCATGTCCTAAAGAGAAAATAGTGGTCAAAGACTGAAGACAGACCAGATTATGATTTCTGCATTTTCTATTATTTTTCCTTGTTGAACAGATTATTTGGGCAACTCTGAAAGCTCAGGTGCTAAAGGTCAAATTTTAAAAACCAGGCAAGAATAAAAAATTAGCCAACTTCCAGATAAACACAGTGTTATTAACAGCACAGACAAAGCAAGCACTGGAGCAAAGCCTAAGGAAACATAGGATGCTGGCACGAGAGTCAAATCATTTGGGCTTCCTTTAATTTTTTAATTTCCTCTCCTCTCTGTGAAGGTGAACTGTCCTATTTAGGGATGAGAAAGTATTTTTGTTTGCTTATCAGAGAGAACAGAGCCTTCACGAGGTTTGTGTGGCAGTGGTGGAACACAACTCCTGCGTGGTCCATGAGCTGCTCACACTTGTGTCTGTCCCTCAGCAACCCCTGCACTGCTGCTGATGCCTTCAATGGCTCCCTAGAAACAGGAATCAGGGAATAAAGGAGGGATTGGTTGGAAAGGCCTTCAGAGGTACACTCTGGGCTCCAGAGGCTCCTGCCTCAGTGCATCCCAACATGGACAAGGACAGCTCCCGAGTTCTTCCCACTTGGATCTCAGCATCAATTCCCCAAGCAGAAGCCAGGCAAGGATGGAATTTGCCCAAGCTTGCCCCCCTGTCCCCAAGATTGTGGTTTGCAGTTGTTGGGCCTAGGAGGGTCTGGGTGTCCTTGGAGAGCTGGAGAGGCTTTGTTGTGTGTGTGTGAGCATGAGAGAACAGCACTGAACGAGCTCCAGGGAACTGCAGAGTGACACTGGGCAGGGCAGGGCTGGGAAAATACAAAAATTAAACCCTAAGGCATCAGTGCAGCCCAGCAGAGCAGAGTGTGTGCAGCTCTGTGCCTCCCCTGCAGCAGGGCAGGGCTCAGCACTTCCCTCCAGCTCTGTGCTGTGCTGGGAGGGAGCCAGGTCCCAGCAAAGTCAGGTTTCCAGAGGGAGGAGAGGAAGGTGAGAGCTGTGAGGCTGCTGTGTGCAGGTGTGGGTGTGGGATCACTGCTGCCATCTCCCAGAGCCTCCCCCTCCTGCAGGTCCCCCCAGCCACCACAGCAAATGCTGGCACTCGATCCACTCCCGCTGAGCCAGGCTTCCATTTCAGCCCAATTAAGAGAAGTGCAGGGGGAGAGCTCACAGGTTATTGCAGCTGGGATAACTCTTTACCTTTCCTTGCCAGAAATGTCAACACAAACAGGGTGAGCTACGAGCTCAGGAGAGTCGCTGGTATTTGCCAGCTGGCTACATCAAACGTGGTACGAGGTGTGATAGCAGACATGCCACACTGCCTCCCATCAGCCAGCTTCTGTCAGCCTCACCACGAGTAAAAATTAATGCTCTTTTTCAAAATTTATGTATTTACCTATTTGTTTCTTCCGTTTTGGGAACCTGTCCAAAGAAACTGAGAGAAATTCTTCCTGTTCCCAAGCTCCGGATTAAAAGAGATCAGAAGCACTTAAAAATCCAATATGAGAGGGATTCGGACACAACAACATAGGAATCACCTGTCTTGTGTCTGATACACGTTAGGGAAGTGAGGTGAAGGGGTGGCATCCAGTGAGAGATGCAAGTTAGCCTTTTCTGAAAGCTGCAGCAGTGGTTGAGAGTGCAGTGTAGAGCACAGAAACCAGGGCAGCCCCTTCTCCTGCCAACCCAGCACCAAACACCTCTGGCAGACTCAAGGGCATCAGGCCATACCCTAAGGGATGTGTTGCTTTGTTCCCTGTCACCATCATCTGCAGTCCTTGTCAGGACATTCAGATGTGCTCCCATGTTAATGACCAAGTAGATTGTGATAGAACCTATTATGAAATAATCCATTATTCCTGCATTCGTTAATTTAGACACTTTAGCAGTAAAGGAAATTTACAGTGGGATGTGCCACGATATGTTTGTGCTTACATTTACAGAACATGCTATGGGGCATTTTTGCCTGCCCAATAAATCACACAAACTGCTGCTGTGTCTCATGTACTCCAATATATCAAATGCAATAGTCTCTTTTATATTCTTCAGCACAGAGGAGGATCTCACGCTGGCTATGGAGATTTCTCCTAATGTCATTGAAAGTCAGCAGCCAGAAATCCCCGAAGTGCTGAATGTCACTGCCAATATCACAGTACACAGACCCACAACGTGATGTCAAGCTCTGTGTCTGCTCCAAAGCTGCAAGAAAAGCACAGTGTGGAGGACAGGAGCCTGTGCAGGACAGTGCCTGTGCAGCACAGGGATTCCCAGAGCTGCTCCCATGATGACTATTAAACCACAAATCCTCATTTTACAGCAGTGCTAGATAGTTTTCTAGGAACCATCCCTTAGGAAACGAGGCTCTGATTGGCAGTGCAGAGCTGGCTACTCTGTAAAGCCACATGGCAGCTTTGAAGTACTGGAGAGCTGCTGCTGCCCAGAACGTGCCAGGCTGGCACAGCCTGGGGCTGCTCCCCACAGCACACACTCCCCTGGCCCTCGGGAGCACCCTGGGACTGCACAGAAACCACAGCCCAAACGCCAGCCCTGCCCTCACACAGCTCCTGGGGCACTTCCATCCCATCCACGGAGGGAGCTGTGGGGCCACCAGCTGTCCATGGGGTCACCAGCTGTCCATGGGGCCACCAGCTGTCCATGGGGCCACCAGCTGTCCATGGGGTCACCAGCTGTCCATGGGGCCACCAGCTGTCCATGGGGCCACCAGCTGTCTGTGGGATCACCAGCTCTCTGTGGGATCACCAGCTCTCTGTGGGATCACCAGCTGTCCATGGGATCACTAGCTCTCTGTGGGATCACCAGCTCTCTGTGGGGCCACCAGCTCTCTGTGGGGCCACCAGCTCTCTGTGGGATCACCAGCTGTCCATGGGATCACCAGCTGTCCATGGGATCACCAGCTCTCTGTGGGATCACCAGCTCTCTGTGGGATCACCAGCTGTCCATGGGATCACCAGCTCTCTGTGGGATCACCAGCTGTCCATGGGATCACCAGCTCTCTGTGGGATCACCAGCTGCCTGGTGTGGCTCAGCGCCTGGGCAGAGCTGGCACAGTGCTCCAAGGATGGAGCCTTCCAGCAGGATCCCCCAGCAAACACGAGTGACACTCCCCCAGGCTGACCACCAGGCCCTGGCAGCAGAGACTAGGGGGACAAAGGCTCCACCTGCCACTTACAGCAAATTTGCCTGGGAGAGAAGCCAAGTGTGAGCACAGAGCTGCCTTCCCGAGCTGTCCCTGCCTGGCTCGCCCACCCCACGGGGGTGACAACACTCCTGGCAGCTGTGACAGTGCCACCATGGCTCTGGCAGGTGTGGCAGTGCCACCATAGCTCTGGCAGCTGTGACAGTGCCACCATCTGCTGTCACACCTCTGACTCCTGGCAGCTGTGACAGTGCCACCATGGCTCTGGCAGGTGTGGCAGTGCCACCATGGCTCCTGGCAGCTGTGACAGTGCCACCATGGCTCCTGGCAGGTGTGGCAATGCCACAATGGCTCCTGGCAGCTGTGACAGTGCCACCATCTGCTGTCCCCCCTCTGGCTCCTGGCAGCTGTGACAGTGCCACCATCTGCTGTCCCCCCTCTGGCTCCTGGCAGCTGTGACAGTGCCACCATCTGCTGTCCCCCCTCTGGCTCCTGGCAGCTGTGACAGTGCCACCATCTGCTGTCCCTGCCCCTTCCACTCCCGCCCCACCTGGGACAGCTCCCGAATTTCAGTGCTCCCTAGGAGAGACAGCAGAGACAGAAGCTGCGCTGACAGCAAAGAGAGCTCCATGAGAAGCAGGAAATCTTTTGGGTTTCACCAATTGTTGCTCCTGTTTCACTCCAGAGCTAGCAACCCTTACACAGGTGCAGCACAAAGCAGTCAGCAAGGACCAGGCTGACAGACATGAGCACCTCCCTATGCTTTTGAAAGCCACAATAATATGCAAGAGTATTAGCTTATTTTAATTAACAGAGGCAGAATGAACGAATTGCTGATGCCTGTGCAGTCGGTCTGGGAGCTGCACTGATCCAGAAGGACAGCCAGCATTTTGACAAAGTGAACACTGTGGCATATGCTACCAAGCTGGTTTTAATGGGGGGCAGAGGCAGCGAGAGCAGAGGGGAGAACAGCAGCAGCAGCAGCAGCAGTGTGAGTGCCAGCACTTCCATCTTCATTAGCACTGCTCACAGCCACCACGAGCCAGCACGGGCAGGCTGCAGTGGGGCCACCAGAAACTCTTTGTGAGAAGAAGAGCAGTGCTGTGAAAACGAAATTCAGAGTGCAGCAGAGAAAATGGTCCTGCCAGCTTTCACACCAAGTTGGGGCACAGCACCTCCCCGGGCAGAAGGAAACACAACGTGGTGAAAGCAAAAAGTCTCTTTTTTAGCATCCTGTGGTGCTTCCAAACCCCAGGAGCGAAGGGATGGAGCTGTCTGAGAGCTGCCTGCGAGGAGGAGCTGTGGCTGCAGCAGTGACAGGCAGGGCTGCCAGCACCACACCACTGAGCCCAGCCCTTCCCAGGCACAGGAAGGGACATTTGCTGTTGTGCTCCCATTCATTTTTTCAGCTCCTCTAATATTTACCAGCTGGGCAGGCTGGGTGATGACTTGGCACTCGAGTGCTCTGCCACACAACCTCTACCAGCTCTACCAGACACAAGCTACGTGCCCAGTCTGTCTGTCCTGCCTTCCTGCCCAGCTCCTTGTCCCCAGGCTGCCCTGTGCCTCAGCTCCCATTGCCTCTTTTCCCCTCCTCCACCAAAGAACTCTCTGTATTTCTTTTCTTTCCACTGGTTGTGTGTGGTGCTGCCTCCTCAATGGGTTTTGAGATCTCAGCAAAAGGCTCGAGAAGGGCAAGTTCCTTTTCAACTTGTCTCAAATTGTAAATAGTTAACTCATTTCTAAAGGGAAATTCTGTAGCTTCCCAGGAGAAATCCTCAACAAAGAATGCAAATAATATGAGATGTTTTGGTAAGGTGCTTTCCTTACCCAGTGAAAGAGTTTGTCTTTGTTGGTTGTTCATACTTTAGACAGACTGTGCTCAGAGACAGACACAGACAATCCCTCCAACCTAACCTGGCTGGAGGGAGAAAGATTTGTTCTGTTTTCTGGGTATTAATAAATAAGCCTTCTGAAAATCTGTGAACACAGAGTCTCGTTTGTGGAAAGGCCCTGAGAACAGAGCTGAGTCACTTCTACAGTTATATTTGGGAGTTTTAAAGTTATCTGTGCCCAGGGACTAATCCCATCCTCCTCACATCCCAGTACCTGGACCCTCTCTGCAAATTCCCACCAGAAGGCAGGTTTTAAACAGCACACCCCTCTGTTCTTTGGGCTCAGCCCTCAAGAAAATGAAAACTCAGGTCACAACCCATCATCTCAGCATTAAAGCACAGACCAAAAGCAAATTTCAACTCCCATCTTGTGCTACCTGCAGCCCACACTGGCTGGGAAACCTCAGTCCATATATCAGCCACCCAAGAAACTAAGAAATGATGAATTCCATTTGCACATTGTGAACTGTTTGTTCTGGTCAGACCAGGAATTATTTAGGGAAGAAACTCACAATTTTTTGTAATGAATTTTTTGAGAATTTAGCAATCTGCTCACAGGCCATTTTCAGTCAGAACAAAGGAGGAATTCATCCAACACCTTAATTAATTGCAAATTAATTTCTCATGTGTAACAGAAGGACTTTCCTGTTTGTTTTGACTTTGCTGTACCTCCTGTGCAAAGGTTTCAGAACACTTTGCACACAACAATGCAGCAGCACAACTACATTGTCAGAAAGGAGAAATTTCCTCTGTATAGAAACTGAAAACAATGAACCAAAGCTAGACACTCAGAAATAACTAAAATACCCAAGGTAAAGAGTGACTGGAAATCATGACTTTCAGATAATGAGAGCTCAAAAGGTCTGTGGGGGAAACTTTACTTGTCCAGGGTGGGGAGAATTAAAAAAAAAGACAAAAAAAGAGATTTCCCCTTCCCTAGTTAATCCCAAGAAGTCAGGTCAAGATTTCAGTGTTTTCACAAACAAGCAAACAACACCCACAAGTTTGGGGAGTGACCCCGAGTGCCCTGAATGCTCTGTTTCAGAAACAAGCAGATTTGCCAAACACATTTTCAGATGAAAACTTTGAATCCTGTTCCTTCAGTTTCAGACAGTCCCCAGCAAAATCCAGTTTGGGAGACTTGCAGAAACCAGTGCTTCCCTGTGACCTCCCTTCCTGGAAAGCACTGAGCTCCCACCCCAATTCCAGAGAATCAGAGCAGTGAGAAACCACCCAGCTGATAAAAGCGAGCTGGGATGTGCCAGCGTGGGCATGGCCACGGCTCCCTGGGCACCTCGGGGCAGCAGCACAGGCACAGGAGGTGACAGCAGCACAGGCACAGGAGGTGACAGCAGCACAGAGAGCCCTGGAGAGCAGGAGAAGCCCAGCTGTGCCCAGGAGCAGCCAGGCCAGCCCTCGTGCCCACCACCCTGCAGGAGATGCTGAGGCACGAGCAGCTCTCAGGTCACCTGCAGCCCCAGCAGCTGGGCTCACCACGGCCAGGACAGCCTGCACAGGCAGCACCCAGCCCAAAACAGTTCAGCTGAGCAATTAACCCCAGGCAAGGCTTTGCTTTCTGCAGCAGAGCCAGGTTAAAGGTGAGTAGATGTGTCTGTTGTGCCGGGCTAGCCCAGGCTGATGGCTGCACTTGCCTGTGACCCACAGAGAGTGCAGGTGACAGCAGCTGCCAGCTACAGCCACCAAAAATAGCCTTTACAACTCCAGCAAAGTCTCATACAAAGTGAGGCCTCAAAAATAGAGCTACAGCTGAATCCCCTTTCCCTGAGAGTCCTGTACGACACAGGTTCCACAGCAGCTGTGCTCCCCTTACTGAAAAGGGATTCCCTGTTCCTGAAAAGGGATTCCCTGTTCCTGAAAAGGGATTCCCTGTTACTGAAAAGGGATTTCCTGTCACTGAAAAGGGATTCCCTGTTCCTGAAAAGGGATTCCCTGTTCCTGAAAAGGGATTCCCTGTTACTGAAAAGGGATTTCTCTGTTACTGAAAAGGGATTTCTCTGTTACTGAAAAGGGATTTCTCTGTTACTGAAAAGGGATTTCTCTGTTACTGAAAAGGGATTTCTCAGCCCCGTGCTGAGCACTCTGTCACTAGTACTGATGCAAACCTGGCTCAATGTGTTTTGGTGTCTAGTTTTGAGTTGGGATGTGTCTATTTGGCTTCCTTGGGAAAAGAGGTTTGTTTTCCTCTGCATCACCGAGGTCTACTCACCCTCTAATGTGAGAATGCCAGGGTGGTGCTGAGCAGCTTTGCATGGAGAGGTGACAACAAAACACACAAGGAACACAGCCAGAGGGGGTGCCAGCCTTTGAGGAAACACTACCAGACAATTCAGCCTCACTCAGGCAACTGTGAGCAATAAGGCCCAAAACTTGTATCAGTATCCTCTGCTTACACCAAACAAAATTTTTTTGAGACCCCTAGTGTCAGGCACAAAATAGAGCTTGCATGGTAATGTACTTATATAAAATGCATCTTTATGAAATATCCTGTCAAAGGATCATTATGATTTTAGCAAAGTTGAAATTTCAAAAGAGGCTGTTCAGTAGTTTTAATCATCTACTCCAGTTCTAAGTTCCTATTGTATAAATAACATGTATTTTAATCGTGTCACATAAATTAACTCCACATACAAATGTGAAATCAAATACTTCAATTAAGGTTTGTGTGGTAGAAATACCCTCATCTAAATGAGCTCAAAGGAAAGCACTCTCAAGACTTGAAAATCATTTTCCTTCTTTATCTCAGCACGGGAAGAGCAGATTTGAGTTGAGCAAGGTTGGAAATGTGCTGCTCCAGCAGTTCAGGGTGTCCCCAGTGCTCTGCAGAAGCTTTCTGGCCTCGGTTCCCCTCGGCTCACCAGCACCAGAGCCCTGCTCCTCTTCTACTCCTGCTCTTCTCCTTCTCCTCCTGCTCCTCTCCTGCTCCTCTCCTTCTCCTCCTGCTCCTCTCCTGCTCCTCCTGCTCCTCTCCTTCTCTTCCTGCTCCTCTCCTGCTCCTCTCCTTCTCCTCCTCCTCTCCTTCTCCTCCTGCTCCTCTCCTGCTCCTCTCATTCTCCTCCTGCTCCTCTCCTGCTCCTCCTGCTCCTCTCCTTCTCCTGCTCCTCTCCTTCTCCTCCTGCTCCTCTCCTTCTCCTCCTGCTCCTCTCCTTCTCCTCCTGCTCCTCTCCTGCTCCTCCTGCTCCTCTCCTGCTCCTCTCCTGCTCCTCCTGCTCCTCTCCTGCTCCCTGGCTGAGGCCACCCTTCCACCCCTGCCCATGTCCTGGTGTGCTGGAGCTGCTCCCCCAGGCTCTGCCTCCCACCACTCATCGCACCCAAAGCACTGCAGAAAAAAAAAAAAACCCTGATAAACCCCTTTACTTTCTTTACACCCCTGATAAACCCCTTTGCTTTCTTTAAGCCCCCGGGTGGGCTCAGGGGTGACCCTGGCCCTCGGGGTGAGGTTTGGGCTGTCTCCCCCGGGACACCCTGCACATTTCCCCGCAGAGGCTGCAGTTCCCTCAGTCACACCCAGCCAGATGTCACAACCTCTCACCTGCAGACACCTCCGAGGATCTCCCTCCCCGCTCGGTGATTAACACCACACAGTTTAGTCTTTGTTCCAGCAAAAATCCCACACCGTCTTCAGCCCTGGAATGAAAATACATTGCAGATGCTTTATCACCAATATTCCCAGCTCAGTGTTTTTCCCAAAAGCCAGCACAGGATTTGCTTGGAAGCAAGCACAGGTAACATCAGTAGCCCAGAAACTTCCACAGATATAAAAAAAAACCCTCTCAGATTTCAGAAGAGTTCTGGCTCTCAAAACATCTGCCTTAGAAAGGTGATTTTAGTGGCTACTTAAAAGCACAACAAACTTCAATTGTCACACAATCAGCACAGCCGATTGAATTAGAGAAGCATATTTATGCACCTAACAAGTTTGAATCTGCAGGAAAACCTGCTGGGAGCGATTTGAAAAGACTAATGAGACTTTCCCCATCACCAGACGGGTATATTCTCCTTTAAAGGTTTATGAGCATGTCATTTAGTTTCACTACAGCTTTTGCAAAATCATTAATGAACTTGTGAAAACAATTAGAGAGATAAAAGGGCAAGAAATGTATGTGTTAGCCTGAAACCTGTGATAATTCAGAGTAGGCAAAGCAGAGGAGAATGCACTGCTTTGAAGGCATCAGACAAAACATCCTGGTGGCTTATGCCTTTTAAAATTATCATTCCCAGTTTTGCTCCTGATAATCCTTAAATGGAAAAATATCTTTTCAGAACTTGATCTTGGAGACTCTGTTGCTTATTAAAACAAGAAGGACAGCGGAACAATCTCGTTAGGGTGAGCAGAAAGACATGAATGTCAGGCCATATAAAACACACCTCATTAATATCTGCATGAGCTGAATGGCAGAGGCATGAATGCTAGAAAGACTGCATCTGTCTTTGATCTTTTGAAGCTACCTTTGAATAAGTCCCAACCAACTACAGATTGCAGAAGAAAAGCAAACGTTCAAAAGGAGAAAGGAGCTAAAATCACAGACTCAGTGCCACAGCAGTCTTTTCTTGCTCTGAGCATGCATGGATTGTTTTGGCAAACCAAACACCGTGACCAGTGAACACACCGAGTGCTTTCCCTTGCAGAGGCATTTCCCCTCCTGTGCCAGGCTTACAGGAGCAGGAATGGATGTGGAGAAAGCTCTGTCCTGCTTTAGAGCAGCACATTCTCCCTGTGAGCACCCACAGCAGCACAAACATCCTTTAGCTCCAGGGATGCCTGTGTGTGTCAGAGCTCTGGGCTCCTCAGAGGCTCCCATACCTGCACCAGGGCTGTCACCAGTGCAGTGTCCAACCTCCCTCCAGCTGCCAAACTGCTTCCCTGCCTCCCCAGGGACTTCCAGCTGCTCCCCAGCCCTCAGCCCATCTCCTGCAGCAGAGACAGGACTTGCTCTCCAGCTCAGTGCTGATAGCACAAACCCCTTATCTGTCTCCATTACTGAGGAATAACCAATTAATTTTAGAGAGACTGCTCTGGGAACAAAAAGGAAAGTAATGATCAGCTTCTCGAAGTGACAAGCAAGCTGTAATTGTTCTCCTCTGTGTATAAAGGCTGCTGTACTCTCAGCCCTGTGCAACTGAGCCTGCACCTTGGTGTTCACCATCAGTCCTGCAAGTGCTTTCTCTTCTTCACTAGCTCCTCTCAGACATGCAATTGCTAATTCAGAAAATGGAAGCTGCAAGCTTCACTTCTCCCCTTTTCCCTTGGAAGCACCACAAGTTTCAGCCAGCTATGTGGCAAAAATGTACCTAAAATACAGGTACATAAAATACAAAAAACAACAGCAATTCTGGACGATTTACAGGTTAAGTTTGGACATAAACCACAGTAGGAACTTGCTGTCTCTGGAAAAGTCTGAAAACTCAATCCCTTCTCTTCTGCACATTAATGACCTGGAACTGGGACATGGGAGCACAGTAGTCTGTCCCATCACAGCCTCAGGGCTTAGGTAATGTCTGAAAGCAGGAGCACAGGAAGGGGAGTGCTTCCAGCGCCGTTTCATTGCTTGGGTGACGATGTCACTTGCAGGAATAGAGCTTGGCTGCCTCCCTTATGCCATCATTTATAAGTGGTTTAACCTACGTGCTGAGCTCTCTTTTCCAGTAGCTGTGGACAGCTCTAGTTTGGGTCCAGAGTCCCAAAGCTCGAGACAAGTACACTGAACTCCTGGCAGGGAACTGAGTCATCCTGGAGCAAGAGAAGGAGTACAAATGGCTCAGAGTCAACACACACTGATGGGAAAAAAGTAGGACATTTTACCATCCCCTACACTCGTACAAACTGGACTGCACCAAGCAGGATTGGTCCCCAGCCCAGAAAAAGCACAGGAAATCTTGGCAATGGCTCCAGTGATTTTAAATCATTTTGGTGGTGAGTGAGAAACCTTAGCTAGAATCTTCAGCCTCTAGGATCCACTTCTAGGAAGAGCTGCATTATATCTTGTGCTGCAGCCACCAGCATCCTGCCCAGAGCACCCTTGTGCACCCCAGCTGACACTGCAGCCCCTGCAGTCCATGGCTCACCCCAGCTCCACTCTACCAGGATCTGTGTCTGGCAGGGAGAATTGCCCTGAAAGTCTCTCCACGCTAGGCATCCCTTCCTCAACACGCTCCAGTCTTCTAATTGCCTTGTTTGGATTCTCCTCTCAGCCCTCAGGTCCTCCTGATGGGAATGAAATACACAGAACATGACAACTCTCAAGTCATTTTCGTGTCACGTTTGATAGCTGTGGTAGGAAGGTTATTGACACTGCTATTAATTCTTTCATTTCAATTTTCCCTATATGTTTCTGCCCCCAGCAAACCCTCAGTATCAAATGATTTCCTGAACTGTTTCCAGCCTGCTCCTGATGTTGCTCTCAGAATGATCTGAGGACAGATAACACAGCTGTCACTTCTCAAGGCTGCTCCGGATGCTTTGATAAAACCCAAACCCTGGTTTTGATGGTGCCAGACTTTACAAGCCTATTAAGCTGTCTCTGCCAAGTGATGGCTTTCCCTTTACGAGTCCTGGGCTGACACAAGGTTTCCATGCTCTCTGCAACATTTAACCTCCCATCTCCGCCCAATCGTCTTTCCTTTTTCTTCTTATTTTTATTAATCTGACTGCCATTATAGCAGCAGACTCAAATGAGAAAATCAGCAGAGCCACGAGGAGCAATCACTTTATTTGTCCTCAAGCAGGGTGTCAAGGACAAATATTTGCATTTAAACAGGAAAAGATAAACTATGTGAAAAAAAAAAAAAAATAGATACCCTGCTCTCTGGTTTGGATTTCTGTACCTTTTTTTTCTGCTGAAAGATCTCAAATTCCCTCCTAAACCTCACAAGTCCCTCCTAAATGTGGGAAATTAGAAGCTATGCATATGGCCAAGAGCTGCACTGCAATCCCAGCAGCTTCAGTGAGACCCAGACACTGCAGAGAGCAGAGATGGAGAACAGGTGGGAAGAACAAGACCTACACTTCATTCCAGCTCTGTTTGATTACTTCAGACATTTACTATTCTGAGCTGCAGACTGGGTCTTGCAGGAGATACCTGGCCTCAGAAAGAGCTCCACAAATGCACTGCCTGGACCTCCTGCCCGATGGATGCACTGCCTGGGCAATCTAGCCCAGACATTATTTGGTGGCCACTGCCACCTCGTGGCTCTGCCACCTGCACAGGGACGCAGTGAGGACTTTGCACCCTGACACTCAGCCCCGAAAACACAAAACAAAGGAGCTCTCTGGACTGAACAGAAGCATAGAAACAAGAAGACACCAGACTGTTTAGCTTTCCCCAGCTCGAACACTCTTGCAAAACATCCTCTGCCTAGTTCCAGGCTGGTTTATTCAGCCAGGACGTGGATACCTGTCCCTGCATGACATTTTTGGCACTACAACAGAACAAAGCAGGTTCTGCTCATTCAGAGCACACTCGTGACTAAGATTTTTTACAGGTGGCACAGTTGCCCTTTAAAAAAGGCAAATCTAACATTTACAAGAAGAATAAGGCCTGGAGAGACGTAAAGTTTTCGGTCCTGATGCGTGGCTGAGAAAAAACAATGCTTTTACCACCAGAGAATTTTTTGGGGGTGTACTGGACAGCATCTCCTGCAGATAAGGTGATGTTGGCACTGTCCCAGCTGTCCCTGCTGTCTCAGAAGCTGTTCCAACAAGATTCCCATCCATTAGTCCTACTCATTCACAGATCAAACAGTAAAGCCTGGGCTTAATGATTCAGATGCTCCAGGGTCAATCTGCACCCAGGCCCCTGCTGAAGGCTGGCACTTAAGAACTCCCAACTGGATATGCCCTGGTCTCTCACCACACCAGGACCCTCTGACCAACACCTTCCCCGAGTTCCTCCTGCAGCCTGGCACCCTCAGCTCTCCCCGAGGGGCACAGCCTCCTGTGTGCTGGCAGTGACCCAGCACTGCTGGGGAGGATCCCTGAGCCACAGCCACTGTCACCCTGTGACCTCCTCCTGCCTCTAATGGCAGCTCTCAGATCTCAAGTACCATTTGTACTTGCCTTTTATTTTATTTTTTCTCTTGGAGGTCGCTCTGCCCTTAAGCAGAGCAAAGCCTCCATCAGTGCACACAACCCAGCTACAGATGAAATTATAAGAAATGTCTGTTTGAGAGCCAGATTCCTTCTTCTGAGGGAAAGGGAACAGCTGGGGTTACATTTTCAACTATCCCGAGCTCCCTTTTGCCATGACAGGAAGGTCAGTGGGCACATATTTGGCAGGAGCTGATGTAGAGCACTGTTTTCATGGTCTGCACACAGTCCTGTGGGCCAGAGTCACCATGGATTAACCCAGGCACCACAACAGCAGAAAACATTTCCTCTAGGGGCAAATAAAACCTTTTCCACCCTTCCCCTCCACAGCTCAAAACCACAACAAGTTTCTGTAGGAAGGTGGGTGAAACGTGCACATTGCATCCTTGGAGATGTGACATCCACTGTCAGATGCCCAGCAGAAGACAACCTGGCCATGCTTACTTTTCCCTGCCAGGTTTTGTGGGAGAGCACACACACAGAGCAGGCACCCCTGGGATTATAACTTTCCTCTGCCTTGCCCCAGCTCCTGGGAAGTGAGAGCAGAAACCTTCGCTCTCGCTGCTGCCTGAGCCTTCCTCTCATCCCCAGCGATTTTTGCTGCTGTGCTCCCCTCACACTGCAGGCTCTCTCCCAAAGCCTTTTCGTTTTGGAACGTGTGGAGCAAATGGAAACACTGACAGGTAGAGCAATTTAGGCATCTGGAATCCAAAGTGCCATTAAAACACTGGCACACGCAGGAACACACACTAATATCCTGAGGAACGATAGCCAATCTGAAAAACAATAGGCAATTTTCCTCTGTCTCCTGCTCTTTTTATGGCTCATACCACCTGTCATAAGGAGCTATTAAAGTGCCCATGCTGCAGCGTGGCAGAGAGGAGGGGGAAACCCAAAATATGCTACAGAACATTCTCCCTCAAATTCTGCCCATCAAAGGGAATTTAATCTCCAGCTGCCTAACATTTAAGAAACACCAAGTAAAGCGGTGAGAATGGGCTGCAGAATGCTGGGGTTTGCCATTATGCTCACAACTGAGGGAAATGTTTTTGATGGGGTGACCTTTGCATGGAGCTGGAATGCATTCTGCAGACCATGAAACAAGCTGCTCCTTCTGACAGCTGAACTCAATACATAAGGACTATTTAAGAGAAGCTGCTTTACAAACAGTGGGTGGCAGATGACAATTAGGTTTTTTTCTTCTATTATGGTGCTGGGGGGTATGGGAAATTATTGCCATTAGTCACAGTGTGCTTGATAGAACAACAAAGAAGGACCAGGCTCTCTCTGTCTCCTTCCCCATGTTTTATTTTCCCTGTGTGTCTGCCCACACTGCCTTGATTCCTCCATACGTGCATTCATTCTTCAGTCTGCTCCCAATTTTGCCTCCCTTTGCTTTAATTCAACCCTAAATATGTTAAATATTTAAATGTGCTAAACGCAAATCTGGGCAGCTTCCTGAGCTCTTGGAAGAGTTGTTCTGAGTTGGTCCTGGAAGATGGGGAGAAAAAAGTTGAATCCAAGCAAGAGGGGGATTAAAAGAGGAGGAGGAGGAGGGGAAGAAGAGCAGTGCAGGGAACAGAGAGGGCACAGCACAGGGCACAGAGGGGGTGATGCCAGAATGATTTTTTGCTTTGTCTTTTATACCCCTCTTACATACTCTTTTATAGTTTTATGTGTTCTTAGTGCTTCTACTTTTACATACTTGTTACTTTGCAAGTCTGATCATTTAACTGAAACTCACTGTGCTGTTAAACCAGGAGACCAAACAATCTAGAAGATCCAGGCACCAAGGTCCTCTCCAAAACATATTTTTATAAACTAAGGTAAGTCCATCCAAGGGGAAGGTTCCTCACAACGAGGGCTTCACTCCAGCCTCTCACTGGGCAATCTTTGATTAATATGTTAATTAGCAAGGCCTATAATTGTGTGTATTTCAGTGTGAGGTGTGCATGCATTTTCAGGGCATTCAACCTGGACCAAGTGCTGCACCCAAGGATCCTGGAATAAATACTGAGGTAAAAACCCCTTTTCCCCATAAACTGTGTTTTGGTTTGAATTTTAAGACCAGAGAAAGGCATCAGTGGCACAGCACAGGGCACAGAGGGGGCACAGCACAGGGCACAGAGGGGGCTCACAGCTCTCCTCTCCCCCACCAGCTGAGCCTGGAAGCATCAGCAAAGCCCAGCTGGGTCCAGAAACATCAGCAAAGCCCAGCTGGGTCCAGAAACATCAGCAAAGCCCAGCTGGGTCCAGAAACATCAGCAAAGCCCAGCTGGGTCCAGAAACATCAGCAAAGCCCAGCTGGGTCCAGAAACATCAGCAAAGCCCAGCTGGGTCCAGAAACATCAGCAAAGCCCAGCTGGGTCCAGAAACATCAGCAAAGCCCAGCTGGGTCCAGAAACATCAGCAAAGCCCAGCTGGGTCCAGAAACATCAGCAAAGCCCAGCTGGGTCCAGAAACATCAGCAAAGCCCAGCTGGGTCCAGAAACATCAGCAAAGCCCAGCTGGGTCCAGAAACATCAGCAAAGCCCAGCTGGGTCCAGAAACATCAGCAAAGCCCAGCTGGGTCCAGAAACATCAGCAAAGCCCAGCTGGGTCCAGAAACATCAGCAAAGCCCAGCTGGGTCCAGAAACATCAGCAAAGCCCAGCTGGGTCCAGAAACATCAGCAAAGCCCAGCTGGGTCCAGAAACATCAGCAAAGCCCAGCTGGGTCCAGAAACATCAGCAAAGCCCAGCTGGGTCCAGAAACATCAGCAAAGCCCAGCGGGGTCCAGAAACATCAGCAAAGCCCAGCTGGGTCCAGAAACATCAGCAAAGCCCAGCTGGGTCTTCCCACCACCTCCCCTTCATTCCAAACCCCCAGCACGGAGCCTGCTCCGAGCTGCAGTCCCCACCAGCAGAAGCTGTGGCACTCTCTTGCTGTGTTCCCTGTTTGCAGCAGTACAAAGTGACCTCCCTGGGCTCGAGGACACTTCCTGAGCACCAGACAATGTCCTGGGCTCGGAATGCAGCACCTTGTTGCTAAGAAAAGGACTCATTTCACCAGGCTATCTGCAGTAAAGTGAGTTTTTTCCCCAGCTTGGCAGACACCCCATCAGACTGAGGGGCAGAGGGCTGCAGACCCGTGTTCAGCGTGGCCCCAGGGTGCCATGGCAGACACACACAAAGACATTTATTGAGCACTTTCCCATCAGGCAAGGGAGTAAACGAAAGGGCAAGCAAAACTAATAAAAAAATCCTATCAAGAAGTTATTTGGCCATAAATGAACATCAGGGTGGCAGCATCAGATATGATGGTTCTCAAATACTTTCCTTTCCCCTGAAGGTCAGGCAGCCCTTTAATAAAATTTGAGAATCACAGCTGTAAAGTCTATTCCTGCCTCTGCTCTTTGCCTGCAGAGAGAATATGTATGCATGAGTCTGTATTTCAGCTAGCTGGGGCTAAGGATAACTCAAAAGATCTTCAAAAAAGGATAAAAACATCCTTTGTCATACAGCAGCTCCCGAACCATGGTTTTGGTTGAAAATAGGCACAGTCATATGAAAAGCTACACAGAGCACACAAAAGGCAACAAACAAAAGTATGCGAATTCAGGACACGGCTGAATCATTTTAATATCAGCTGAAGCTTTGGAAATGTGATTAGCATATAGTTAGGAGACACTTCTCCTCTGCATCTAAAAATACCGTGCCAGCTCTGGGAGAGAGGGGCCACCAGCAGAGCAGGAGCTGCACAATTCTCCCTCAGCCATTGTCTGCAGGGAGCACAAGGGCCCCAGGTGCTCCTGGGTGCTGTGGAAAGAGCAGCCAGTCAACTTAGCAGCTTGATTTTTATGACACTTAGCATAACAACACATCAAGGTCAGCCTGAAATAGTCAAAAGACATGAATATTCACACCACACACCGGCATCCTTTGATAAAGGGCTGAGCCTCTCCTGCAGCACTTAGAAGGTGATAGCTGTGTTTAAATGGAGTGGGGAGCAGCAGGAAGAGCCCAGGTTGTGGCTCTGGTTTGCAAAAGTGTGTGCTCCCACCTAGCAGGGACAACAACCCCATGGGTTATGTGGACAATAACCACATCCATGGGCTGCTCTTGGATCAGCCCAGCTGCCAGCACTGCCTCTGAGCCAACAGAGCCTGCTGGGGTGGGACTGTGCCAGGGGAACCTTCCCTTCCATGCTGGGGTGGCACTGTGCCAGGGGAACCTTCCCTTCCATGCTGGGGTGGGAGCTGTGCCAGGGGAACCTTCCCTTCCATGCTGGGGTGGAGGCTGTGCCAGGGGAACCTTCCCTTCCATGGCTGGAGCTCAGGGTGGGCTCTGCCTCACACAGCTCTCAAACCTGAGGAAATTTGCTGGGGAAGGCCAGCTCAGCTGATGCCAGGATGATTTTTTGCTCTTTCTTTTAAACCCTCTCACACACTCTTTTATAGTTTGATGCACTCTCAGTGCTTTTAGCCCCACACTTGTCACTCCCCAAGGCTGAGAACTCAGCTCAGCCCCACGGCACCGTTAAACCAGGAGAGCAAACATCCTGGGAGCCCCAGACACCAAGGGCCTCTCCAGAACACATTTTTATAAACTAAAATAAGCCCATCCAAAGCCCTCTCCCAGCCCTCAAACGTGGGGAGATGTGCTGGGGAAGGAAAGGGCAGCAGCTCGGGCACAGGCATCCCCAGGCAGGAGCCAGGATCAGCCCTTCTCCTTCAGACCTTGAATTCCTTCATCCTTCAGACTGGATGCTAAAGGCAAGGACCTGAATGTCTCCCAGACCTCGAGGCAAACCTGAAATCTCTTTCTCCAGCCTGGACTGGGGCCCTTTGCTTTGCCCCTGTGCCCTGCCCAGCCGAGCACAGGCACAGCCCCAGCCCTGCCTCAGCCCCAGCTCAGCTCTGTGCTCCCCACACAATCCCAGCTGCAGTTCTGGGCAGGCAGCTGGTTTTACTTAAGGCAGTTCTATGCTTTTCATTGTGTTTTTAATTTTCATTTCACTGAGATTCACTCCCACGACCGTGTTCTCTGGCTTCCTCCAGTTCCTGTCCTTTATTTTCACTGCTGGAATCAGAGATGGTTATCTCCAAGAAAGGGATTTCAGCTGCATTATATTGATGCTGAGTGCTGTTTTTCCTGCTCTGTCTGGTTTTCCATGCAAGATGCTTTTCGTGTAGCTTTAACTGCTGCAAATTGTTTGCCACGTCCCCAAATTTCCCTTTCCCTGCTGTGGAAACTTCCAGTGCTCCTGCAAGGAGGGGATTGCAGCCTCTGGCAGGCCCAAAGAGAAACCTGCTCAGCCTTGGAGAGGACCACAGCATCCCCCACAAATGCAGGCTGCTCTGGAGCTCCGTGGCCTCCCCAGGTGTTCCCTGATGTCCCCAAGCACTTCTCTCTGTGTGCCCTGGGCAGGAGGGACACTCCTGTGCCAGGGCACAGCTCCTGACAGGCAGGAGGGACACTCCTGTGCCAGGGCACAGCTCCTGATGGGCAGGAGGGACACTCCTGTGCTCCTGAAGGGCAGGAGTGGAGCTCAGGCTGCCAGCAGCCAGCATGTCCCAGTGCTGGTGTGCAAGCTGTGACACCTCCATGCATGGCAGCACATTCTCCAGCACAAAATCAAGATCCTCCACCCCACTGCACAAGTGCCCAGGCAGCAGGGAAGCACTGCTGGAGCCCAGGACTAAAGGCACTGATGCCACCCAAGGTCAGTATGAGCTGCACCTGGCCCAGCCCTTCTGGAGCAGCATTTTCTCCACCCCAGGAGGTTTCTGAAGGTGCCACATGAATCTCCAACCCTGACCAAGCACCTTCCTCCTCCTCCCAGACAGGGATGCCCTCCCCACCTCCCCAGCAGTGCCCTGTGTTAGCCTTGCCCACACTCCCATCCCAGCACTGCTGCCGTGTGCTCACACTTCCACAGCTCCCAGCTGCTCCCTCAGGCACCTCCCTGCTCCAGAACCCTTCTCACAGAGCCTGGCAGTGCCACGAGCTCCCTCCCTCCCCTCTCCCACCGCCCTGGCACCCACAGCCCCCAGGAGAAGGCACGAGCAGGGAATGGTGTCCCCACATTGCCACAGGTCACCAGCAGCCACAGAGCACCCAGCAAGGTCCCTGCCCTGGCCCAGCTGCCCAGGCTCTGCAGGGAACACTTGTCTGATGCCCCTGCTGGAGCCTCAGCATCACAGTTTTTGCCTCCATGCCAACTTCCCTCTGCTGGCATGAACTCCCTGCTCATCCCTTGGCTCTGCAGTACCTCCCAGCACACCAAAAGCCAGCAGGGCTGTGCCCAAACCAGACCCTCACCACATCCCACAGGCCTGGGAAATAATCTATTATCAGGGCAAGGCGACAGAGCAAGCACTACTCAAAGTTGCTGCTGCCTCAGCATTTTTATTTTCAATCAAAGCAGCATTTTTTACTTTTTGTAATAGTTTTTCTCCCTTTGGCATTTTCATTAAAAGACCAACAGAAAAAAAAAATCTTCAACAATCCCAGAGTGAAAGTTATAAGCAGCCTGACACCCAGTAATGAGATATTTCAAGCTCTGGTCTGGCACTTTTATGGTATTTCTGAACCAAGCACTCAATCAAGTGGACTTAGAACAGAAAGTTTGTTACTCCCAGGTTTTTCACCTTCCATTTCAGCAATGGAAGAATAAGGCAGGCAAACACCTAGCAAGTAAACACTTTTACCACAGTATAATTACTCCCCTCAACAAAGAGGCTTGTGAGATGGCTCCTGAGACAGCACTCAGCATCCACAGCCCACCTGAGAACCCCTTGGCTCCCCATTTGAAATGCCTCATGGCTTTTCTTAAGGAAAGAGCTCTGACAGTGCCTCTGTCTTCTGTCCACCCTGTAGTCCTCCCTTCCCCAAGCAGCTGTGCAATCCACTAGACACCTTCACTCAAAGCTTAACCAGGATGGTGGAGGTCCAAGATTGTCCATATCCGCACATTCTTACATTAAAATGCATGCAGAAGAGATGAGAAATTGCTGTTTCAAAGCAGCAGCTCAGAGCTGATGCCCACTGAGCCCCTCGAGTGCCAGGAGGTTTGTCTGGAAGCTCTCACCAGGGCACCCTTGGCCCCGTGCAGGTTGGCAGTGCCTGCCCAACACAGAGCCTCAGCAGAGCCTTCCCTCCCTCCTTGCTCCAGGACCCTGGGGAGGAAATGGCGACAGCAGCGTGTGATGCCCTCACTGAACTGCTCAGTGCTTCTAAACTGGCTGAAACCCTCTGTCCCTGAGGGTGAGAAATGCCACAGCCCACGGGCACAGCAGGGCAGGGCTGCCAGAGCCCGGCACGGGCAGCAGCACCAGGCAGCCCTTCCTGCAGAGCCCTGGAACCACAGCAAACCACGCAGGGATGGGAGCAGAGGGGAGGGGAACCTGCACCTTCCAGCAGCCAGCCTCATCCCCTCCCTGCTCCTCGGGACACAGCAGAGCTTCCACCCACCACCTCCACACCCAGCCCCCGTGAGATAAGCAGGATGATTCCAGCCCCCTCTCACTCCAGCCACGGCTGAGGGCTGTGCCCACCCTGCCAGGACTCCCAGGGAGGTGCCAAGGGGTGTTTGCCCTTGCAGGAGCTCTGCAGCAGCCAGGAGCAGAGCAGAGGCCCTGCGGGTGGGCAGCTGAGGGGCACCCGGACGGGAGAAGAGGCAGCTGGGCACTCATGCTGCTCTCCTGGGTGTCCCTTTCGGCACAAGGGACACACAGAGCCCAAAGCCCAGCCGTGCCCAAAGCCCAGCCATGCCCAGCCCCTCTCGCTGCTCTCCTCGGTGTCCTGTTTGGCACAAAGAACACACAGAGGCTGTGCTGCCCAAAGCCCAGCTGTGCCCAGCTGCTCTCCTGGGTGTCCCTTTTGGCACAAAGAACACACAGAGCCCAGCCGTGCCCAAAGCCCAGCCGTGCCCAAAGCCCAGCTGTGCCCAGCGGTGCCCAGCTGCTCTCCTGGGTGTCCCTTTCGGCACAAGGCACACACGGAGCCCGGCTGTGCCCAAAGCCCGGCCGTGCCCAGCCCCTCGGCAGCAGTGAGCCCCAGCCCCTCGGCAGCAGTGAGCCCCAGCCCCGCTGCCGAGGCAGCAGAATCAGCCGCGCTCTGCCCGCACCACCCACGGGTGTTGGTACGCACGCACAAGTGAAGAACCCTTCTCGTTTCAAGCTGTGCCATTATGCTAACTACAGAGAAATAAATATGCCACGCTGTAGCTAATAAGTGTCATTCACATCAGTATTTATTCCAAACATGTTTCCCCCATCACGTCTGTTCTGCCTGGAACTGCTCATCACTAAAGAGCAGACCTTTATTTCTAGTGATTTAAGCAGACAGGAGAGAGTTAGCAATTAAAGCACACTTTTGTACAGTTTAATTCTTTTTATTTCAGCTATCAGGGAGCATTATGTGCTATCACTGTATCTATTTCTGGAGCCACCACCTACCAGCACCGGGTTTGTAATTCAGCAATTGTTTGTAATTCAGCAATTTGCAAGATGGGCGTGGGAACAAGGCTGGCTCCTGGTGTGCGATGGGCTTGTGGCTCTGCCCCATCTCCTGCTCCACAGGACAGGGTCTCTCTCTCGGGAAAATGGGCTCAGAATCATTTTTGCCCAAGCTCGGATACATCCCTGCACTCCAGCACTCTGCTCTCAGCCTGCGCTGGGTGGTGGCTGCAGGTGGAGGAGCCAGGAGCTGTCCCAGCCCTGCCACAGCGGGAGCTGCCAGCAGCCCAGCACAGACCCAGCACCGCCGGCTGCTCCCTTCAGGGATTATCTCTCTGCTCATCAAAGGCTGGCGAGGACCGAGTGTCATTCAAGAGAAGTATTTCAGAGCTAACAATAGCTCCCCTGGGTTTTGCTTCCCTCGCAGAGCAAACACCTGCGTGGCAGATGCGTTCAGTGGTCCTGCAACTCACATCTCACCTTTCACCCGACACAACATGCACTGCACAAGGCTTCACACAGAACCCCAGCTCCTGCCACCTGGGCTGGACTGGGATGCTAAACTGCAAAATAGAACGGAGATGTTGCATGGAAAACAAGCGAGGCTTTATGTTCTGCCCAAGGGGAACAGAGTCACGAGCCCATCCTGAACAGGACAAACAGAGGTCCCAGCTGCAGCACAGCAAGGTGTGCAGTCAGCTCTGACACCCACAGCCTGCCCCAGAGAGGCAAAAAGGGTTTCAAACTCGAGCAGTGCACACTAACTGAGGGGCTGGTGCTGCTGCCCCAAGGAATGAATCCCGAGGGCTGAACGAGGGCCAGCACTAATTACCAGCCCACACAGCCATGTGGGTCATGCATCGAGGATCCTGTTATGCAAGAATACAGCTGGGCATGTTACTGCAAGTGAGGAGAGAAGCATCCATGTGAATTGCAGAGGTGTAGGGAGAAAAGGAAAAAAATTAATTTCTCCCCTTTTTTTCCCCTCATCCTCGTGGTTAAAAGCCTGATTTGTAGAGACGCTAAAAACCTGAAGCTGTCATTGATGTTCCTGGGCTTTGCTTTTTAAAATGGGACACAGCAGTGGACTGAACACCAGCTGGGCTCCATCCCCTGAGCTAATGAGAGTGGGAAAGTGCCCAGGGGTGGGCTTCAGCAGCACCTTTTCTTTTAACCTCACCCACCACCTACTTTTCCCCTACTCCCAGGTATAATCCTTGCCTCCTCCTGCTGACAGCCTCGTCAGGTGAAAGCACAGTCACCTTGCACCAGTGGGAGACAACGAGAATGGTTGTGCCACTTCCCCACAAATGAAGGGGCCAACCCCACTCTAATCTAGCTGGGGAGGTGAAGTTGGAGGAGTGTTGCACATGCACATTTCTATCCAAGATCACACACCAAAAGTACCATTGGCACTTTTGCCTTTTTCATATTTTCTTAAATTGAAGCAAGAGAGACATCTAGAGATGACAGGCAGGGGAGTGCAGGCTCCTGGAAAATGAGTTTTCTGCAGAATGAGCAGCATGGTCTGTTCACAGAGCGGGAACTATAAATCAAGTGAATTAAATATGAAAAAAGTCAACTCCTAGTCATAAATTATAAAGGCCCAAGAGGGATACAGAGCAAGGGATTACAGAGTAAGAGGAGTGCTCTCCATTCCCGTGGCCCTCACACAGCACTACCCCCAACTCTGCAAAAAGCACCTCCTGGGCTGTCTGAAAGTTTGGGGAGGGTCACACACCCTGCTAGAGCACCTTGTCCAAAAGCAGACAATGCCACACAAATGCATCCACAATGATTCAGTGCAGCACCAGCAGATAAAACCCAACACCAGAAAATGTAAGCAACTAGACTAGGAACTTGAGTCCTGCCCCAGCACGAATGTACCAACAGCATCACTGTTCCCAGCTCCATCACATGACTGATCAGATGGGCTGTCCTGAGCATCAGGAAAATTACAGCCCATTGCTGCATTAATACAAGAGCAGCACCTGAGCAGAGAAAACACCAGAGGCATGAACAAGAACGGAGGGCACCAGCCCCTGAAACACCTCTAGAATAGTTGTCCAGACTAAACTGTGGTTAAATCCATCCAGATATTCACTGAGCTATGGATATTTACATTAACTGGCAGTAAGACATAGCCTTGCCTTAAATCTAAATTAGCTAAATAGCATTAGACAAAAGGATGAGGAGGAAAATGTGCATTTCCAGCGAAGCCACTGTCACCCCCCAGGCTTCTTAGCCTGCTGCAGTATTTTGAAGATGCACACTTATTCTCACCTCCCCTATCGCCTTAAACCAGGCTCAAAGCATCAAAGACAGAAAGAACTCTCATGGTGGATGGGCGCACGGAATCGGCAACTCCTCACTCACCCGGGGCTGCCTCCGTCCGCAGCCATCGCAGGTCAGAGCCGCCCTCTGCTGACCCTTCTCGAGCTCCAGCCAGCCCAGCCCGTGTGGCTCTGACTCGGGGCAGGCACTTTGAGCGTCCTCAGCCTCTTCTGGAGCATTGGCACCAGGAGCACTGGCACCAGGAGCACTGGCACCAGGAGCACTGGCACCAGGAGCACTGGCACCCCAAAGCCGCTCCGAGCGCAGAGCTGGGGCTGGGCTGTGCTCACCCGGGTGTCACCAACCCCCTCCCAGCTGCTTCCAATTTACTCCTTGTCACAACGCAACTAAGTTCTGGCCCCATCCTCGCACCTGGCCCTGGGCTGCTGGTGCTGACCCCGGCTGTGAGCAATCGAGCAATCTTAGTGCAATCTTCAGGATTACTCTGAGCAAGTACAAAAGCTCAGGTGTCAGCGCCTGGTACTGCGGAATGATACCCATTAAGGACAGGAGAACCCCCACCTGTCACTAAATAGCTTGATTTGACAACAAAATAGGGGTTAAAACAGACTCTTGACTTTGTAACTACTCTAATTCAGCGTACAGATCTTCAGCTGAGCAGATTTGTTTCCAGTCAAACTGAGCAGCAGTTTGGCTGTTCTGATGCTGTCTCCAAGGCACACACACATTGTGACCTGAACCATCAGGGCTGGGACACAGCAGCTTTAGGCTGTGCCCCTGCTCTTCTGAGCCAGGCTCAAGGCCGCTGATGCCACCACGCTTCCTGCAGGCAGCCCCAGAGCTCTGCTGGCTCTTGGCTTCCTCTGAAGGAACATCAGGCAACACTGCAAGGCCTGGCAGGGTAAAGCCCTGCTTGCTTCACAGCAACTCCTTCTCCTTGTCTCAGAAAGAGGAACAGACCGAACCAGAGGTTACAGTTACCCAGCTCAGGCTTGGAGCCTCAGGAGTGGCTTCCATGCCAAGGCTCTGGAACAGGTTTGCCATCAAGTATCGCCTTCAAGGCAGGACCCTTCCAGCTCCCCATCTGTACACAGCAGGCACGGGGATGTATCACCAAGGAAAACTTGGTCTCCAGCTGTTGTATCAGAACCACAAATTCACCGACTGGTTTAGAGTGTTGAAACAGGCTTGCTCCATTTCTGTCAGCTCCCTCCTGACAGGACTCCAGAGTGAAGGAAGGCAGGGCATTTGCAGCTGCTGCTGGAGGACAGTGCCTTCAGCCCAGCTCGCTTCCCCCATCCTCTAGCAACTCAGGCTGCACTGCTCCATGTACTGCCTTGAGATACATTTGATTTCTCTGCATCAAGTACACCGTGCTGCCACATGCCTGAAGCAAACACCAGCTCATTCAGTACTAAATATTCCCTCTCTGTAGGTTCAGATCACCTCATTTCCTGACTCTACAAACTTTAGAACTCTAAAAGAAATCCCTGACAGTTGTTTCTTTGTGCCAACATACAAAGCAGCTGCACAGCAACTACTCTACCCAAAATTCTGATGTTTCAAAACACTTTCAAAGTAGAAATTTAAAGAAAAATAATTCTTCACCTCCCAACCTGTTACTCCTTACACTGTATGATGTGGAACAGGTTTGTGATCTGAAATCAAACTTCATCCATCTTCATTATTCCAGAATCCCACACCCCACAACTTTTTACACCATGAACAGGAAATACCTTCTGGCAAGGCAAGTTCTGTTACGGAAAAGGTGAAACTCTGGACTCACACACAGGTAACTCAACACAGTGAGGTGGGGCACAGCTGGGATTAGCATCAGTTCAGCATTAGAGCTCCCCTGTACAATGACCCCAAACTGCCACTGCAGTGGAGCTATCAGAAGAAACTTGTACCATCAACAGAAACACAGCTGGGACCAGGGATGGTGTGCAACCCAAACATCATTTGAAGTGAAGCTGGAACTTGAGCACTGCTGAAGAGCTGTTACAAGCACCATCACAGGCAGTGCTTGAAGTCATTAAAATACCAACTGGAAACACCAGAGTCCATTTGAACAATTTATTAGTATCCTCTTTTTTTACAAGTTTTAGAAAAAGAATCCCAGGATTTTGCCTCCTGTGTGTTTTCGTCTCGCCTCCTCATGGTCCATGATGCCAGCTGAGGTTGTCAGTACAATGTACCTGCCAGGAGAGAGCAAATGTTCAGTTCAGCTCTGAACAGAGCTTTCACTTCATACCTGATTAATGTGCACACCATCAGGACATGTGAGTTCAAGTAGTGCAATCTACTGACCTGGTAACTGGCATAACTCCTCCCCCATTTAAAAATGGCCATTCATAAACCCAAAACAAGTATGAGAAAAGTCCTATTTTCTATTAAACTGTGAAATGGTGAAACAAGGATTTTACCAAAGCCAAGCAGAAACAGATCCTTGCTCAGCAATGCCCCTTCAAAACTGGTTAAAAGGGGGATGGAGGATGGATTTTTAAGACTGGGATTTAACTCCAGGCTGATCTGCAGAAAGGTGCCAGGTGAGTCTAACCCAGGCACTTTGTGAGTGTAACATTTTACACACAACACACTTAACCCTTCCTTGTACTCACCCAAACTGACGGGAAGGCAGCAGATTGTTCTGCCACTTTTCCAAATCCTTCAGCTGCACATCAAATCTGGGACTGATTACACCACACTGTAAAAGAGGATTCCATTACAAACTGCAGAACTTTATGGATTTGCACATTTGTGAGGCCAGTTCCCTGCCTGAAGGACTTTACCAAGTGCTGTTACACACACCCCATGACCCACAGCCCTTCCTCAGCCTCTCCCCCTCTTCCTCACCAAAACAGCCTTAAACTCCTGCAGAAGCTACACCCCCAAGTAATGCCCACACCTGGTGGAGAACAAAACCATGCTGTAACATCAATAAAATTCCTGGGGTTGCTCAGGGATATTCCACCTCTAACCATCATACATAGTTAGAAAAAAAACACCATGTGGATTTTAACCAGGAAGAAATCAACATGCATAGGAGTTATCGGAATTTTCAAGGTAATCATATTACTGACCAAGACCACCACGACCACCTCATTACCTCACTGGCTCCAATTATCTTCACAACTGTCCAACACCAAACCAGCAGTACACCTTCCTGAACTATGCACATTTTTGTGAACTTAACACCTGTTCCTTTATTGCAACAACTGAGAGAAACATTACATCCAGCTGCAGCCTGGATGATCCATTCCAAAATCATCCTGGAGGAGCTCAAGGAATACTACCCTCAAATCTGACCTGCATAACTCTTATTACAGACACACAACACTGCAATTCCTACAGTAATTTGGGAGTGTCAGGATTCTCTGCCTTTTGCACTCTTGTAGTTTTCAGATGCAATAATTATTCATCAAGGAGACAGCCTCCTACATATTCTGACCAGGTAATTTTTTTATTTTTTTACTTAAGAGCCAACACTCACTTGAAGAGCTTAACTGTGCACAATGATGCACAGCAAGCCACCACAGAACCACACAGCTCAGTAGTTTGAGACATAAAAAATTTCCAAAACACACATGAAATGCCTCACATGCCCCAGGAACTTAACAAGCACCAATTAAGGTAACATTCAACTTTCCCTCACTGCAAGCAAAGCCCACCTGGCAGCAGGAGAAAGGTTTGTCTTCTCCACATCTGCAGGTATCAAACATCAACTGGAAACCAACTCAGCTCCTATCTCTTAAGACAAGTCTTCCAGATAGCTTAAACATCAAAGAAACTGAGAAAGCACTAGGTAGCCAGAAAGCCTTTGAAGAGAGAGAAATACACAGCACTTGCAAGCAGACTTCCCTGACAGCATATCTTACATATTCAGTCTAAAGGAAATGTAATTAGTGACCCATATCATTATGAACCCAGACCTTTTAACTGATAACATTCATGCTAGTCTTATTTACACAGATTCAACAAATACCACCTTCTCTACAAGCAGTTCTTTCAGAACTTGAGCAGACAAACATAAAAACAAACAAAGGTCTCATTGAAACACCTCCTTAGAGAACTGAATCCAGGAAGACAAATCCTACCTTGTTGAGTCTGCCTGTGAGGTTGACAACAATCTTCCCAGCTCTGTGATCGTCAATTATCTCGAATTCACCAATGTAACCTGCAGGAGACCAGCAGACAGAGACACAGATCACACTCAGCTGCAGTAACACAGCTGATTAAATCTGTTGCACCAAGCTCCTTGAAGCACCTCGATTCCCTGATTTCAGCACCACAGCAGCACCCGCGGGGAGCAGGGCCGGCACTCACCGTGCTTCATCATCACGGTCAGGAAGCGGACGATGACCTTGGAGCACGGCCGGATGAGCACCTGGCGTTTCCCACGTTTCTCTGCATTGTTGATGCTTTTGAGAGCATCGGCCAGAACGTTCATCCGCACCATGGTGCCTGCAGGAAGGGCGGCAGTGAGCTCCCGGCACGGGAGCGCCGAGCAGCGCTCCTCTCAACGCTGATTTGAGATCGGAAAGATCCGCGGCTGACACAAAGTTGCATTAAACCTCACAAAGCACTCCCAAGCTAGAAAAGCGAGCCAAGTCACACGCTCAGCTGTGATCGAGCGTCACCACTACCACAACACGAATCTGCCACAGTTAAACTTGGCTTTACCAAGTTACTTTTAACTTACTTTTAACCCAAGTATAACCCAACTGCAGAGTATCAACCCCGTGCAATAACTAGATCCTATAGGGTATTAAATCGACAGATGCTGCTCGGCTCACTGATCTGCAAAAACCCTGCAGGATGCACAGACACAGCATTTCGGAAAGGAAACCCGGCAGCAGCTCTCGCATGCTCGGCAAAAGGAGCCTCGGGGCCCCCCCGGCACGCAGGGATGACTTGGCACTGCCACCCCTGTCTGGCAGAGCCCGGGCGCTGCCAGAACCGCCCAGAAAGGTGTTCCTGTCCCGGTCACCGGGCCAGCTCCGGCGGCACACGAGGACTTTCACCACTGAGACACCAGCACCGTGCGAGCCAATTCCCGCCCCCGGGCGAGAGCCGCCAGCCCCCCGCGCCGGGGCCGCTCCCTCTCCGGGCCCTGACCG
>VZTN01010331.1:388414-448374 GCA_013400515.1 Erpornis zantholeuca
GGAGCGGAGCCCGGCGCCGCGGGGTAACACAGCAACAAACTCACAGAATGAGTTCGCTTGGAAAACACCTCCGAGTCCAGCCTGTGATCGAACACCGCTCTGTCAACTGCGCCATGGCACTGAGTGACACACGTCGAATCTTTCCTTAAAACACGGTGCCTCTACCACCTCCCTGGGCCGCTCGTTCCAATGTCTAATCACTCTTTCTGTGTATAAATTCTTCCTAATGTCCATCCTGAACCTCCCCAGGCGCAGCTCCAGCCGATGTCCCCTTGTCCTGTCTCACTTGTTTCCCGGGAGCAGAGCCCGGCCCCCACCCGGCTCCAGCCTCCTCCCGGATAAACACCCCCGGCTCCCTCAGCCCCTTCCCCAGCCCCACTGCCCTTCTCTGGGCTTGCTCCAGCCCCTCAATGTCCGTCCTGAACTGAGGGACCAGAACTGGACTCAGCACCGGAGGTGTGGCCTCGTCCGTGCCCGGCACAGGGCAAATTCTCTTGGTAACATCAAAGCCCAACAACGTGTTATGTTTCCTTCAGATCTTGTGGCAGCATGGGAATAAATACAGGAGAAAGGCACTGGGATATAAATATTGTTTCTGACTCAGCTTTCTAAATGCTTCAGGCACGTGTGTTAATGAGCTTAATCAGTGTGCCCAGGGTGCAACGCAAGGCTATAATGAGAGCAAAGAAAACATCTCGGGCACCAAAACTGCTCTGGCACCAGTTTGATGGAGACAAAAAAAGAGTAGGTCTAAGGAGGTCACTGTAAAAGCAAACATATGGCCATGCTGAATGGTTTGGTCTTTCACAGGGTGCTTCTCACGCTCACTCTAGAATGCATGTTAACAACAGATTCTATACTGAATAACTTTCAAATTCATTCACACGCTGCTAAAAGCTAACAGTATTTTCATGTAACATTTTACACTCATAAATGGTGGAGTTCACTCTCAAAATCTGTTATTTTACCACAGCAAAGCTCACACGGAAGATGATTTCATAAGGAAGTGATGCCAGCAATAATTTTATTAGTCTTTTAAAGTTGGATCCATACAGAAGCATGACCTCATAGCAACCTTCCAGTGTCTGAAGGGGACCTACAAGGAGAGGGACTGGAGTGACAGGACAAGGAGTAAAGGGTACAAACTGAAAGAGGGAAATAATATAAAGAGGAAATCCTTTACTGAGGGTGGTGAGAACAGGTTTGCCCAGGGAGGTTCAGCCCTGGGAGATGTCCCTGCCGGTGGCAGGGAGGTTGGGACTAGATGGTGTTTAAGGTCCATTCCAGGCCCTCAGCACTCTGTGATCTATGATGCATTACAGTGCCTAGGGGTGTCTGCAGTGCCCTGCAGCAGCACTGCTCTGTCTGTCTGATACCATCAGCCAGCTCCTGCTTTCATCCATTTATGTGATTCTTACCACAAAAAACCCAAGCACTTACCAGTGGAAGAAGCAGGCATTGGCATCATCTCCAGGCAGTCTTCCAAACACCAGCTCCCAATCCAGGTGCCTTTCCCTCCTGTTAAGTGTTGCTCCATAACTCCGAGGGGCAGAGGGACAGGTGAGCGCTGCCAGGTGCCCTCAAGCCCAGAAATGCCAGAGGGATTCCTGAGGAGCACAGGACAGGGCAGGGCCCTGGCACCTGCCCACCCCTCCCTCGCTGAGCAGCCAGGCCTTGTGAGGCACCACGTAAAACTAAAAACTGTGTGCCTACATACTGGTGTATTTAGAAACTCCATTGTTAAAATCTCAGCCCTGCCGTAGGAGGCAGAGGATGAGCTCAGTCCCCCCTCCTGTACCTTACCTGAGCTACACCCAGCTGCTGTGCTTGCCTCAATACATGGCACAGACCATGCTGCAGCAAGATCAATTCTTCCTGCACCAGCATTCTCTCACAGCAGATGCACAGAAAATTAAATGCCCAAGCTGGCTTCAAAGCACTTTTAAAAGGGGCACTGTAATTGCTCTGTGCACTTAGAACAGACACACGAAGTTTACATTCAAGCCCACACCCTTTCAGCATACCTAATACACATTTATTATGCTATTAATAAAAAATTAGCCTGATGAACGGCAGAATTGCTCGAATCAGCTATGCATTTATGTACACAACAGTAGTTGCAGATAATACTTATCATTTCAATGAAATTCATAAGCTAAAATGTTAACAGTATACTCATAACTTTTCCACTAAAGAAAAAATCCATTTTATAATTTGAGACTATGCTACCAAACACACAGATGGCAGGTGTTGTCCCAAATTTTTTCCTAGTCAAATTCTTTAATGCATAAACTGTGTCTGCTAATTTTAGGAAAAGCTTGACGACAAAAAAGGGAAAAAAAAGCAAGTGAAGAAACCTTTGAAGTACTTGAGTGTACTAAAACAGAATGGCTAATGTACCAGGCACAGAACATATTGATGCATAATTGAGGTAAATTAACCTTAAAGACTACAGCACTTAGAAAAACAGAGCTCTAACTTCTCCAGCCCTCTCCATATTTCTAAAGGAATATGTTCATATGGTGTTTCTCATACAGATACCCCAAAGCAGTGAACAGGGTAAGGAGTATTCTATCAGTTTACCAGAGGGTAGACAGCACTGATTGTCACCAATGCTTTTATAAACATCTCACCATTTTTCCTTGGGAAATTAGCTCCTTCCCTCTGATTTATGTCTGATTTATACAGGGGACCTGAGTGTTTTACAGACACTTGAAAAATGAGACAACACATTACTATTTAAATGGACTAACTGTTGCAAAGCAAAACCAGACCATTAAGTCCCTAGAAAGTACAAAACTAATTTCTGTAAACTGTATAGACCTGCTGCATTTTCAATTTGTTGTACTGACAGTGCCATTATCCTACCAAAATAATCTAATGACTCCACTTTAACACATCTCAGCAACCCATTTGGCAGAGCCATGTTCCCACTCTGGCTTTACACAGGGGGAGAAGGAAGAGGCAAACAAGCAACTCAATTTTCAAATGGTCAAGAGCATCTCAACCTTTCACGAGCCTATAGAATTGTGAGGGGTAACAACTGCTGAAGATAGGTGGAATCCAGCTTTGAGAAATCCCTTCACAGCACAGTTCCTTGGCTAACACTGACTGCAGGTAAGGGGCAGGCAAGAAATTGCCATCAGGTGAACTGCTTGACTTCTACAGCGTCAGCTGATTCCTGTGTATCAGAGAGGTGACTGCACACTTGTGGTACTGGAGGTGTGCCTTGCTGCAGGGAAAAGCAAACACCAGTTCTACTGAAAATAGAGGAAATACCCTTATGTCTTTGTAAGGAACATCTTTTAAGAGAATGTAACTAGTGTAGTCTTATTTACCATGCAGGATGTGTGCACGGAATCTGAATTTCAGGTTTCACCAAGACTGTACCAACCTCCATACTGACATGGAAGAAAAATGCATCAGCACACAAGCTGACAGCGACAGCCCCACTAACTCCTGCACATCTGAGCTGCCTCCTCTGCATTAGTTATGCAAATTTAAGTCTCTGGAGAATCCTGCTCTAATTTGGGGTTTGTGTTTGTTTGTATCAGGCACTTTATACTTCCCTGTAATTTTCACAACCACACAGTTTTGCATGCAAGGAAATAAAAAATACATATTCATTTTTATTTTTTAAAACTTTATTAAATTATGCAGTAAGAACCCATCTCCACACAAGTGTTTCAT
Source organism: Erpornis zantholeuca (assembly GCA_013400515.1). Taxonomy (NCBI): domain Eukaryota; kingdom Metazoa; phylum Chordata; class Aves; order Passeriformes; family Timaliidae; genus Erpornis; species Erpornis zantholeuca. The sequence goes on from VZTN01010331.1 coordinate 392,105, forward strand.
TTCTGGATGGCAGAGGTATAATACATGAGCCACAGGTGAGTGCATTACCCCTCCCATCCCCCCAGCTTCCAAGAAACAAAACAGCAGGTACAACACACTCCTGTCACTACACTTCTCCAACAGATTGTTCATAAGGTCATTTTTAACTGGAGAAAAATGAAAAGGACCAACAGTGTCAAGTGTCCTGTTCTGCATATGAATGTTCTTCACTGCACCATTCCAAGAGCTTTTCCTGCGAGGCGCGGGGCAGAGGGTCAGGAAGCAGCGGCAGTGGAATGCGTTTGCACGGGAACTGTTAGATGCAAAGCCTGTGACTTCCCTAGAGGTAATCAGGCAATCAGAGTGCAAGGAAGGCCATATGACTGTTGAAAACTCTTACACTTCGAAGTGCATGTCCACAAAAAATTGGCAACAGAGGAGAAAGTGAATTCTAAGACCTACTGCGGAGGCAGAGCAGCCAGCATAGTGCAAATACTGAAAGGAACAGAAGTTTGCCTGGCATTATCCAAAAATCACCAGCCAAGCTTCCTACTCAGATGAACTGCTGCAAACCCTTTCTATTAAATTAACTTTATGCCAGTAGTGGGCTTGGCTCAAATCTTTTAATACTTGGATTTTGACGGAAAAAATGCTGTATTGAAAGTGTGGTTTTACTCTGAAAAGTGACTAAAACGGCATTAAGGATCTTCCCACATTTTTCAGCAGCTGTGCATAATGAACTCACCAAGTTTACAAAAGAGAAACTTTTTATCCAGAGCTGCACGTATTTATCTGGGTTCAGAATGCCAGGGTGCATTTCTGCTTTAGCTCTCTTTACAGTTCTGCAGCTGAATTCTGTGGGGTTTATTTGCTCTAAGAAAAGGAAGTTGCCTTTTCCTAAAAGTGTCCCACTTAAAAAATGAAGCAAGAAGTCTTTTAGACAACCAGCAGATAAGCAGGAGCTTGATCTAAGTAAGACAATGCCATTTTTAGAGAGACTTTTCTGACCATAATCACACTTTGAGAACTGATTAAAAAAAACCTTGGTGGAAGATTCCCTATGGATGCATTACTGAACAACCATCTATAGAAGAAATATGGCAAAGGAAAACTACTTTGCAGAAATCTTTACAGATCTAGTTGAACAAAAATTTGAGAGTCCTTCATTTCTTGGATTATATGTATACCCCTGTGAAGTGAAGCACTAGAATTTACAAGTGTGAACAAAAAGGATTAGGAAAATGAAGTAAAAAGCGTTATCACTCTACCTCCACCAGAACATCACTTTATTGTTTATCTGTCATCAACAATGTAAAACTCTACTAGATACTCTATCCTGGTTTTTAAAAAGGTAAAGATTACATTGGATTAGCTACGTCGTACGAAAGAAACTACAGCAATCACAGTAGAATGAGATTGGAGGGACAATTTGAATTACAAAAAAGTGTACACTGCAAGCAGAGGGAAGTGCACATTAAATCAAATGCCTGTAGGAATCATTACTTTTAAATGCACAGTGACAATTTTGAGAAACTGTACATAATAGAATCACAAAAATGACTTTAAAATAACCAAAATTACATTTTGCATTTGACCATCCAACTCATAAGTAATCATTGATGTTCTATATTTTCAGTGCTTTTGGAAAAATTGTTTACCAAACAGAATTTAAGTTGTTAATTTGACTAAACTGTGAAGTAGAAGGATTGAAACAAAAAGTATATTGGAAGTACGCCTAACCTACAAGAATAAGCCAAGAGGGGTGTGTGCAAGGAGAGGCTGGGAGGGAGGAGTGAAAGGAAAGAGGAAAGGGAGAAGAGAACAAAGGCTTTTTCTTCTATCTCAGAAGTTCTTCCAATGCAGCGTGTATCTGATGTACAGCTCTTTGCTTTCAGTCCATTTCTGAAGTTTACATTTTGTAGCCTTTTCCTGTACTAACTGGTCAACTCAACCAGCACTGCTGCCACGTAACGAGAGGAACAAGAATCTGAATGCATCAAATCTGCCCTTGCTGTGATTTCTTCATGGCCCCATTTTTCTGTTTTTCTTTGAACAGGGTTCGGTGTTTCCTGAATTGTTCACAGGGTCAGGTGGAATTGAGTTCCAAATCACTCTGCGGTGTGTAGCATCCTGATTTCTTTCTGCAGCTGACCCCCAGACACGTTTGCAGTTCTTCCGGAGCAGAAAGACAAACCGTGTTGCTCAAGCGGTGAGCGTTCACCCTTGACCGTGGGGGTTGCAGACCATTGTGTTTAGCGTATCCCTGAGCGCAGCTATCCTGCAGGATTCACTTCCCAGTGCACCGAGATTTCCTAGGTTTCCTCAGATTAAGCCCCAGTATGCATCACCACTGACTGTGGTGCGGCTACGGATGCCTGAGGCCGAGTTGATTCTGGTGGACGTCTGACCTCGCTGAACCAGACCGATCTGCTGTCTCCCTACTCATACCCAGGCAGTCCAACCTTCATACAGCTGAGCCAAGTTATCTAGATTAGTTGCTTCCTTAATCACAAAGTCAACCTATTAAAAAGGTCAAAGAAGGAATTAAAAATAAGCTAGAATTTTAGAAGTGTTTAAGTGATCTTAGAATTTACTGTTGAATGTCACCTGCAAATATTTCACTGCAAAAAACAGAAGGTAACTGTAAACATCAACTTTGTGCAGTCCACGTAAGAAACAGGAAGCTGTACTGCAAAAAAACCAAAAAAACCCCACACCCTCTCATTCACAGCCCCCATCCTGAAAGCAGCCACAATGTTCTCAGACTGGGCACGTGTGTGCCCTGACTCCTGCCCAGAGTCAGGAGTGCTTGTGTCACGTCAGTGAACACAGACAAGTTCTGTCCCTTGGGCAGCTCTAGATCCTGTGTTCTCCCTGGTTATCAGCAGCTGTGGAACAAATGTTAGCTTACTGACACACAAAAGGCAGTTTTATCTAACTCATGGTTTTACATAAAGCTCCCATATGAAAAACAAAAGAATATGATAGCTAAAAAAAAAAAAAGCAGCAACACAAGGCAGCAGCAATGCTGATTTGCACCGGAACAGCTCACACCCCTAAAGGAACCCCCATTCACAACAGGGTTTCAGTCCTGAAGGCACCCTTCAGCAGACACACCTGCTAATTACCCCAGATTGAAAGCAAGGACCAGTACTGGAACTTAATTTTCAACTCACCTGTTCAGCCACAGACATTCTCCTGTTGGGATCCACATCTCGGCCCTCTAACTTGGCTTTGACCCTCTTCCACACGCTAACCGCGTAGGAATTCCTCTCCTGCACGGCTACAGGTGCAAAACAGAGTCAGTTCAACCTGACATTCCTGCACACAAACCCACCCAGGTTTTGTTTTGCTGCTGGCAGTGATAAGGTTGCTGGGGTTTTTTTAAGGTTTGTATTTACCTTTTCCTGTTTTAGGGTCCCTGGCTGTCTTTTTGGGACTACAAGCAACACTTTTGCCAGTTCCTGGGACTGTGTTTGGAGGAGTATCTGCTGACGTTGCAAGGTTTTTCTGAATTAGCTTTCTTGCATTCTGTGACATCACCTCTGGCTGAGTTTTCTGCCCTGTATTGCTACGTACAGCTGTAAGGGAAGTTCAAAAGTGCTTAAAGTCTCCAAAATAGCAGCATGTTATAGAGGCAAGAAAAGCACAATTAAATGCATATCAAACAGACTTATCAGTTTTTCAGAACAAATCAATTTTAAATTTGCATTTTAAATTCTTCACCAGTTTTTGATCTTTCCATTTTCTAATTTCTTTCACTTCGTAAAAAAGAAGTCTCATTCCATTGCTAAGAATTTATTTGTATTAACCAAATTTTTATGGGCTTCAGCATCTATCATTCATAGGACAGTTATGAAAGGCAATCCTTGTTTTTCATACAAATTATAAAGATTTATTAGTCCAAATATTGACAGCAGAGTAATCCTTTAAATGGAAAAGGCTTCTCATGAGAAATGTTATTCATGTTTTCAAAGTAATAAAAACTTAGCAGACATGAATGCTTTTGTAGGGTTTCTGGATTAATTCCTAAGCCACCATAAATTTTAATACTGATTTCAACAGAAATCACAGCTCAGTTGATACATGACAGTGCCTTCTCCCTATTTTGGGGTTGTGGAGTGAATGCAGATCTCAAAGGCTGTGCTCAGGCAGTCATTGTATGATGAATTACTTAAATTTTACAGGCTTTTATATAGAAATTGTCTGTATTTCAAAATTCTTTAAGAGCTATGATCCCCTCTCTAATATCATCTCCTGGTGGTTTCATGCTTGTGCTTTTGCAAGTATTACCTGCAGCAAAGGTTGGCTGATATGTAGCAGCTGAAGTTGGGCTGGAGCATTCATTTGCTGTATCCGTGACTAAGGGTGATGCAAACCCCACCAGGTTATTGTAGACACTGGGAAACAATGGAGTTGGTAAATATTCATATAACTACTTGATTACTGAAAACTTGAAAAATAAATTAATTCAAATTTTGCAAAAATATTTCTGAGTTCTAAGACAATTGTCAAGTATGTGCCCCATGATGTGTTCCTGCTACACAAAAGGAGTTATGCAAAAAGCTTTTTCTCACCTGAGACAAGGTGACTTTCTTACCTTTGGCTCTGTGTTTTTAGTTCTTTCAAGGTGGGAGTTATTTCCTGCAGCATTTCAGCATGTTCCTGACTGCGGACTTGACCCATAACCTGAACTAATGTAAACAGAACTGTCTGAATATTATCTTGCCACGATTTATATTCACCCAGGAACTGCCTAACACTGTTCTCATAGGGAACATCTTCACCATCTGCCAAAGCTGCTTCTTCATCCTGTAACCAACATGTGCAAAAAGGTCAACTGCTGTATTTTGGCTAGGAGAATAAAATTGAGCATTTCTTAGCCCTTTCAGCCCCTCAGTTTGTCATCTAAATTTTTAGAAATTACATATAAAAAAATTAAAATGATAAACTTTTTTACTGATTAAGAATCTAGAGTACTTATAAACACAATGTTTCAACTGCCAAGAGAAAGAAAAAGTTCAGTTCAACCAAAGCCCGACAAGACAAATGCTAGAAAGCTTTATGAATTCTTAAACACTAACTTTATATCTTGAACTCCATATGCACAAACACGTTTTACTGTTTCTAGATACTTTACAAAGCACAAAGCTACAACTGTTATTTCTCTTTAACTGTACTGACATGGGCTTGAGGAATAAACAGAAGGATGTTTCAGGCATACCTTTGCCATAGCTTTCAGTAGATGTTTGACATCTCCAAGTTGTCTGTTATGACCTGTGAGCACAGTTTTAATACTATCCACCAGATTCTGAATTGTTTCACAAACTGTTTCTATTTGCTGTTCTCTTTCTGTCTGTACTGTTCTCTGTGTAGATATCTCCTGGGTCAACTGCTTGTGAGCTGAGTGAAGCCATTCAGAGCTGCCTATAGGATGTTCAAGACCAGTGCCCTAAAAAGAACAGAAACATTTCTTTATCTGTACCCAGAGATAAAATTCACTTACTGTGTAGACAGCACTGCCAAGCATTCAGCAGCTGACAGCAAAAACTCTGCAGCCACCCTCCATCTGAAGGCACACATAAGTGAGAATGGAGGACAAACTGAGCACTCCCTGCAGCAGTTCTGAAACATTTTGAGTTTTGCTTTGCCCTTTGCTCACCACTCTCTGCAGCAGGCGCAGCTCCAGCTCGGACACGGAGCTGTTGAACTGGGATGCAAAGGAGCACATCTGCTGGCAGCGCTTGAGCAGCTCAAACAGGGCAGCATCCAGGTTCAAGGCTTCTGCTGTTCTCGTGCGTAAGCTTTCAAAATGAATGATGTTGCTGCAAAGGAAAGTGACCTGAAAATCAAAGCAAGAGTGAGAAAAATTATTCCACCTCAACTGTCTATGAGACAAACAGCATTTTTGTCATGTCCTTTGAAGTGAGAGTTTTAAACACACAGACACTGCTCAGTTACAGTAGCAGTATCATCCCGGAGTCATCCACCCCTGCAGCAATTCTCACAAAGATCATTCCCGGTGCTTTCAAGTGGGATTCCCAGAAGTGTTTGGTTATCTATGTTTGCTCTGTAGATGCAGAGCAGAAAAGTATCTTCTACATAAACCTCAAGTAGGAAATGAACAGTGAACACACTTGTTGAGTCAAGAGTACTGTAATTATCTGTAGTACCTGACTTGCTCTTTGACTTTCTTTCAGTACAAGGTTTCTTCTTTCAGCAATAGTGGCATCAAAATCTTGCAAGACTGGGGCCAGTGCAGGGTTAGCACCTCCTGCCCATTTTAAACGCTGCTCAATACTTGCTTCAAGTGCTGCTAGTTTCTCCTGCATTAGGGAAGAAAAAAACCCATATAGATAATTCATACTGATATACACCATTCTACGCCCGACTTTAAATAAATTATGCACATGTAACACATGCAGACACATTTTAATGCCCATATATGTAAAATACTGTGGTACTCATGGTTGACAAAGGCTGGTTTATGCTGTTTAAAAGTTTATTTCCAATACACATCACAACTGCATGTGATTATTATAGAAAGTCTACCTGTCTAAATTTTAACTCACAAAAAAAAAAAGAAAAAAGGAAAGCAATCAGATTTCTAGACTAAGAATTATATAATGTCATAGGAGTACTCCAATAATTTGCAAATAATTCAAGAAATTATTATAAACAGTACCTTCACAGTACTAAAAAAAAAAAAAGGACACTAGAATTCAGGAAGCTGAGCAATATTTAATAAACAATTAAACATTCCATATTACTGGCACCAAAGAAATCTAAAACACTGAGCCAAGCCACAGCAGACAAACCTTAACACACAGAATACTTAATTTGCCCAGACCTACAAAGGAAACTTCTGACATTTAGCAGCAAAAACAATAGTAAGGATGATCTAAGGCAGACAAACTAAGAGAAGAGGAGCATTACCAGCCTTCAGAAAGAAAGGTACTTTCGGAGATTTGTGTTTTTCTTCCCAGAGATTTACTGCTACTCCAAAGAGAACATTTTGGATGAGACAGCAAAATCAAACAACGCAAGAGTTTGATCATCAGACAGACTGAAAGAGAACAATGACAATGCCCCACACTTGTGTACGACAGCAAGGCAGCTAACAGAATTGGAAGGTGGCAGATGATTTGCAGTCTGTGCTAGTCACAGCTCAGTAGCTGCTGAAGAGCCCTCCCCAAACAGCCATACCTGGACTGTTGCGATGGAAGCTTCAATCTGACTGAGTGTGTGCAGCTTCTTTTTCATGCTGGCTAAAATTGCAGAACGAGGTGGAGGAGTGACAGAAATAGCCTGGGGCCGAGTGATGAGGAGATCTTCATGCTGCCACTGTAAGAAAGCAACGGCAACAGTCGATTATCAATAGTGCTCAGCACAAAATACTCTGCATACAAACAGCAGTTCCAGTGCTCTGGTACCCTTTACAAGCGAGGGCTACATGCCAGACAACACCAGCACAGCTCAAAGCTCTGATTCCTTCGAGAGCAGTCAGTGATACAAGGAGTTGCAAACTATGTCTTGCTGGCTTGGATATTTATAGCATTCATCAGTCCATTAATTTACTAGAAGTGACTTACACACGTTTTTGATCTAAAGGAAAAGCCATCAACATTCAGAAACAATTCACTTGTGATGCATTAAGACCAAGACAATTTTGCTTACCAGTCTATGAAATGGTTCATTAACAGACATGGAGAAAGCCTTGTCCTTCAAACTACAAATCACTGTAAAATTAAGATCACTGACAAGACAACACAGCTGGATACCAGTGTAAAAGGTACAAACTGGCATTTATCTAAAGCCTCAGAAGAGCGTTTTTCAGGAATGATATTGCTGCTATTTGTACTTTTTAATGAAGCAAAGAGTGGAACAAGGAGACAGTGCATTGAAACTCTGAAGGAAAGGTACAAGATGACATTAAGCAACTCTCACCCTCTATTCTAAGCCAACTCCTCCCTTAAAGTCAAAATCTGCTTGGAAAAAAGGGGGAGAATGGGACAGCATTGCTGGGAAGAAAGTCAGCAAACAAACTATTTTCCAAAAAATGACTTAATGGCTATTGAAAAAAATTACATGTATTGACTCAACAAACTCCATACATTGCCAAATTTGCTTCTTGTAAAGCAACCAATCTTCAAAAAAAGCTAGCAGTAACAGTGTTTTCTTATATATTTACAGCATGATTAAAACCCAAATACTCTCTAAAGCCCTTCCAGTGCCCCCAGGGTTATCCCAGAGAGCTGTGCCCGGGCGGTGCAGCCTCACCTGGAACATGGCGATGTGCAGCTGCACGCGCTGCAGGCTGGTCTTGCACGAGGAGATGCTGGTCTCCAGCCTGCGCACCAGGTCGTGCTTCTTCCAGGCCGTGTCGTAGGAGCTGGCCAGCACTGTGGCCCTGTTCATCACCAGCTGGGAGAACTTGCCAATCTGGATGTTGTGCTCCACGGCTTTCTTGCACAGGTCGTCCACAGACACTTTGCTTTCTGCCCCGAAGTCTTTAGCCTCTACCTGAGCGATGATATCGACCCCCAGAGCGCTGATGAAACTGCACAAGGTCAGCCCCAGAGCTTGATTGGGAAGGCCAATTAAAAGCTGCCTCACAAAGTCTGCTGTAAAAGCCTTAATTGGCTTGGCCATTTGATCTTCACTAAAACAAGAGTTCCTGTAAAGGGCTTTCACATTGACAATTTGAACAGGTCCATTCACTGCATTCTGGTCTTCAAGTGAACTGATTCCTTTTAAAGGCAAAGAAATAGTATTTTTGTTATAAACAAAGCATTTGATGCGTCCATAAAAAGAACACCCGACTTACAAACACAACAAAAGCACAGGAATTCATTTTTAATTTCTGCTTCCTTACCATATATCAAGGGTAAGTAAAATAAAAAGTGACCATTTTACATTCTTATGAAAGGGATGGGAAGTGGATAAAGGCCTACTGAATATTTGATCATATTTATTTACCTGACAGTGTTTTAGAAAAGGTACCACACAGCCTGAAAAATTCCTTAATTGTTTGCAGTCTCTTCAGAAAGAAAATCTCCTCCAAAACTTGCCGATTATTGTCATCATCAAAGAAGTTCACTTGGGTGCTGCGGGCTTCCCTAATTATGTCAATCTTACGCCAAGCAAGAGGTATCTCCATCTTGTTTAGCTGAGCAATGTAAAGGAAATTAATTAGTTTGCTTCTTTTAGAAGTTTCCTAATTCTGACTCAAACAGCATTGCAAAAAGAACAAATCCATACCTTTTCAATCAATAAACCAAATGCAGTTTCCACTTGTGCAAACATTCCGTCAAAAGCTACCAAAAGCATCTGACCAGCTGACATTTTGGGAGTTTCATCAACTGAACCATTTCTTGGCTGAATCAGTTCACCATACTGAGCATGAAGTACTCTTAAAAGGAAAAAAAGAAAGAAAATTTACATGGCTTTGCTTAGTCCACAGTAACTAGAATTTTCTTAAACTGGTTCCACAGATAGATTGGAATTAAGTTCATCTGGACAAGATGCACAAGTCTTTCTGTTTGGCTGGGGTTTTGTTTCATTTTGGTTTTTTAATCAAGCCACTCATTAAGCAAAAGCTGCTCATCAAACCTCCTGATGAAGAGTGCCATGGTTACAAGCTCTCCCTTTCACAGGTTCCTCCCACAAACTAATGAACTAGTGCTTATTCTTAGCATCCTTTAACTTCAAACACAAAATCACAACTGCATATTTTGGGAAAACTTGACTACCAAAAGCCAGCTTTAGGCAGATGTAAGTGTAAATTGCCACAGCTCCATATTTCTGTGTGTGCATTAGAAAAACACACAAACAGAGGAAAAGAGTGCACACTTGAGACCCTGTACTCTGCTTAGGGGTGTTCTTGGGCAAGAAAAGCCTATGAATCAAAAAAAAAAATTTTAGACAAAGTAATGTTCTTCAGTCTCCACTCTCTCACACCTAAACTGGAAGAAATCAGTGATTTACCTTGCAACATCAATGTAATGAGTATGTGTCTCCTCCTCTATACCCATAGCAGCATTTCGTAAGTAGGCTTGAAGAGATTCAACCAACGTTTGCAAAGGCACTCCATCAGTTGTTTGTTCTATAAGATTATCCAATTCATGGAGCATACTCTCTAAAGTATACTCTCCTTTCATTAAGCACCTAAGTGCTTCAGGGAAAATGATCTGTCGGAAGTTTGAGTTCAATTCCTGTGGGGAAGTAAGAATGAAAAAATAAGAAATTTTTCCCTCTCAAGAAGTATCACATGCAACATCTTTTGCCATTTTAGTACTACACTGCCATGCAGCAAACATTGTCTAAAACATAACATGATGGTGGTCAGCCAAGAGTCCAAAGCCTACTCTTTTATTAACGTTGAAGAAATCAGCAATCTAGAGTAAGAGTTATGAAAACATCTCAGCAGCATCATAAACATTTAGCCCATTAAGGAAGAATCTATTAAGAATGACTCAGCTGAAGGCTTGAAGGATGGGGACAAAAAGACAAAAGATGGGGACAAAAGAATCACCTGAAGTGAGATATATACTCCATTGGCTAAGTGAACAGCTTCTGAGGCTTCCATGGGGTTTGGAATGTCTAAGTCCTGGGGTACAAGGTGACACTGCTTCAGCAGCTGCACAAGGCACGTGACATTCCCACTCATGCTGCAAAGCTCCTCCAGGAACCAGGCTCCATCTCGGGAAGTCAGATCCACCAGCTGCTCCCCGGCACTCGACGCTGCACCTTCCATCATCAGGTTTCGCCTAGAGGAATGGAGACCCTCAGCCCCTGCTGCTGCCCTCCTCACACAGGCCCATCAGCAGAACGCTCCTGCGCTCCCCAGCCCGAGCCCGGGGGAGGTTTCTCAGGAGGGAACTCACCTGGTGAGCGCGCACAGAGCGGAGATGATGACGCTGGCCAGGCTGAGCGAGCCCTCCTCGCCGTTCTCGTGCAGGAACACTTTGATGCAGCGCTCGATCTCCTTGAGCTGCTCCTCGCACACGGGCACGGTGACAGCCTCCTGCTTGAGGCGCTCCACCTGCCTGATGAGCCTGCTGTTGATGTCGGCTGCGTAGCGCTGCAGCGTCATCTCCGTGGCCGTGATGAACTGGCACATGCTCGGGGGGGGCTGGGGGGCATACTGCATCTCATACCTGTCAAGAGAAAATTTAGTCCTTGCACTTTCCCTTCTCAGACAGTAACAAATTTCATTTGATTCTGTAGGTAGGAAAAACACCAGTGTTTGAACCATTCCCATATCACCTAACCCTTATCAATAAGCAATTTGATGGTTGCCCTAAAGATGCTTTTATGAAGTCCTGGAATGGCCACATTTCACACTTATTTGCAAGGACTTTGACAATTGTCCTTGAGGCAAAGAATGAACAGAAGACAAAAAGGAAGGAAAGAGGTTTCAGAGTAAATGTCTGAATATAACATAGATTTTCATCTTGAATATAATCAAAGACAAGCCACAATAATGCTGAAACAGCCTGACTTTAAAAGAAAAAAAGAACCAGAAACTGCTTGAAAATTTACTAGATCAGAAAAAAAATCTTTCCTTAATTGATTTTTAAATTCCAGAAGTTTCTAAAACCTGAAATATCACCACCCTAAAGCCACGAACATGAATTCTTCATTTGTTCATTACAGGGCAACGTTACTTATTTTTCATGTTGAAGTACACATATTAAACTCTGAAACAGTATTTTTAAAGCAGATTTTCATATCTACTCCAAATCTATAGAATTACAACTTGATCTTGGTTTGCTTTATAGTGAGATAGGTCCTTGCAAAAGTATGTATTTTAATGATAAAATTTGGGCAGTAGCTTGAAAATTATGTTCTTTGACCAATTTGTTTTTCTGTTAACTTACTTCCTGAAGATATCCTGGCAGCGCTCTATTGTCATGTTACAAATGAGTTCTTCCATCCAGGTTTTCCACTGCTCTATTCGGTGCTTCTGGAACACAGCTTTTGGATACTGCAGAGCTACTGTTGCATAGTTGTGCAATTGTTCCAGGCAACCCCTTAACACAGATCTTCTCTGCTGCAGAAGAGCACCAACTTCTCCTTCCAGCTGTTCACACTGGCTGATTAGGTGTGCCTGGCCTGCATTTTGCAGAAATGCTGTTGCTGGGACATAACTTGGAGGACCTTTTAAGAAAGAAGGTTAAACATAAAGACATCACTGAAGCAAACATATTTTATACCATACAAACACTGAGCATTAGCACCTTTCCCAAAATATTATTTTACTTGTGATAAAGGAAGAACAGAGACTTCATACTGAGAATTTTGAGCACGAGGTAAGAGAATCTCATGACCAGGTAGATTAAGACAGATAAGTTCCTTCAGACAACTTGTGACTGAAACCTTCCAGTGCTCTGTATCACCCTTTGAAGAAGCCCCTTCTTTTATTACATGCAGGCCATTGCCTTAAAACAGAGGATACTCATAATGCCTCCTGATATTAAACTCAAGTCATTTTCAAACCATTAAAGCCACCCCCAGAAATACTATTTTGTACCTAGGTCCATTTGTGTGCTAATTTCTTGGAGCAGACTTGCAAGTTGCGTCGCCTCTAAATTACTGAAGGCAGTTTGGTAATGAGTTATCCACTGCTCAAACTCATTCAGCTTCACCTGGATGGCTTCCTGGACAGCTCTTTGTTGAGACTGCAGCTGTGTGTGCTCAGAATACCTGAATTATGGAAACCACAGAATCGAGTCAGCACTACAAGAAAAGAAATACTTAACACTATAGACTACAGAACCATATTGAACAGTACAACTGTGTTAGCCAGAAAATGAACATGTTCTCACCAATTACCTAAAACTAACAATATTGCATTATTAATTAATTCTGTTTTCCTACAAAACAATTAATGCCTGTGCATATTCAAGCAATTCTGGAATACTTGATCAATTTCACAGAACCCTCAAAAATGACTTGAAGAATTAGATGAAAAGGTTTTTGCACTATTTATCAGTAGTTCCCTTACAAGGATAATTGTAACAGGACACCACATTCAGAACATGACCCTCAAGGCACAAGAGGCAAAGTCTGGAGCTTGGAGTAGCACAGGTTATATTGATGGAGTATGAGGTGTAGGACATAGATAAGATTATTCAGTAGGAAAAGGTTTCAGTAGTTCTTCTGCACAAGGAGTGACCTGCTTACTGTAATAGCTTTTACCCAGCTATTCATTCACTCAGATACAGATTTCTAACATTTAACCCATATGTACATGGCTAAAACACCAACTGTATTGAACTGTGAGACTCCTGAGAGAATTCCTGGCTCCTCTGTACCTGTGCTGAAGCGTGTGGGAGGGATGATCCACTCCTTCTGCACCTTCCAGAAATTCTATCTCTTCCAGCAGTTTTCCTTGCAACTTTTCTACATCTGTTAACTGCTCTTGCAGGCTCAGATACTCTTCCAAACTACTGTCCAGTTTTGGCAGCACAGCAAGCATTTCATCTCTGTTCTTAAACCAGTTAACCTGCAATCACAACACAAATGGAAATGAACTGGATTTAACTCAAACTGGTAATAGAAAGCAAGATATGGCAGAACTTAACCCTTCAACAATGCCATTCATCTAGCAGTGCTTCCAGTGCTGCAAGTGCCAAATCTTAACAGACATTCTTTATTTAGACTGCTCTCTAAACATCTATTTTTATTCTCCTAACCCAAATTCAAGCAAGGCACTAAAACATCTTTTAAAATTAAGCATGCAGAAACTGAAAAGCAAATACTTGCAAGTTCAATATAAACACTTCCCTTCATACCAACTCAATTTATCACAATAAAATTTGTGAACTATTGCTCACATATGACCATATCTTCCCCCATCCCCAAAATCCAAATAAATGACAAGAAAGCACAGAGCCTATTCTTTGGTTAAAAAAATAGAAAATTATTGTAGCAAACTCACCTTTATCTCAGCCACCCTCGAGGAAAAGAGGCTCCGTGTAATATCCCTCTCCATTTCCCTTTTGCTCTGTTTGTTTTCAGCCTGCTGGCCACCACCTCCATAGACAGCTCCAGCAAATCCTGCCTCTCCTCCAGCTGTCCAGTCCACCAGGGGATCATAAACAAAAGCTTCCAGCAGTGTAAGCAAAGTCTCTCTCCCACGCCGCATAATATGAAGGACCTGCAGCGTGTTTGAAACAGACTCATTCTGATTCTGCATTATCCTTGCAGAATAGTGGGAATTTGGATGCAAAATACTGTATTTGAGTAGGTACAGAAATCCATCATGTATTCCTAACCACCACAGACACACCACAGTGGGTACAAGTGCAGCTAAGCCTGCAGGAACAGCATAAAGTCAAGGCTGCATTCTAGCCTTCCACACTTAAGGAGGAAAAATCTCCCTTCCTCACAGCATTCTTCTTTTTAAAAACACATCTGTCATGTTTATACAGGATGAATCTCAAAGGAAGAGGGCAAGCAAAACATCAGAAAAAAAAATTCAGGAAAAATATAACATTTTAATCTAGAAATAAAAGTCCCCCTTCCACCCTAAGTTTTAGTTCTACTACTACTTGCACGTGCATTCATCAGACAACCTCAGGTTTCTTACATACATACCACAGGATGTAGCTAAAGTAAGTCCAATTAAAATCACAGCAGAAAGGTGAAGGCTCTATAAATCAGCAGCAGAACGTAGACTAGAAAAGTTCTAAGACAGTATTTGGCCAGTGACAGCCCTCAGCCTTCAATCTCCTACCATACCTGCTCACAAGAAAGCCTGAACACCCCTTCCACTCCTGTCACTCCCAGGGCTGTTTCAATGTTGTGAGTCATCCGGAACGGAACCTTCTCTGGCACCCTAAGGCTCTTCCCTTTAAGATAAAAAATTAAGTTGTTTCTTTTAATTACCAATTAAGGAAACCTTTTATTTGAATAACATAGAGCATTTTTTAAATTACCTTTTTCAAAGCAAACATTATAATCTATGTGGACAACTTCTCCTGTAGTCATATCTATAAGAACATTATCCAGATGTCTGTCTCCAAGACCAATGATGTAGCCAACCATGGACATAACTGCAGTGGATCTTGCATACGACTTAAAAGAGAGTTTCAGGAAAAAATTATTTGTGGGAATCCTCTGCCAACACATTGGACTGACTACCATCTTAAAACATTATTTTACGTGTAAGTGTAAAACAAATTAAGCCAAACTTATTCCAAGCAGTTTTCTGTTTGATGGTATCTTACAAGAGTTTGCAATTTTTAGGCTGATAATTCTAGTATAATAATGTAGACTTATCTGATCTATACCCATGTTTTAATTCCAGATGGCGCAATTGCCAACATTTCATCAAACTCACAGCAGCACTAGCTCTCCAAACTCACAAGTATCACACCTGAGGCGTTTGGTGCCCCTCATCCCATTAAAACCACAGCCTCTCACATGTAAAATACAGGTTACAGCTCACCTGTGTAACTCTCCACCACTCATCTGGGGTGGTACACGATGACCAGAGCTCCTTAGCAAGGAGATTGGGGGGAGTAGCTTCCATCAGTTCTTCCAGAACAGCCCTCATGACATTCAAGGGCCAGTCACGACGTGACACATCAAGGCTAAGCCCGACTGCCTTTAAAGCAGGTCCAATTTTACTGTAGTAAAGTTCACTGGGTCTAGGAACTATTCCAGGATTCTGAGGGGTCTGGTAAGAGTCCTGAGCCTAGAACAGGTAAAATAGTAGTGGATGTATTACCACAGGAACATATCCCAAATTCAGTTTTGGTGAGAATGAAATACAAAATCAACGCCTTTATTGAGCACGACTTCTATAGCTCAGAAAATGCTTTCAAAATTCAGTTAAAGTCTAAATAAGCTGAAAACACATTGTTTTGGCCTAATTCTACTCTCAAAGTAGATCTCATAAATATAACTGCATAAACTGTATTTAGAATGAAATGAGAACGAGTAAACAAGATACAGAGCTAAAATCATTTCAACCAAGGTTAATGCTATTTGTAACAAACAGTTCTCTTGAATTATCATGCCAGAACAGCATTTTTACTATTACATACTGTAATTATATATCAATAACACACATGCAATTTTACTGACTTCTGGTGAGTTCCAAGATACACGAACACACAGAACCTTCCTGCACTCTCACGAACAAACACAATCCTCGTAAGGATTGTGACTTAGAACTACAAAGCAAATGGAAAGAAGTATCTCTCTTCTGGCTTAGCAGGGATCAGAGCCGTTACCTTCTGTGCCTGTAGAGCAGCCTCCCGCTGCTGCCAGCGCTTGTAAAGGCCAAACAGAGGTGTGGCTCCATCCACCCACTGGATGAGGCCTGACCTGGTTCCCAGAGGAGTCACCGAGTAGTGCCTGGCGTGGAACCGTGGCGTCTCTTGCCGGTTAATCGTAGCGAACATCGTGTTCACGATGGACAGGAACTGCATGATCCTTTCATCTAGATGCAAGTCCTCCAAACCTGCGGGAAATTTGTTTGAAATTTAGCTTCCAGATGAAAAAAAGAATTCTCTTAAAGCCCAAAGTTCAGCGATTTTTTTAAAGCTACTACATTTTAGACTATGAGTATCTTTGTAATATGTAGATTAAGGATGAGGTGTTCAGCCTGAACCAAAGTGTTTACCTGGCATTTCCCTAGCAGCCTGCTGTGTGAGCAGTACACAGAATAGTTACCACACAACACAGAGGTCTTCCCCTTTCAGGGAAAGCAAGAACTCTCTAAGTTCTTTCAGGGGCTACCTTAAGCTTCTGGAAAATTGCATTCAACTAATCCTATCAACATGCAAGCACAGCATTGCTTCTGATGAAAGCCTTGTAAAGAAGGGATTTAACTTACAGTTTCACAAGGCAAAACTCCTTGAAAAATGTACAGTGAAGTAGGGGGTTGGGAAGAAAGAGAGCAAATGCTTCAAACTCCTCTTTCTCTGTATTATTTGGGCAAATAAAACTGAAGTTGCACCCGTGCAATCTTCCTAACTTTAATACAATCTAATTTTTTAGAAGTATTAAAGACAGTGCCTGTTACAAGAAAAATGCAATTACTCACCTTTGAACAGGTAGGGATAGTTCTTCCCATCTGAACCCAGGAAAAGCAGCTTTTTAGGTTTGGTTTTGGTAGGCAGGATGGTGATGGTGCTGCCCACGCTGTGGATGGTGACTGTGTCCCTGGTGGACACCTCTCCAGGAAGGGCTATTTCAGTGTTCATCATGGCAGCCAGCCAAGGGCTGATTTCTTCAAGTCGTAAGAGGTAACTGGCCCGTTTCTGGGCTCTTTGCTGCAAACTTAGCATTACCTATTCCAAAGAAATTTTTTTCTTTTAGCTTGATGTTCACCTTAATAGTTAGCATTAATAAACAGAAACACCATCCAGCCAGACTTAATGGTGGCCATCTTCCATAAAAGAAGTATTTTTCCTAAACTCCCTTTCACCCTCACCACGCTGCTAACCCAGATAAAGTTTAGGATGAAGATTACAAAAACTAAATAACATCCTTTAAGCAGCAAATATGCCCTGTGCACTGATCACAGCAAATCATGCTCCTCAAGAGGTTTGCTCCTGTATTTATGAATATTTGAGCTGTGGCTAAAGGCAGCAGCATTCGGCAATCTGCTGTTTATGTACCTGAATGCTTGTTTGTTCTGCAAAGCAGAAGAGAAAAGGTCTATTTGCATGTAAAACCTTGGTTCTGTCAAGCAAGACTTTAAAAACCACCAGGCTGGCTCTGTATAACCAAGTGAATATTTTGTTTCTCTTCGGACCCATAAAAAACTAAGAGAACATGACACAACTGACAAAGTGCCCCTCAGAAGGGCTGATTATCTGAAGGCTGCTACACAGCCCAAGGACAGCATTTTGATAAACAGAGAATCATCTTGTTAGAATTTAAATCCACTAAACTCAAATACCAGAGTTTCAGAAAGACAGTATTTAAAAGAAATAAAGCTCCCTGCTCCAAGAGCTGACAGCATCCCAGACAGCAGCAGATGCAAGATTTGAAAAATGTAAAGTAATTTCAATGAATGGAAATGCAATGAGAGACAATCAATAGGAGTGGCTGGAGGCAGAAATTACAGTGCTTTAGTGCCCAGTGTGCCTGTGCTGACTGCTGAGCAGACGAAGTTTCAGGCTGCAATTTTGATACAGCAAGAGAACAGCAATAAAAGGAGAGGGTGGAGCACACGGTGCAGCAAGAACAGCCAGTGTCTCTACACTGTACTCTTCATCTTGCATGTAATACCTCTTTAAATGGGAGCCAGCTGCTTCCAGGTTTAGCAGGATTCAAAGGATTCTTGAGTTTCTCTAGTGCATTTTCAATTGCATCTCCATAGTTATCCTGAAACCATTTCTCATGAGGAGTTTCTGCAGGAGCTGCAGTGATGCTCCTCACATGTTCCAGAGCAAACACGATGGGCTTCATCAGAGCCGTGTGCTTTTCACGCATGATTGCTATTTTCTCCTCTCTGTTATAAAAAACACACAACAACTTCCTCTTAATGCCACAAAAACAAGTTTCCTCACAATCAGAGCATTAATAAACAAATGAGATATTGAAGAACTCACAAAAAAATATTACTTCTCTAAAATGAGATCTTCAATTACAATCGTATTAAATGCAGTGTTTCATTCCACACTGAATACATGTTCCTCTGAACCATACTTCTTTTTTAAAAGAACACCTGAAATGCACTGCTCACCACCTTGATGAGAAACCCTGATCAGAAGCTCTATGCAGAAATTACTTTAAGCAACTGATTTCTTTTAATAAAGAACCTTTTTACTACTACTTCTTGAGGATGCACCACACTGTGAAGAAGGGGGAGAGAGATTCAGTTCTCCCATTCCATGTCAGTCCTGACTACAGAATACAAGAGGCATTCTGAAGTTCAGCCAGTGCCCAGTGAGTGATCTGCTCTTCCATTACTCTGTTCACAGGAGAACCCAGTTGAGAAAGACAGACTTGCTCAACACTGAAGACTAAAAGCAGATTAAGACATTCTGTTTGTTCCAAATATCTGCATTTAGAATTACCTTCAAAGAGATTACACCCTTCAACATGCTTATTTCATCTGACCTGGAAATTGAGAACTGTAGGACCTCATCAGCCACACTGCAATATACACTGGGTTCTAACACATTACTAAAGAAATCACAACATGGACTCCCAGGTAGACTGCTTCTCTCATCTGATTGCAGTACCAGCTGTAAAATGCTCCTGGAATAAGGTCTCAGGCTTAAAAAGCAGCAGCTGGGATAGCATGAATTCAGGAGCATTTAACCCCACCATGGATCAGTTTGAGTGTGTGCTTTCCCAAGAACAAGCATGTTTCAATAACACAAGTGATAATCACACAACAAAGACATACTTCCGTAAAGTGTTGTTGTTTTGGACCCTCTTGACTTCATCCTCCAGCTGCTGAATCCGTCTGAGGACGTACATGTGCTGCTGCAGTAGAACTCCCAACCAAAGCTCATCCCAGAGCACTGTAACTCTGCGCAGCTCAGCCACCAGCATCTGAACCTGTGCAAAGCAAGGCTCACTTCTTTTACAAGAACTAGTACTCAGATTTATTTTTTGTAGATGAACAAGTTGAAAACAGATGACAGCCTAACAGCAAGGACACACCAACTTTCAGCAGGCCAACACCCAAGACATGCAAATTACATATTTGTGGTTCAAGTACCCAAGTAATACATCTGGATTATTTACCTGCAATACCATTGTTGGGTTTGCAGCAGAGAGCTTCTCCACGATTTTGCTGTAGCAATCTTGCATCATCGCTTGATCTTCATTTAATCCAGCCTTGGTATCATCTTTACTACTTTCCTGTGAAGCTGGGGTGCTCCCTCCATCACATTCACCACCCAACAGTTCTTCTCCTTGAATATTACCTAGCAACGTAGGGATGGCAGAAGGCAACTTGTTTCCTAAATTAAAAACAGATGATAAAATATTAGCTACAGTAAGATATATCACTCCACAGTTTATTTAGAATCAGGTCCCCATTAAGTACTGGTGAAGTATATGAAAAATATGCAAAATAAAGAAGTCTGGTAAATCAGATTAAGGGTATCGGTGAAGTGCCATAATAAAAATATTCTTAAGACACAAAGTATCAGAGTTACTGAGAAAACAAAAAAACACCTCAGTATCATTTTATCCAGTATACAAAAAGATATTAGCTTCAGTTTATTTGAACTTTTTTCTTTTCTCCATACCTGAAGTTTGTGACTCACTGCTAAGTGAAATGGTTCCCACGATTGCAGGGTAGAGGATGAGGTGAGGAGAATCCTGAGCAACTCGGCACAGTAAGTTGCAAATGCTCTGCCGAACATAGACCTCTGGGTGATTCAGCCGGGAGAAAAGCTGGGGTATGATACCTGCAGAAAGGGGAAATGTGCTCATTCGCTTCATTCCACTTCAGTTGAGATAGAATTTGGTTTTTAAAATAATGTCTTTTTGTGCATAGGGAGAATGTAAATCAAAGAAAATAAAGTCCAAAAGAAAGCATAATTTTACAATAGTTGGCCTCCTCTTCTTTCCCTCCTACACTAACTCCATAATCTTTGAGGGAAAGTCCCTGAAAAACCAGAACCTGCAGTGTAGTGAATAACAAGTACTTCTGTAACATGTGGCTTTAGTCACTCATCTTTCTCAGCTATAGCTAGAAAAAACCCACCCTGTTTGTTTTTTAAAGTGGTCATATGAGGCAATACTTCATAAACCACATCTCCTTTCTCCCTCTCATGTCTTCAAGTGGGGGAAGGAGGGGATCAGAATCTGTGCTACTGATCTACTTCATGACCAGAGTGTCTGGCAGACTTTACCATCTTCAGTGACATCATTTAGTAAAAGACAAGAGTCTCATTCCATCATGCTTAAATAGAAATTTCATCAAAGTGCAACAAACAGCTTTCTGCATTTAGAGAAAATGCCTCAAAATCATTTTTAACAACCAGAACACATGGATTTACCTCTCCAAGGAGCAGTAGGTGTAGTTTCTAGCCCATGCTCTAGATACTGTCTAAGCTCTCCAGCATGTTTCACAAGCAATCGTAGCAGTCTCAGGGTTGCCATCACAATTACATCATCAGTGCTTTGCTCAGAGGTGTTCCTTAAGTGCAGTCTGGGATCTTCTTCATCAAGTGGAACCTTGAAACAAAGAAATACTCCCCTAAGTATACAGTTCATATCATCATTTAGAAAAGTTTGTAACTTGGTTTCCACATCGACATGAACACTAACCTGACCAGCATTGAGTTTGAGGAAAGTAAAGTATGCACTGCAGGACAGTTTATATAGACTGAAGATTCTGTCCACAACTTTCCTCCAGACTTTAATTAATCCTTCTGTTGCATTTTCATCAAGATCTGAAAGCCAGGGACAACTTGTTAATAACTGGCGCCATATCACATCCACCATATCATCCTCTTCATTGTCCTCATTTTCAGTGATTTGTAGAGTCATATCTTCATCCTAAAAGCAAAAAAAGGGAAAGCAGATTTGATTATATCCTCCAACGATTTCTATAAGCAATCTTAGTTCCTAAGTCAGTTTTTGTCTAGCAACTCATGCAACTGCATTGCTTGATCACATTACCATAGTTCACCCAACAGTGGGTGACCACTTAGCTAACAGATGGTTTCTAGTACTGGCTGAATTTTAACTTTAAGACACTTGCAAGAGTTAACATTGAATTGCAACAAGAGGAAAATAAGGCTCATGCTGAAGTTGAACATTTTTTTCAAGCAAGCAAATGGACACTTACCTGAATGCCAGCTGGGCGACACACTGCCTGCCCAAGAATGCCATAGATTTTCTCTTTATCCTCCTCTGCAATGTTGTCTGGAAGCAAGTTCTGAACCTCAGATTTTTCCTGGGGGAGCAGCCGAACACCTTCTCCCTGACTGTAACATTTAATGAATTATTGACCCCCATTACATGAGTATTTGTAGAGCTACTGAAAGTCTAGATATTAAACTTTTTGAAGAAAGAAATCATCTTTATCTCAGAATTAAACTAGATTTGTTTTCCCAAGGGCAAGTAATCAAGAGAATAATTATTTCTCTGCTCACATGTAACTTCAGACCACAAACAACAGCAATCATAAGTACATAGCTAAGGTTTATCTTAAGAAAACCAACTGTGCTGTACATATTCAAGCATTAAGCTGAATTTACCTGGCATTATCAACTACTTTGCGGCCCCATCTATAAGCCCAGCTAGCCAGGGCTGCCCAAGACTTGGCCACCTCAGGTGCCTGTACTGAAGACAAGTGATACAGCTGGCCCAAGATGAAGTCTGGTTCTCCAACTCCAATGTTTACTGTGATGGGAGAAATAGAGTAATACGTGTTACAGTAGAAAGCCCACTTCTGACTTAACACAGAAAATAACACCAGAAAATAATGGCTATACAGTATTTTTTTAGATTAGTACCTAAGGGTGCAAAATTTTCCAAAATGCAATTATTTTTCAATTCTGACACAGCTTCAAAATAAAGCCCAGTTTCCATTTGCCAACAACAACTGCTGATACTCTACAATTCCTTCCTCTTTCACAGAAAGATGGAATTCAGGCCAGGAACTCATGACCTCCAAAGGGGCAGGTGTTATCCATCAGTGTAATTATCAGTAACTAATTTTAAAAAAGAATAATGAGAACAAATCTACCTGTAGATTCACTTTCAATCCTAGGGTATTCATCTTCTAGTGTATTAACAGCTGGCAGATCAATCAAATTATATATGTTTTTAGACAAGGTAGACAGACCAGTGTGATTCTGCTGCTGTCGAGCTCTATATACTTGTTTCAACTGTCCTGAGATCTCTTTCCATTCTGCTTGAATCCATTTAGCCAGTGTGAGAATAGATTTAGCAACTGCATATTCAGCTTTGGCAGATTTGCAGAAAGATATGGCACAAGAACTCAGCATTTCCATGGCATGTGTCGACTGACCTGCATATCAGGGAAAGCAGACCTTCAGTACACTGTCAGCATTATTTAAAACAATTCTGAAATTCAGCACACTCGGATACAGCTTGCAGCAATCTATTTTTACACAGAAAATTCTCTTTTAAAGCTAAAAATGACAAACGTGAAAAAACTTGTGAAAACACTTTCAGACAGACAACAGCTAATGGGATGGAAACAGTTCCTAATGACACTGCCCCATTATGACTTCTTCAAGGTGAGGGGAATTAGCCTGGCTATAAGGAAAAAAGCTCAAGTCACTACAACACAACACTCACCTGCTGTGTACAACAACTTTGTTTTCTCAATATCGAGTTCAGGACCCCATTTTTCATCAATCTGACCTGGTGCAGAGAGTTTTTTAAAGTGCTGGACTAAGTCCTGTGCAGTGGTGGTTCTCCCCAGCTGAACCTCGCTGCACTGGGCGAGCAGGCGCGTGGCCAGGGCGATGTTCCCTCGCTTCCGGGCAAATTTCGCTGCTGTTAAGCCCAGTTCCATCAGGTGGCTTTTAATTGGGACTGTTGGTTCTAAAGAAGGGAGCAAGACATTGTAAACAAAAGTATTAAACCACTATGTGACACACAGAGAATTTCTGCCCAATGCATTTCTGTACATGGGAATCAGTAAAAAATTGCTCAGAAATTCAGATGGCTTCATTTCTGACTAGAATATTTATATACCCCATCTCAAACAAAAATTATATCCATAGGTTATCTGCTGGGCAAAACATTTTTTCCACTATAGCCATTCCTCTTAGGTAATAAACCTACTTGCCCCCTGACAGAACTTTGTTGTCCCATTACTTCTTATCATACTGCACATTTAAATGGCTTTCATGACTGTTTTTGAAGACCCATTTATTCATAATGTTGAAGCATTCAAAAGTGAATGCAGTCAAAGTACGAAGTGATGAGCACAAGTAAGGGGTCATTAGGAGACGAGTATATAAGCATTAAACACTTCAGAATGTTGCTTTTCTTTTTGACACAACAGCACAGCAGTAATCAAGACAATGATTTAGAAAAGCAAGGCACCTGAAGGAAAAAACTTGGCTTTTTAAAAGTACTCCATATGAATAATAGAAAAAGACACAACTGCTGCTTTCAGCAGAAGACTGAAGTTCACATTATGCAGTTACTTTTCCTAACACCACAATGAGAGCTTACAGACCTTTAAGCTTCTCCATCAGCTGATTCTGGTACACTGTGTACCTCAGTGCATGCATCCATGGCCTGACATCGTGCTGCTTGCATGACCTCAACGCTTCATTGAAGAGAGGTATAAGACAGTCCTGGAAGAGGCACAGGAGTTGCACAGTTGTCATGAGAAACCACTTCACTACAATGCAGTTTCATTAATTAAAACCAAAGACCATTTTAGAGCAAACGTTTGTATAATTAGCCACACTTTAAGAGAAGTGAAATGTGTTTTATGCTTGATTTTGAGAGGACAACACTAAGAATTGCTCAGAATCAAGCAGAATTGTTTTCTGAACAATGTGACTAGAAATTAGATCTAGAACATTCATAGTGGTTGAAGCTGACATTCAGTTTTTAATTGCTGAAGTGATTTTTCGATTAGAATATTTTTAAGTTGCTTTAAAAGTAAATTACATGCATTGTAGGAGTAAGTGTCAGAGAAGAATTACCAACACTCTAAAAGCAACTACCAGTAACACTTCAAATTACAAATTACTTCAAATTACTGTAAGTGTAATTGAAAGAGGCATATTTATAACTATAAGAAGAAATCCAACTGAGATGTAAACTTATAAAAACTTGTGTGAAGGCACATTAGAAAACTAAATGAGGTCTTTTCACAGTACGATTAACAGTCAAAACAATTAATGTATGTTTAATATCCAATACTCCATGACATGACATGGAAAAAGACGCCACCCAAGGTTTTGAACACCCAGAGTTACCTCTGATGTCAGCCTGTTGCACACAGTGTTTTCCAAGGCAGAAGAACAATACAACTGCAGAGTGCTCAGCACGGGTAAGGACTGGGACACGGTGAGCGTGGAAAGCCGCAGAGGCCCAATGGCAATGCGGGATGTTTGCTTTAAGTACTTGGTAAGATTTCTGAAACCAAAGGATCAGGACAGCAATTTTTCTTAGCTAGACGTTAAGAGTAAACAGTCATATCAAAGTTGCTGAAGAAACACCTAATTCAGTATCTTTAAAAGGATGAGAAAGTGCTGTAGTATCACATAAGCTACATTGCAATGTAGATTATACTTTATATATCATTAAACTGACACACAGAAGTACTTTATCACCTCGTGTACTTTATAAACTGTATAAACTCCAAGGTAAACATCTTGTTTTTCCTCAGTAAGCTAATAACTCACAACAGCTAGAACTGGTAGCCAACTACCAAAGATGCTGAAGCTTTAACAAAGTTATGTTTAACAAACCAGAAGAGGTTTCCACAGTGTATGACATTAATTCATAGCACATTTCAACTTACTCAGATATTGACTGCCACTTCTGCTCCTGATCTATGTGGTTCACAGCTGTTGCCAGACAGACTGAACTTCTCAAAAGCTGTACTTCAACTGCTTTTTGAAGTTCTCTTGGATCAGGACTTAGCATATTAGGAAGGAGCTTCTTCATGTCTACATGGAGATTAAACAATTGAAACCAAGCAGAAATGCCAAATTTTATCAAGTTTCACCATCTGAGAAATGCATTTTTGACATGAAGGAAGTTTGGGAAAAAAAACCTTTTAAAAATACATGTATTTTTTATATATGTATGTATTCACATTAGAAATTCATCATAGATTACTTATAAACAGTCACACTAACTCCAGAAAACACACTTGCATCAACATTAAGGATGACCACTGCCAATCATTTTGAAGTTTGATTCATAAGGTTATGGTCAGTCCTCTGAACACAGCAAACTGCATTCAGAAGTTTCAGTCTGTCATTTAGAGAGACGGATACATGAAGAAATATTTACTTTTGCATTTGAAGTAAATGTTAATTTATACATTTATACCTATTTTTTCTTTGGATCCCCCTGCAAGCAGGTTGATATTTTCTCCTGGTAATAATTCTAGTTGTTCAGTGCACTCTGTAAGTTGTCCAGACTCAAAGCTGCTCAAAGATCTGCAATTCAACGTTTATAGTTTTATTTTCACATTTCTTACTTCATTCCAGTTGCTAAGTATATTATGCAGCAAAAAGAAAAGACTCAATACTAACTCTAAAGCCTACAGAGCATTTATGATTAATTCCAAGCAAAAATCTCAATTATACAGACATCAATATGTAGATGCATACAAACATAAATATGTATGTGTGCATCAGCACATCACTAAAAGGCACCAGTTCTGCACCAAATGCATGAATGCAGATTCATAGTGAAAGAAGAGCCCCTTTCTCTGACTGACAGAAGCAGTCACCTTTTCAGACCTGCAAGATTCTGTTTTACTGCTTCCTATATCAAGTCAAGAAATTTCAGCCAAAAGGATTTTACTATGTTTACTACAATCATGCAGGAATGGAAAGCAATCAAGTTTTCAAATAAAGGATCCTTAAACTTTGAAGGGCTATTCAATGTCACAGGTATTTTTTCACGACCAGAAAAATATCAAAGGTCAGGAAATAAATGCACAAGCTACAATTCTAAATTCCTTTTTAAAAGAAACAAAATGTAAAAATTAAGCAGCAAAGACCACTTCTTTCCTATACTTTTTACATTAAACTAATAAATTAAGATATTTTCAAGAACTGCACCACTGAACTACATTTTATTTAAGTTGTGCAAAAGGATGCAACTTCTGCTGAGTGAAGCAGAATAAATTTGGGATCTTTTTTCATCAATGAAACATTCTTTTATTGAATACTAAGCAGCCTCAGCAGCCCAAAAGCTACAGCAGCTACTGAGAAGGATGTTACCTCTTCACTCATCTGTCAGTGTCATGGCCAAGTTTTCACCCTGCCAAGAACACACCTTTCTTCTCAGCATGCCTCTATTTAGAAACTCACACCAAATCTTTAAAATCCATTAAAACTTAAATATTTCAGTTGCAAAATAATGAATCCTAAGGTACTGTTGAATAAACTAATTACACCCTTACTTTATGTAGTTAAAATCTGCTTTCAGGTTGATTGAGGTATTACTATTGCTTTTCTTCAGTTCATGGACCATGTTTTGCCACTCCTGAACAGCAGACCAGTCTGCAATGGAGATGTAACATTCACATGCCTTGTTACCCAGGTAGTTTATCACTTCAGGGGAAGAGTCACTTGGCTTAGTTAGAACAGTTTTTCTAGTTTCTCCTGTGAAACAGAAAAAATTTATATAAACACACACTTAAATATATATTTTTAAATAGCAGTCCTATGACTCAAACATTATTTCTGTCTTTAGCAAGAAAAACTCTTAATTTAAGAAAAAAATCAAATAGTTACACAACTTTTACAGTATTCTTCTACTGACACTTTTTCTAAGGGAAAAAAAACTTTTTCAAAGAAGGTTTTGAAAAAATTTGGTTCATATCTATAAAGGAGCATCAAAACAGAAAAACAGAACAACTAAATTAGGAACAAAGAAGGTTCATTTTCAAAGATGAAACAGAATACTGCAACCAAGTCTTAGCAGTTAAAAACCTCTGAGTAACTAGTGCATTTATGATACAATTATGTCATAAACACAAAGCTTTAAGTTATGATGATCTAAAATAAACTAGATTTAAATTAGTAAGTTACAAAGTATTTTACCTATTACTTTTAGTTTCGTTCAGCTAGACCTCAGTACTGCAAACCCTCCTACCTACACACAGTATTGGTTTCAAGGGCAGTAAGAGGTTTTCAGATTTCAGAGTCAGACATTGCCATGTCTGTATCATGAATGTTCTCATCTCATGCACACACATTTACACAACTGTATTTCTCTTAAAAAGAAAACAAGCACTGACCATTCAAGGAATGCTTTGGGCTGGCATTATTCACACTGTTTGAATTGGCCAACTTGAGAACAGTCTTGTCAAAGCCTGTGATACAGCAATCCACTCCAGTCATGGAGCAGAGGTGCTCCTGGTATTCCGCAGTTGCTTTTTCAAACCTAGAACAGTTTAATATTTCAGTCAGCATCTTGAAGAACCAGGCTGGGGTTTTTGTAAATAGACTAGATTCTGAGCATTATTTTAGCCCAACATTCAAAAAGCTCATACCACCTTCAGCAAAAGAATGGGACTGAGATGGGATACAGTACAAAACCAACATTACTGTGTAGGAAAGACTAAGAAAAGCAATTTAAGAACACAATCTATATTCAAATCCTGGTAGTTCAGTTAAAACTAACAGTTAAAACACCTGAAAGTGCTGGGTGCATTAGGTATGTCTGAAAAGATACACAGACTATAACTGACACAGAAATGACACCACCAGCCTTGACTTGTGCCACAATTCAAAAGACTAAGAAGTAGAATTTTCTATAGAAGGAAAAAATGTCCCAAAGTTTGTAGCACCTAATTATTTGTGAACACTTACCTCCCTTCTGCTTGCTGAGCTACAGAATTGATCCAGGAGAGACTCTTCCCAACTACAGCAGAAGACCAGACAGCAATACCCTGAATAGCTTCAGGACAGTGAAGCTCACATAATGCTTCTACCAGCATCATAATTGTCACTTCCAATTCATTTCCCTAAATCCAAACCAAAAGTGTTATTTAACAAAACTCATCTATTGCAAGAGCCACCTATCTGTGGGTAAATACTCAGAAATAGTGAAGCACTCTTTTATTATATGCATCTACAAGTGCTCCTCATGCATGCACTGCACTGCTTTTGGAAGAGCATGTGCTGTGAATCCACAGCCTGAACATCAGTCAGCAGTCACTGTGTGGTGCTTTATACCTACACAGCAATTCATTAAGGAGCACGAAGTAACAAATGTCTATCAAACCTCCTTTGGTAAAACATTTAAGCCAATCAAGTCATGTACTGAAGAAATATTCATCCTTTTCAAGAAGGCTTTAGTGACTTTATCCACCCATCCCACCCCTGCATTTATCAGCTAGTTAGAGGAAGGAGACCCCCATGACACACAACCCTGCTTCTCCTCACACCTCAGGTTTAGTAACAACTGTTTCAGCTTAGTTATTCTAGAAAATCATAGTGAGTATTTTTCCAATAGTCTACAGAGTTTGAAAAGAGAGTACCTGAGAGATACTATTATTAGTTTTCATTTCTGTGAGTAAATCAAACCCATGTCTGACTGTCACAGCAGGCTGGCCAGCCAGCAGTCCAACTCTCATGATGGAAAGTCTGATCCGTGTCAGCCAATCCTGGCACGTCTGACGATTGGTGTAAAAGAATGTCCTGATAACCTTCAGAGACAGAAGAGGAGTTTCACCACAATATTCTTCTGTACAAACCAAAACAGTTAAGTACTTGATATTTATATCAAAGGCAGAATGGTTTCTTTTCTCCAATTTTCAATTGAGAGATGAAGAAACAGGTAAACTTCTGCATCTTTAATTTTATTCATGTAAATGGTCTGAAATCACACATAGCATGCAGCTGGCCAGGCACACAGGCAAGCCAGAAGTCTTAATCTGAACTGTCTATAAATTGTGTACAAGTGTCACATTAAAGTCTGGTAATTAAACAGTTCATTTCAAGAGCAAAAAATGTTTTGCACTTAGAACTACACAAAAGGCTACATTGCTTAAAAATAATTACTACACTCCTCATTTAACCCCTCAAGTAAGTGTGTTACTTTATAACAGGATTGCTGACACTCTACAAATAAGTGACTGCTACAAAGCAGAGGTCCTTCCTACAGGCTTGTGGGGTTTGTACAAGTACACAAGCTGGTACTCCAGAAACAAAGCCTGGTTTAACATGTTCTGTAGGAATACGCCAATGTCAAAGCCTGAGTTTTTTAAGAGTCTCAAACTTTGAGAAGTTTTTCTGACATTCCACAGCTAAGAACTGAACAACCCTGAAAACACTGTTCATTCAACAAACTCCCAAGCAACATCAGTAGGCAGACAAACCTTGGGTGGAGAGGTAAGGGCATTGGCACATCCTTCATATGCATTGTACATCAATTTCTCCAAGTTCTCCAAATACTGCAGAAGGAGAACAAGCCTAAGCTGGTTGCTGCTGTGTCCTTCATCGTTGTCTGCAGTAGTCCACTGGCTAACATCTTGATCAGGGTTTAATGTGTGGGCTGCAAGGCTCCTAATAATACCTGCACATTTTACCAAAACACGGGGGAGAAAAGTTACCAGGTGGTACTGTACTTAACTGTGTCAAGGGACAGCAGTGCTATCTCACAAAATCTATCACAAGTTAACAGTAATTATATAGCATCTTTTAAATCTATAAGCACTGAAAAAGCCATTGTGCTTCTTGCCTTGGACAGGAAGACCTTAGCTTCACAACCTTACCAAAAAATCTTATTAAAATAAAGTGTATTTTTCACTTTACCTTCAATTGTTTGAAATGTATCTTGGGCTCTTCCCAGAGGGGTCCGCAGCTTTGAGAGAACAGTGAACTGAGCTGCTTCCCAGACAGCCCATTGCCACAGCACAGCATCAGTCTTCAGCAGGTTCCGAGGGATGGTTGGCTGATCTCTCTTGTCTAGTCTTTGACAGCTATAGAATAACCTTTCTAACCAATTATCCTTCCTGAAGGAAAACATCAGTGCATTAGCACAAGTTCACGTGGTAACAAGTTTATGCTGTACACAGTTTGTACAGTACAGTATATTCATCTCCCTCTTGCTCACAGACAAATCTCTCACAAAATTAACTTCCAAGCAGCAATGTACACAGGAAAATATGCCAAAATGTGTGTATGGAAGATGTTTATAAATATTTAGAAGTATAAGAAAAGATCGAAAGTAAAGCAGTGTAGTTTGTAATGATATATACAGATTTTAAACTAAATATAACTTGGACTTGTTTACTAGAAAGTCAACATTTGTAAGTTCCAGTTCTATGAGAAGTTCTTACCCAGTTCGGTGGAGGTTCCCATACAAAATAAAACTAATGACATCAGAGAAATCCTGTGGGTGGAATGTATTACTTGGAGCTTTGCTCATGTGACTTCTTATAGCCAAAGAAATTTCTTGTATTTCAGTGTGGGTACGGTTACTGCAAGAAGGGGAGAGAGAAAACAACCCATGCTATAATGTACTTAAACCACAAAAGTTGTGTAAAAGAGCTACACACACACTATATATATGTAATGACTAGAACTAAATATATGTTTTGGTATTAATACCAATTGCTTTCAGAGTTCAGGCCTTCAAGACATATTACAGAACATAAAATCACTCAAATTGTAGGACATGATATTGCTGAAGCTCTGGATAACATGGACCTCACAGGTATTCAGTATTTGCTTCAAGAAGTGATGTGTAGCTTATCAAATTTGTTAATTACTTTGTGTACTAGATACTGTTCTGGGACCTCTGAAAGCGTGGCAGAGATAGCATGGCATGCAGAATCACAGAATCACCAGGGCTGGATGAGACCTTTAAGATCATCCATCCCAACCATCACCCCAGAACCACCACTGTAAGCTCATGCTTTGTGATTCTGAACTAAGACAGCATTGTGACTTTCCAATGGCATTATTGTTCAGGTTAAATGTCCCTGAAGAAACTAAAGCATTACTTAGACTGAAGTTGATCTGAGCAACTTACCTCAACACAACATCTAAAGGAATTGACTTCAGCAGTTTTCCAAAAGCTTGTCTGACACGAGCACCACTATGGACCAGTTGAACACGACACACATCAACACACCTGCAGCACCAAAAAGGAAAGGTGTTAACACCTCCATTGTCAGTGTAATTCAAATAACATACAGAAATCTGGGCAAGTACCTTTGTAAAAGGTCATCTGGGAGGGAGGAAGACAGGGCATGGAGGCTACTACAGGCCTGAAGACAAATGTTCACATCTTCCAGAAGTGCTGAATTAAGGAGTTGAAAGGAGAAAAAAAAGTTATTTTTGCTGGAATTGGGTACCTTCTGCACTACTCTGCATTTGTCCCCATATTA
Organism: Erpornis zantholeuca; assembly: GCA_013400515.1. Classification (NCBI taxonomy): domain Eukaryota; kingdom Metazoa; phylum Chordata; class Aves; order Passeriformes; family Timaliidae; genus Erpornis; species Erpornis zantholeuca. The sequence goes on from VZTN01010331.1 coordinate 424,104, forward strand.
TTGTTTACAGGTTCTGAAATTGAAAACATCACATCACCTCATGGAAATGTTCCAGTGCTTTTGACAAAGTAATGATTTGTAACTGAGACATTGATCTACCAAAAATGCCAGTGATGTGTCAAATCTCTTAGGATTGCATTTTATTTTAAGAAAATTAATTAAGTAACAGGCAGGGATCCACTTTAAAAAAAAACCATAAAGAGAGTGTAAATTCTTGCACAATACAACCTTGAAGCATCCTTAAAGTAAATGCAACAAGTACAGTTGCTACTATCAGTGGGACAAGGCCATTTATGTATTTAATTTAGAAATGCAAAAGACAGGTAAGTAAAAGTATGCAGTATCTTACTGTTTGCTAAAAGTCCTTTGCAAAACTTATGAAAAGATGGGAGAGAAAATAACGGTGCATATGTTTCTGATTTCTTCATCAGAAGAGCCACTTCCAAAGCCCACGTTGTAAGCAGTTTCCTTCAAAAACCAAGAGAATTGGTGACTCTACACAGTTACAGAAAGGTGCTTTCTAACAGAACTTTAACTACCTCACACTGCACATCAGTATTATACCACAGCCTTTTTTAAACAAGGTTATTTCTTAACTTTAGAAATGTCCCCAACTTTCACAGCTTCTTGGTAATATAGGATGGCAACTATTGCAAAAGGGTACTTTCAGTGAGCAAACCCTTTCTTTCAGTAAAGTCTGATGGCTCTGCTTCCACTGCATAGATCTTAGGACAGTTTAAACTTTTCTAGTTTTCATGTATAAAAACAAGCAGCTACTTTTTTCCACAATTTCATTAAAAATGTTTAAAAAACCTCCAAATATTTGACTGGTTAAATTCACTCCAGGTTTTACAAATTCAAATTACCCTGGTTTCTGAATTCATGTATTCTACAGAATAAAAAAACTTTCCAATTTCAAAGAAAATTTTCCTTACCTGGTATCTTGAGTAAGGTTATCCTTCTTAAGCAGTAGCCCCAAAAGGTTCAGTATGATTGAGAAATGTTTTTTTGTTGCTGTGGTTACAGTACTTATAACTGCTCCATCAAACAGAGAGGGAGAAGAAGAACTGAGGCTACTGGATATGAAATGGTCATGCCTGAAAAGGCAAGGAAAAACAAAGTGTAAAATGACCCCAAGAGTAGGGATACTTCCCTAAAGTTTACAGGAGAAGAGAAAACAACACTCAGCAGCAAAAGTTAAATGAACACATGCACACACAAACCACACTACAGTTCAATCCAAATATTTGGATCCCTAGCCTAAAAGAACAAAGCTACAATTTGCCATCAGCCCATGCAGGCCAGGACCTGTTCTCAGCTGTGTCTGGTATCCAATGCTTAGTGAAAAATCACCACAGCTAAGAATGCAAAGAGTAACAGTTAAACTGGTATATCCCTTACTTTGACAACAGTTGGTATTAATAAGGTCTGAAATGTATTTACATCTGTTGTTTACATCTCATTGCCTCTCCTAGATCTCTCAGTAAGCAAAATAGTAAATAATCTTTCCTCGTTTACTTTCACTAGAGTTCTCCCTCAGTTATCTCTCTTCAAACACAGGATTCTTGCTTTTGAATAAAAGGCCAGCTTTAAGCCAGGACATGCTTTCCTGGCTGAGATAATTGCTTCCCTGCAATTAATGAAAGTGAAAAGTGATCAGGGGAGTTTGGGCAAAAGCTTGATTGTATCAACCTATTTAAACCCGTCCCTCCAACAATACATTCTATTCAGATCAGTCCCTCCTAGAGCTCTTAAAATACTGCTGAATTACTAAACCTCATACCTGGAGCAGTGTGAGTACAACGTGTAGAGCACTGCATACTGGACAGCAGGGAAGTGAACTGCTATGTCACCATGAACAATCATCAGGTTTTTACTCAGCAGTGCAAACACAGTCGGTGAAAGGGCCCACATCTATAAAACAATTGCAACACAAGCACAGAAACATAAAAAGGAGGATCTACTTTTCACTGTAATTGTCATACCTTATTAATTAATGTCTTTTGCTTTTTCCCCACAAGAAATAATTTAACTCTTTATTTTCTGACTGTAACCATTTTCTTTGCCATTTTTTAGAAGCCTGTTAAAAGCAGTTGCTCTTTTTATATGGAAGGATCTGGGAAGTGTTCTCACATGGCTAATACACTAACAAAGGATATGCTACAGCTTTTATCTGTCTTGATTTTCAAAAGCAATTACTGTGATGATCTTAGCATTAAACCATTAATAACTGATAAGTTGCTCTTCCCTTCAAACTGCTTTTCATTATGCACCAAATAGATTCAATCCACCCACTGTTTCCCCTAAGTTTTAATACTGGAAGTTTCTCTAAAACTTAGGAAATTCAGAGACAAATACGATCATTTTAGTTATACATATGTGCCCTACTGGTGTAATACATTAATTTTAAGTAATATAGTATTTTTTACAGTTATTGAACAAACTGTCTGCAGAGTTTTTACTCACCCCAATTAATGAGTTTTTAGCATTTCCAATAGTACTTAGAGCACTGAGGTCAAATATAACAACAAACTTGGCATTATCCACGTTGGATATAAGTTTCTTGAAAGAGTCATGCTGGATTTCAGAACAGGCCTCAGGAAGATGTAAACTATGGAGAAGACTATTTAAAGCACAGGTCATTTCTCCTAGAATCAACCTGTAAGCAGTCTCCAGAACAGGGATGTTCTTCAGGCTCAGTACAGCTTGGTATACAGCAAGGGCTGCTGCAACAACCTTGAGAATATAATTACAGCAATGATTAGAATAAATCATAAAATATACTAATCAGCAACAAAGAATTTAAACTTACTCTTCTTTGTCCATGAATAGCTTAGTCTGATACACACACCTGTCTTCAGTTTTCTGTACCTCTTACAAAATCTACTGATTATTTTCTTGGTCATCCACCTAACGCACTGAGTATCAGAGCCAGATGAACCAAGGACTTCTCTGTGTGGAATGATGGCAGTGCTACCAATTTCTTATCCAAGCTAAATGCTAAAACCAAGAAGTAGCTATATCTACTTTTTCAGAAGTTTCAGATATTCAGTTAGACTACAAAACTTTTAAGATGAGCTAAGTTTTAGAGCTTATTATGTTCTGGGAAGTGCACAAAGGCTGTTGGAATACACCTGAAGAAGTTAGTTACTCTTACCTCTTTCTCCTTATGATAACGAAGAACAAGTAGTTTAGACTCTGGTATAAATAATTTCTCTACAAATGATGATGGTAGTTTCGTATTTATTTGTTCAACAATCTGGGGATAAAAACCAAAATAAGTATCTTTACCTGAACTTTTACTAATTATTAAAGATGAATCAAAATACTGTTTTTCTAGTTCCCCCCAATAATGAGAACATGTACAAACCAGTGTCAACAGATTGAGGACTGAAATGACATAGTCAGTGCCACATGTCTGACAGTTCTCCATTTGATCTAAGCCATAGGTGATGACCATGTCGCAGTGGATGGTCATGCTGGGATCCAGGCTGCCCAGTAAAACCCCAACACACTCATTGGCAGCTGTAAGCACAGCTTCAGAAAAGAACACTTGGTTTGCTGCAGTCACACATCTCATAACTCTGTACAGAACCTGCAAAATTGAAAACACAACTGAGTTAAACTCCATTAAAAAGAGATGCTGTTTAATTGTATTCACATCCCTTTGATATCCTGTCCCATCATCTACTCTGCAGCTTGGTCAATCCAATTCTGAATAATCCTGGCATTACATTTCAGAAGTGCAAGAAAAATCAAACTTTGAACTGCTTGGTTTCCAACTCAGTTTGAGACCTACAAAACCCAAGTTCATTATTCACAATTCTGTTCCATTCCAGCTAATGTCAACAGAACTCCCCTTGCAGGAGACAGACCAGTTTTCTTGAGCTTTCCTCACAAGAACCCTCTGCAGATTAAGGCAGAAGTTACATAACTGTCTTGTCTTCAACTGGGAAATCCATACACTTTTTTATCCAAGAAGTTGTGTCCCTCACAAAATTCTGCAAGGGCATCAATTCCAGTTGTGCAGGTCACCCAGCAACCACGAGACTTTGACTGCAGGTATTTTTATCTCCTTACCCATTACAGAACTATAGCAGCTACTTAGCATATTATATATTTATTCTGAGTTTACACTATCCTATAGAGTTAGAGAAGTTTGCTAAGATTTAATAGATACAATTTCAACAGGAATAAAAACCATCACATTTTATAAAATCAAACTCCTAGAATTCAAATTTCTATAGCAGCACAGTTATGTGAATAAACAGTAATGTTTCAAAGATAACAAGCAAACTTAGCCATATGAAGTAAAAAAGTTAGTTTCTGATACGATTCCCATGTGCCACTATCACAATCTATACTTTAATAAAATTACTGTAGTATATTTCTTCGAAAAAATAGATTTACTCAAAGCTGAGAATATCAATATTCCTTAACATTCACAAAACCTAAATAAACTTAGTGAATGGCATTGCTATACGGTGATACATCAAGTGAGCACAAAGAAAAATGAGTTCTTACATCAGTTACATAAGCTTCTGTAATGGGTGGTCCTCTGATGGGGCTGAAGCGCTCCCCAATGCTCCTCACCACAGTACTGAACACCCGAAGGAGTGCAGCCAGCTTGGGCAGCGACACCGAGGGAGGAGGGATATCCTCATCCACAGACTCCCCAGAAGCCACATGGCTGAGGTCCTGCAGCACAGAGGTTCATGTGTCAGCACACATCATTAACTCACACAAGGGGAACATATCAAAATATGAGACCAAACATACTTCATATCTCTTTTCCAGACACTGAACTGTACAATCCAATTACAGATGTACTTATCCAGTTCCTCTTACCTACACACACAGACACATGCACAAAGGTGGGATATAGGCACACGATGACAACAAGAAGCCACAGAGTAGCAATGACTTTCACCACTGAGACAAAGTACTCAGACCATATCTTGTCAATTAAACCTGTAGTTCCTGCTCTCTGGAACATGATCATCTGTATTGCACTGTTACAACAGCTGTCTGCACACTTGTACCACTCTTCCAAACACTCCCATCCCCAAACTGGAGTCGAGATGTTTGCCTGGCCATTCCCATCACACATGCAGCCTATGTTGATCTGGAGACTAAGAGTTTACTGACAGACTCCATGCCAGCTGGCACCAGTGCCTGGGAACATTCCCAGAAGTGCTGATCTCATTAGTTTAGCTGTAGCCTTGGTCTACCCCACTGTGAGATAAGAAACCCTGGCTGGAAGCACCTCCTCCCCGTTAGCACACGTTATCTTAAAACTCTTCCGTGACTAAGAATACACACATTGACCAGTGCAGCAGCCAGCTTGATAAGCAGTGATTTACTGCACTGTGAATCCTCAAGCTGCCCCAGCAGAAGCCCTGGTGCACAGAGAAGGACACTGAACAAATTACTGATTCTGCTTTCAGTGCAACAAATTATGCTCTAAATACAGTTTTACCTGCAGGACCTGCATGCTAACATACACAATACAGTATTATCTATCTGTAAGTGTGCACTCATATGAGCACATACACCTTAAATACAGCACTCCCCTCCCAAATCCCAAAGCTCTTCCTTTAACAAAAGCATCAGATAAACTCTATGCCCTGTTAACTAAGCAAAGGTTACAAAGTCAAAATGACATATGTTAAATGAATATAATCTAGTTTTCCATCAGATCCTGCTCCTTTATCTCCTGCACAATATAATCTGCTGCTTTATTTTTAAAAAGACAGATTTATCATCAGTCTTCTAAAGCATTAAGATTTCCTCTCTACCCCCAACAGTTACTAGCTCTGAAACACCCTGAGGCTGGACTATTAAAGAAAACACCAAGGAAAGACCATGAACTGTCTTCACATCAGCTCTTTAAAATTGAAGCCATTCCTGTTTGGTCAATTGTTTATAATTTTATTACAACATGATATTTTCCATCAACAATGGCTGAAGGCCTGGTTGTGATACTAATGAAATAGTTCATGAGTATTTGTGCAGTTGGTCATTGTACATGACTGAAGAAGACTCCATAATTTGGCCCTCTTTTTCCCCAGGAAAGCCATGTAATTTTATTTTCTACAAATGTAATAAGCCATAAAGATCACAGCTGTGGATTTATTAAGAAAACTATAACAGTTAACTCTGGTATATGCCATAAAGTCTTGTTTACCTCAGCATAAGCTTCCATATCTTCCAAAAACTGACCCAAGAGTGTGGTAGAAAAAGTAAGATCAGCCACCCAAAAGGGCTCCAAGCTCTGCAGCCATCCTGCATAAAAATACCAAGCCAATTAACACAGGGTAACATACAATCATTAAATTTTAGTTGCATATTGATGAGGGAAAAGTTGCTGAGCCAAGAGAAGGTCACCCACATGAAAATACTAACACTAGATGTTTTTAAAATAAATATAAATTTTATCTCCATCTTCTGTCCTGTTGCAAAAATCATTTTAAGGGTCAGTTCTGCCCCACAGTAGTTAAACACTAAGGATAGAATCTAGGACTATGGCACAAGAAACATAGACTTGCTGTGAATAGCTCCCAAGAAAACTGATAAAGCTATAGGAAAAGCTTTCCCCATTGTTTAAATGCTACAGTATCTTTACCACAAAGATTTTCTAAAAGAACTTATGAAAAATTTACCCTTTCACAGAGGATATATTAAGACCTATAAATTTATTAAAGACTGTGATAAAACTGCACAAAACACTTGGTGTTTAAATGTACCCTGAATAAAGCATCCCACTTTCCCAGAATTAGCATAAAATGGCAAATGCAAATTTACTGAAAAGTTAGCCACAAAGTCTCTTGCTGTGTAGCCAGAAAGTCAATTTGGAGACTCTGAGGCTCTCCATGAGCTCCTCTGGCCAAACTTACCAGAGACCTGCTGTGTCAGAGAAGGTTTCTGAGTGTGATCTATGTGCCACCCAACCAGTATGTCCACTGTGTCCTGGAAAGCAATAGTGAAAACAGAGTCATTACCCAATTTGCTGCACCAATACTTCTATTCAAGAAAGAAAACACAGAGGACAAAGAAAGCCTACCCTAAAATTGGTGCTGAAAATGTGTGGGTAGCATCGAGACACCAAAAGGATGCACTTGACACACTTGCACAGTAGCTCTGGTGTATCAACATTTTCCAGGATGGACTGCAGGCTGGTCATTACAAGCTGAAAAGCAAAGCCACCAGACATTTCACTTCATTAAAACATGTGAGAGAACACATTGCATCAAACTACTTTGATTCAAACAACAAAACTCTGCTTTTTCTGCAGGAAAAAAATGCAAAAAGCATCACATATACTGCATGAAAATAATCACTTCAAGGGGGTATTTGCTTGAAATGTGGCAGAGCCAGGGAATACCTTTCTTTAGTTCTTTAGTCACAGACTTTTGAGTTGTTTTAAGACTTATTTCTCCTGCTGAAGCTTTTTGGCTCTCTAAAGTAACTATTAAATTAGAGCACAGACCTGGCCATAGCTGTTCTACACCCAAAATAAGAGGGGACCCCATCTTGTCTGCACACACCCTACTCCCTCTCAGATCTATCCACAATTCAAGTTAGGAACTGTAAATAGGAGGTAGCACAAAACAATAAAAAGGCTGGGTTTTGTGTAGCATTCCTCTTCAGTTCTCTTTTTTGTCTCAACAAGATTCTTCTTCTTGGATCTGCCATAATTACTAGAAAGTTGCATCAAAATATGTATCAGCCTCCAAGGACTTGTCATTCTTTTCTAATTTAACCAGAATCAAAGAATCTCATTGAGTCAGAAAGTTCCCTCCCAGATGTAATGATTTTTACTTATTATGTCAATATAGTATCACTTGTTGTTCATTCCAGTTTAAAAAGTTCATTCAAGCATTGCACTGAGAAAATCATTAATAATCCTGTTTTAACTTGTAGTCTTACCTGCATTAAAGATGAAAATGCTTTCTTTTCTCCTACAGTCTCTAGTGCTTTGTAGGTTGCACACAAATAAAGAAGTTTAACTTCATCTTTTGTGGATGAACTGAATTTGCTAAAAATCCATTTAAAGATCTTCTCAGCCTCGTAGCTCAGAGAAGCACAAAGAAGGCCAAGACAGCAAGCTCCTTCCTGTCTCAATTCTTGAAGCAATTTGCTACTGCAATTTTCAGAGAGAAAAAAAAGAACCTTGGGATCTCCAGCCATGACAGCAGAACAGAAGCATGAACAAAATACAGCATTTTCTAAAGCAAAAGAAAATATATGCAGAAATGAAGCTGCTTCTCTCCTACTTAATGGCAGCAGTGGCAAAGCTAAAATAAAATTCTAAGAAATATTATTTCTATGGACTAAGTCAACTTAAATAAAAGTATGGAACAAATGCACTGTTCTACTTGCAACACACTATCCAATAGAAATAGTTCTTAATATGCAGTTCTTAATATGGGTAATAACACTGATCTAAGCACCTAAAAGCCCAGATAAACCTGAGCATCCTCTACATGCACTCTTAATCGGATATGAATGAATCAGCTTGTAAAAAACCTGCAGCTCGTTTTGGAAGCTCCACCACCACAGCAGTGCACAGCTGCACCAGGTGTGGACACACCTGAGACAGACTCCACACCACCTACAGCACCAAAGCCACACTACAGAACCCACACTCCCTCCAAGGGAGGTGTACTATGGACAGCCCAACAGTGGTGCTGATATGCCTAAGAATCTTTACTCTCCCCTAATTTCATTCTGTTCCTGCAATGGGACACCCATGCAAAACCAGTGACTTAACTTCTTTCAACCCTTCCCCTCTCTGTTTCAAACCTAATGCTGTCAATATTTTTCCCCTTTACAACATTTTTCCAGCTTACCTTTCATTGAGTACATCATGAATGGCAGTCAGGATATTATCCAGTTGTTTAACTAGTACCTGTAATGTAAGATAGATAAAAAGGCATAAGCATAATAATTGCCCAATCCTGTCTGCACAATAGGTCCTGTTTACACCCACAATAAACACTACACTGCCACCTCTCCTTGCCAAGAGAATGCCATTATGCTTCCCATGGCCACTGAAGACTAGCATGAACTATATAAAGCAATACTGCAATATTATCCTCGATGTTGTATTTGATATTTATTTACAGTAGCCATGAAAATACTGGCAGCCTGCTATCAAGATCTGTTCTAAGTTTAGTTTTTGCTGATAACACTGCTTCACGATGGAAGACTCACCATGCAGTAGCATCTGCTGAAGGCCAAATCTCTAATACTGATAAATCACTTTTATCACCAGAAAATTTAATGGAACACATAATATAATCTGAAGTATTCAAGTTTCTACCTAGGCAACCCTGCATTTCAGTGAAATGGAATACAATTTGGGGGATGAAGCATTACTGATGAAGCAGTGCTTCTCAGTAAACATAACCAGAAACTGGATTGCATTGTTTTCATAATATGCACTAACCCCCACCATGTTAGTGAGTTGTTTGAAAAATCATACATTAGCTGCAACTGTGGAATATATTAACAGGAAGTTTTCTTGACAAGTTAATAAAAAGGTTTGCTGTCTTTTCTTCAGAAAGACATTCATCTTTAACTCAGTGGATGGTACTCAGTTTTTGTTAGAAAGCTGAGTAGCTCTAAGATGAACTGTTAACAAGACTAAATACCTGTATATTTTTAATTTAAAATACAGAAAGAGTTCTTGAACAAGACAACAACACTTTACTTCCTTTTCCCTCTGCTTCCTTGCTGAGGGATCCAGAGGCTATTCCTAAGAGCAGTCAAAGAAAGCCACACACATGCCACATTAATTCCTACAGCTCACACATTCAGTAGCTTGGTCTAAGGCAACACACCATAATAAAATACTTCCTGAATTGCAGAAACAAGACAGATAAGCCAGGAATACACTCTCCTTTCTCATGGAATGAAATTCCTTGAACACAAGAGAATTCCTGCAGACATATCCCAACACTCAGATTTGAAAAAGACAAGTCTTATAAAACGAGGAACACCCCAATGCTACGGAGAAGGAAGAATTACTGACCAGTTTGTTTTCTGGCTGTTGAATGAATTCTTTCAGTTGCTTTACAGTAGCCAGTCTTCGGTCTCTGTCGTCTTCCCGAGTAATCCTCCGAAGAAGATTTGACAGTCGAGACTCGTCAGAATAAGACAACGGTCGCTCTGAAAAAAGCAATTATTGCTTTTATCCTACAGCATTTATCAACAGTACCTGTATTGTCCAATGTGCCTATGTGTGAAATCGGTAAGTCATAGTAGGAATTTGAGAAAAAATTAAAAATAAATCCTGATTGGTTTTAAACTTTCATAAATAGAAAGTTATATGCAAAAATGTAACTTAGCTACCAAAACATTTCATTCCTTCCAGTGGACAGCACAGTACCTGGGTAGAGCTTATTCCACACTAAGCAGAACTGTTTTACTTCTACACAAAAACCTGGACTTAGTTCCCTTCTACAAGGAACTAAAAAAAAAGGTGTGAGGTAAGGTTAAATCAGACTTCTGACTGAATAAACAAAAATAATTCAACAAATAATATTTTGAGAAAATGGGGGAGAATCAACATCTTCCTAAGAAAACACTTCATTACACTTGTCCAATAGCACTCCATACGAGAGAAGGTCACTGAGTAGTCTACCTGATTTAGGGACTGATTACTTATGAATTCATACCAATAATTATTTCCCCTCATTTGCAAAAAGGAAACAAAATTTCTTTCAACAAATTTAACATTAGATGCTTCACGGTGGTTCAGCTTAGAGGATTCATGGAACATGATGAGGTTTTCTTAGTCAGCATGACTTTAATGAGAAAATCCAAGACAGCTACAGACAGCATTTTGCTCTGCTCAACATCAGACATCTGATGTGACTAAAGCAGCTTTGTCTTTATTCAGTTAACAGCTGATCTGCACTGGCATTACTCCCCAAGAGTGTCAGCTAATTGTCAAGTCACAATCACAACCTTAAAAAAAAAAAAAAACAGAACCAAAAAACACTAACCAAGAACGACTGAAGCTCCACTAATCAAAGCACCAGTTAACAAATGCTTGTGACATTCACTTGGTAAAAATTCAGCAAGGTCTCAGCCACATGCTAACTCACTCACAGAAGACTATCTTTAGAATTGTTTAATGAATATACTAACAAGAAAACATCAAAGAATTTAAAACCCAAAATCTTGTTGCAACATAATCCTATTGTATTTTAAAGAAAATATGAAAAACCAAAATGACTTGCTGAAACCTACAACAATCAAAGACAGCCAAGTTCAAAAGGAGAAACTCTTGAAATCTGACGAGAGAGAACATACAAGTCACAGGCAGCAACTTCAGTCACCCAAATTTATATATCCCAGCCTTCAATGGATTAAAGAGATGTTCACATACCCAGGAGAACAGTCTGAATTTACTATTATTTAGTACTGGCAGAAAGTTTTTTTTATTTAAAGAGTTTTTTATTTCCTCTGCACAGACATAAAAAGACACTAAAAGGACTATGTAGTTTTTATATCAAGACACCAGAATGGGCTTATGAAGTCTGTGTTTAATCCATTCCTAAAATTACATTTTTGAAACGGTCCTGTCACCACTTACACCGCAATTCTTCCACCTGCAAAGCACACTGAACATTCTTCAGTCTCCTTTGAATATTAATCCTTGAGAAGAAACAGCATGTCCTCATGTTTATAATGTGCCTGGCACAATGCAGGCAATTCTTACCAGCAGCTCAACTACTACTTATACTAAGTGATGCAATAAGTGACAGTGCTTAGTCACAAAGTTTCTATTTTCATTCAAAAATGCTTGGAATAACTCTTTCCTGTTTTTTTTTTTTTTTTTTAACTATGACTCAAACCTCAAATAGTGGGAAGAGTAAAGCCTTCTTCCTCAAAAACACAAGCCCAGCATTCTTGCACCCTCTTGAAACTCCAAATTTGTTCTTGCTGCGTGTCCCAAGGCCTTGCCCACATTCTTAGGATGCTTCCAGTTCCTCCCTGGCCTCTACCCCTGAGCTGAGCAAGAGGCAGCACAAGTAGTGGCAGGCTCAGGAGGACACACGGGTGTGTGGCAGGATGTGATGGCTGCTGGACCTGCAGCCCAGGGGAACAGGTAACTGCTGCTCTTCCCACACTGGGGGATCATTCATTAACAGCTTTCTACTCAGGCATCAATTTGCAACAAATCCAAAGCAAATTCTCCTTCTTAGAGATGTCTTTGCCAAATCTGGCTAACCTAAGGAAGGGTTCAAAAGCCATTTAAAGGAAGGTGAAATATTGACAGCCTAAGGCAGAGAGTTGAGAGATCTGCCCCACCTATGGAGGAAGCCTCAACCAAGGACCAGTAAAACAAGATGACAGTTTCCATCAACACCGTCTAACCATATATCACAAAAAATAAAATCCATATAGATTGCCTAATCATAGTGAACTTCTTTTCATATTCTGAACATGAGAAAAGTTGCCAAAAGAGATACCCTCTCCCTGAAAATCAGCAATGTCCTTACCCTGTGATTTCCTCATGTCTTTTGTGGCTAAAGCACGATTCCCATGCGGAACACTGGTAAAATCAGGATTGGTCACATTGTTAACTCTCAGCTCTTGCCCCAACGACTTCCGACCATAAGTATTTTCCCCAGATCCTCCATTGACACTGTAGCCACCTGTGGACAAACCATATTTAGCAGTGAGTGTGAGTTATTCAATTCATATGCAAATTAGCAGCCCTATCCTCTACCAGCTCCTTTAGTTTCCTTTTTCACTTCCACATGCATCAATGTTTTACCCTGTGTATTTCCAGGCCACAGATTTAGAATCTCATCTGTATTATTTTTGAAGTATGTGAAGAAAACACTATTGCCATTTAATGTCAATTTCGTTGCATTTAATGTTTTCTTATTATTACTTCGACATGAAAAGATTTGCAAAATACAAGGTTAAACTGCTAGCACACATGGCTAGATATGTTCACTTACTTGCTCCTTTATGCACCTGAAATCTCCATTCTGTTTTTGCTATAAATACACCACAGGCTCAGTAAAATGACAAAAAATAAAAAGGAAAATTTATGAAAAGACAAGTATCTGTTAAGCACAGATTGAACAACTCTCCCTAAATATATAAAGGTCCATATTTTCATACACTAATACTGGTATCATCCTTAATTAAACTCAGTCCTGCATTTTCCCACTTGAGCTACATCTTTGGTAACAATATAAAATGAAAATAAAAGCATCATTTTGAGTAATTAAATTGGTCTTACTGCTAGATCCACAAGAACAAACATACTCAAATGCTGAGACTGGAAATGTTTCCAGTCTGCCACTTTGAGAGGCAGGTTCTTCCCCTCAATACTGCAGAGAAGTGAAACTGTCCCCTGAGCCTGCCCAATAGCCACTCAATGTATTAGAGCTCACTTCCAAGGCAGATTTTTAAAGTGCCTCCCCTGACCAAGATAGGGAAAAATCAAATAATATAATTAAAACCAGAACAACCAAAAATACGCAAGATTTCTTTCAGAAAAGATATTTCCACAAGTCCACCTGCTTCAATGTATGACAGAAAGCCAGGGGAAAAGGAGATGTGGCTCCCCATTAAGAGGATACCTACTGAGACTAAAGAATTGATAAAAAATTAAGTTCAAACCTTGAGGCGAACCTGGACCTTGGCAGATGTAAAGAATGTTTTTTCAAGGGGAAGCTTCTGATCAAAAGCAGGTGTGAACTACTGTTATACATCTGTGCAGCTCTATACACATGGGGCTACCCCAGCACTGCAGAAAACCCTGTGCAAAGTCTCACCTGTAATTAGTTAACTACAATTACAGTAAAGATAGTTTGTGTCTATTTACATTTACAACATTATTTTTTACAGCTCAGTTTTTAAACATAAACTAGCAGGCATGCCACCTTGACATTATTTTGTCAGAACAAACCAACACTGTCCTGTGAAGGAAGTAACTTCTAATAGCAATTCATGCATTTAAGCCTAAACGTAAGTCACATCCTTGGAGGTTTTCAAAGCTGAAAAACTTCCAGAAGTTATAAATTCGGAAGTAATTTTTATTATCAACACCAGAAACTGGTGGGAGGCAGATAGGAGGTGTATGAAAGCCAGGACAGAAAACTGCAAATGAAAACTCCATGCTGGCAGACTCCAACAGATGAACTGAAAAATCTTAGTAAACAAAGAAACTATTCTGCATCTGTAAGCTTACAAATTTCTCCAACAATAAAAATGAACTAGAGATACCTGGAACTTGGTTTTATAGTCAGAATATCCTCATCACCTCTTTTCAAGACACACCTGAAGAAAACAGCACAAGTGCTGAGCTAGCAGAGACATGCCCTGCAAGATTCAGTACTGGAGGGAGAGCCACGCACATTTTTCTTCTCAAATGGCACTTTCCCATCAACTTCACTAACTACCTTTCTGAATTTGCCCAAAACTTACTATTTCACTGTGCTTCCAGCACTCTTTAAACACTAGCACACTTCAAATTGTAAGAACAGCCTACTATGGCAGTCTGTGTTAAACACAGTACAATGTTCCACCTTAGCATACAGACAAGCACACTCACTTCCTAAGCACTTTCTCTAATGAAATTAAACAAACCTTAAGGTTCTCAAACTATGCAGATAAACATGCTTCATGCTTCTGCCACCCACTAACGCTACCTTCCACTTATAAAAAAATTAATTTGCACCCAGCTGTAACTCCCCCTAAAATACAGCAATTATTTACAGTCAGTTACAGGGCAGAGAAGTAGGGGGAGTTCAAATACTTTTTAGGCTCCTGAACAAAAACTCCCACACTATTATTCCTGTGAGATTTTTTTGAATCTGGCCTGCCTGAAGATTTACATAGCCTAAAAAGTGACTCTGCAAGAAAGTCTTCCTATTTGATACCTGTATTTGGCAACTGACGAAAGAAAGAAATCAGAATACAGATTTCTTTTTCATAAATACAAAAAAGACACGATTCTGAATGTTAAGCTATTTTCTAGAGATAGTATTTCCATCCCAAAAATTAAAAAAAACCAAAACCAGTAAAAATGTATGAATCACACATCACATGATTTATATGAAGTCAGACTGGGGTACATGAAAGTAGAAACTGCCATTAATGATAAAAATATAGATCTGATTACTAAACAAAGATTCCAGTTTGGTGCAGTAAAGCTACAATAGGCCATAGATCAGCCTAGTAACCTGTTTAATCCAATACCAGAAGTACTGGAGACTATTCTGGAAGAAACTAGCCTGAAGAGCAGACACATCCACAGTATTATCCTTCAGAAAAAAGTGCTTATTCTGTCAACACATCAAGTCTTCTCTTACATTCTTCTCCTAATGCAACTGCATATTTTTCTCAGTATTCACATCAACCACAACATTTCTTTGAGCCCCAACAAATCTCCCAAAACAGTGATATGTGGCAATGACACAAATCAGTTCACTGCCTTTTTTGGGGGTAGACAAAAAACCAAACCAAACCAATAATTTCTCCACCATTTCCAGTTCACTGCCTTTCCCTGCATGTCCCTTCACAATTCATACAGGGAACAGCAATCTGTGTACCTTTTTCTTCATTCTGTATGTCAGTGTGGACTCTGATATCATCGTGTCTTTGCCGAGACACCACAGCTGAATTTGAGGGTTGTAATCCATAGGAGGCAGAACTGCCCCGATCTCTGGATGAAGAGTATTTTAAATTGTCCTGGTCAGCTGATGCACTGTCAGTTCTACAAAGAGAAAAATATTTTTTTTTTTAATGTAGGGATAGAACAGGAGTGGGATTCACATTCACTTACAAATACAACATAATTAAATGACAATCCCAAATGTTTTTCCCTCTGTCAAAAAAGTTGTATGGCTAACCTGATGCTTAAAAAGTGACCTTAAATTCACACTGGGATGAGAACTGACTAATTATCAGAGAGACATGCAAAGGAAACTCATTCTAATGTGCCAGTGCCTTTTCCTAGGCTGTTCTCAAGCTTCTTTTCAGCTGGATGTCTAAACAAGGAAAAAATTACTTCCCAGAGGTAATAAATAACATATAACCAGGTATGTACCACAGCTGGATGATACAATGCCTGCCATTTGTGAAAGTTATTACTAATCCACATTTACATAATATGCCATGGGCCTTATTGAGCAACATAAACCCTCTTCTTAGATGGAAGCCTGTAACTGATAACCAGCACAAAAATCACACACTAAGTTTTTACAAAATAAAAACTGCAAAGCAAGGAAACAGGCTTTACTGTGAAAAAACTGAAAGGCAAATTAAGAGCTGTGATCCTTTAGCATAAATATCTGCAGATAGAAGGCAAGTTAAAGAAAAAAAATCTACATTAAGTTTAAACCACTCCCATATCAGAAACCTGATGTAGCCCAGAATAAATTCATAAGGAAAAAGATTAAAAGTATGAAAGCAACTCTCCTCCCTAGACATACTAGGTGGTTTAATTTTTAAAAATACAGGACTTTAATAAACTTGTGTGCATGAGACTTCAGAATGTAAACTCAACCAATCACTTTAAATGCATTCTTACAAGCAATGATGGGGGGGTTGATATTAAAACAAATGAAGCAATACCCATCCAAAGGGAGAATCAGCACCATTTTGCTCAAGTGTATTTGGAATCAGACTATTCAGATTATTTATAGCAAGCTTTCCCTGAGCAAACTCTAAAGATATACTATTTTTACTTAAAGCTTTCGATAGTTCATTTGACTATTTAATTAAAAAGCAGGACAGATCATTCTTGTAAATTAACTACAATTTGTGTAAGGATAAACACCACATGTCTTTGACAAAAAGTCTGTTATTCTTCAAGAGAACACTGTGATTAGAACTGGTAGGCAAATTCAGGGAAAAGGGAGTCAAATACGTCTCAAGGCCAAAAGGGAAAAACACAGGTAAACCTTTTGGTAAGCAGTTGTTCCTTAAGCAGTTCTCAAGGCTTGCTACTGTCCACGACAGCCTGGCCTCAGTACAACTGGAAGAGCAATACCATGAGCACTGATACTTGCAAAACAAACTGGAATTAAAGACATGCATTTTATTCTCCTGAGAATGTTAAAAGACATTACATTATCAATTTGGAACAATAAGAAAATTGAGCTTTTGCCCTGTTCTCACAGTGCAAGTTGATATTAGATTTGCTTGGCAGGTATTATTCCCTTTTGCACTGTAAGCAAGTTCATTTTTAGACATACACAGTAAGACACTTTTCCTCATTCAGTATTCACTGTGCCACCACATCTACTGCTTTGTTGGGCACTTGCTTGGACTATTTATAAAACAGCCTATGCTACTCTAGAGGCAAAGCCTTAGTAAAAGTCTTTATTCGTGACAGTTAACTAGGATTGTAAAAATCTTTATACAATTGGGCCATCATCATTCACCCAAGCTATGCTGAACAAGAAAGTTCTGCACTGTATCTTCACATGGTATGAACTTTAAATGTCCCCAAACCATGTGCAAACTTCCAGACAGATACAGAGACCCCAGATCTTCTCTTTGCCCTAAAACCTCCCAGTTCACTTTGAGCAATTACCTTAGCCTTTCAATGAAACAGATTGACCAATTTTCGGTTGGCAAATTCAAGTACTGATGGCTTCTTACGCTTACCTTCCCAAAGGGCATCGCTTTTTGTAAGGCAATGCACTGTAAACTGAATCATCTCCAACTGTCAACCACTAAGGCTGAAATTCCTACATCTGAAGAAAAGCTGATTAAATGTACAATTTTTAACACTGCTCTGTGCATCTCAATCAACTGAAGGACTACACATGTTCTCAGCTAACTCCACTTACCCAGGACTGCCTTTGAATGTTTTGTAAAATTTTCCACTGTGGTAAAATACACGAGCCTATTGTTTCCCTGGGAAAACCCACACACTCACTTCATTCTGGCTTCTGAACAGCTATCCACAAGCTAACTTGCTCACACTTTATCACCAAATAAAAGGTGAGTCCAATTTTAGTAAAAAATACATAACTGTTCTCCTATATATCAGTTTAAGAGGTAATGATGTCCACTGAAAACATTGTTCCCACTGCAATAAATGTGTAGCTTAGATTGGATAGAAACTCCTGGCTATCTTTATGAGGCAGAGAAAAAAAACATCCCAGAAAGATGCTGATGTTCTGTGACCCAACTGCCTGCTATGGTCCCTATTGCTTGGAAAGAGGATTTCGAATGGGAAGGAGCTTGCAAGAGATTCACAGCAGAAGAAGAGCCTGATGGACATGTGCATTTCCAGCTGCCCAGTGACACACAGCATTTCTCAGTGGGAAGGGAACTCCAGGGCTGTACTGTAGGCTCCTGCAACACCACTCTGGGAACTTGTGGCGTGGGCTCATCAGGAGCTGAGGCTGTGACCCAGTAGCTGTCAGCTGCCCCTGTGCTCCCTGCCCCAGGAACCCAGACACCAGGGTGACACAGGGCACTGCTGTGCACACTCACCACATGCACAGGCACAGACGCTCAATTTCCAAATCCATTTCTGAAAGATATCATTTTTCATGTCAGGAATGTGGTTATGATTTTGAATGACAGCCCCTCAGAACTCAAAGGCAGGCACTCTGTGTTCAGATACTTGCCAAAGCCTTACAAAGAATTACTTTTTCCACCTCACTCCAGCCATTCCACCAGGCGATGGGCAGGACTGTACTGCTGGCTACCTCAGCTCCTGCCTGCATCTCAGGAGGGCACTGCTCCTGCTCACAGGGTGGCATTTCCACTTAAACTGCATTGCACCAAGCAGATGGCAGGTTACACGAGAGACCTAATGCTCAGCATTATCCTGTGTAACAACAAATTTATGTTACACATTGACATTGCCTAACAAACATCATATATTAATAGAGTCTCAGTGTACAATGTTAGCAACAGATAAGCAAAAGTAAAAATACAAATGTTGTATTAGACAGGAAATTGCAAGGATGAACATGACTATGATTACTTCATACTGTGGCTTCCAAAGCTTATTTGGCACTGTATGAGAGACTATACTGTCAACTGAAAAGTTCACGGATGGAGACCAAGCAAAGTACTTCAAGAGCTCATGTGAGAGTCTTCATCTGTGTCTGGTTCTGGTGGAAGATTACTCATCACCACCAACTGGCTGCAGACACAGTCATTTAAACAGAAGAGACTGCATTCAGTTTTCTGCAGGGTGATTTTAAAACCTGCCTTTGTCCATCAGAAAAAGAAAATACTTCACCCACCTAAGTAAGCAGAAATGGCCACCAGTGTGTCCTCCCTCTCCAAAAAGGCTGCTTATTTTTTTTCCATTGGCATACAAAAGGAAACTTAGACTTTTCAAAAATAAGTCTATTATCTTGTTCCATCAAAAGTACCAGTATGATTTGACTTGCCAATTTGTCTCACTGAAGAGAGCATGGTTGAGAGCAACTAGTTTAAAAAAGAAAATCTTTATCTAGGAAAAAAAGGAAAATAAATCAGTCAAAAAGATATTGTTCCTATAGTTATATGGAAGCCTTAAGAATTTTTATCCAAGAAACTTGCTATGATCTGGTATACACTGTTATGTGTAGCTCTTTCAGAACAACCCTGCCATATGGACACTATTTTGAGACAAAAATCACTTAATTGTTCTATTTGATTTTATTTCCAAGTAGGGGACCTACATGGAAGATTTAGTCTGAGACAACTCTACTGTGTGAGCTCTATTATTGTTCAAGTCAGTTGATTTTACTTGCTTATTTTCTCTATTTGCCAAGTTTATTTGCTGTAACACAGAAAAATTCTTCATTACTTCAATTCTTTATCAGTTAAAACTTAGAAGAGTCACTGTATCCACAGCTTCCCACCAAGTTTCTGACTGTTCTGCCACTGGCATGCAGAGCCTCCTTTTGCCATGGACTTCTCATCACTTGGTCCACCCTGCCAAGCCAGAGCCTGGCTGAGCCCACCCCAAAGCTTTATATTGCTTCTTCTCCTGCATTGAGAGAATAGAAGTGGCCATGTTTTCTACTCATGATATAACTAATTAACCATTTTCCTACTGCAATTCTGCAATCTCCACTACTGGACATCAACCTGCCATCACAGTAGCATTTCAAATCACCTCTTGATTCTGCATCCCTTCTTAGCCAGTAGCCCACCAATTTCATTCTGTCACACAATGGGCATCAGAAGGGAATGTGAGGGAAAGGTATCACATACACATCCTCTTCTTTTCCCATAGGTATATTCCAATAGACATTTTGGGGTACAGGATATTATGCTAGCTAAATCCTTGGTCTGATTTAGTATGGCTGCTCTTGCATGGAAAACTATCTGTACTCCAAGTTTCTTCTGCTTCCCACCAACAACACTTCCATCTTTCTCACATCTCATTCTCCTGTCTTCACATTAAATACAAAGGTTTTTACATTACAAATTTCAGCTCCTCCATTTTACCAAAAACCAAAAAACCTCTTTGATCTCACACCTTCCAAACCTTATCAGCATATTTAACACAGATGTGAAAGGAGATCAAGAATTATGGCTACGAGTCCAAAACTGAACCCATTTCTGTTCAGCATCTCCCAAATCTCTCCCCAAGGTTTCCATTGATGTTTTCACAACAGCACCTCACAACTGATCCTGCATCTCATTCTTTAGGCTGCCTTCAACATCACTGACTACTTTTCTCTCTCC
Source organism: Erpornis zantholeuca (assembly GCA_013400515.1). Lineage (NCBI taxonomy): Eukaryota > Metazoa > Chordata > Aves > Passeriformes > Timaliidae > Erpornis > Erpornis zantholeuca. Next base: position 444,792 of record VZTN01010331.1, read on the forward strand.
CTCTCCACCTCAGTCTTTGTTCTCTCCTCTCCCTCAACTACCCCTTAAGAGACAGAGTCTTACCCACTTTCATCCTACATGACTCTACACCCATTCTTAGACAATCACAGCAACATCCTCAAACACCTCTATGTTCCCAACTTTCCGGTCCCTTCCCTGTGCAAACTAAGGTTTCAGCCTATTGCCAACAAACGTTTTACAGGTACCTTGTTACACATGCACACACAGAAGAAACAGTCTCTGGCTCAACTTTCCTCCTGCACAGCATCCACTACTCTCACCTGTTTGTCATTCACTGTGTGGACCCAACAAGAGTGCTTGCTTTTTGTACAAGACATGCCTCTGCCCTTCACGTGAAAAGCACTGCTCTGAACAGCACTTTCCTGGGACATTTGGTCTAATGGGTTTCTTTTCTGCCTGCCAGTATCTCCCAACCTGTCTGTAATTAAAGACAGGGTACTTGTCCTCAGTTACAAACTTCCACACAATGTTCTCCTGCTCAGGCCACAAGCTACCTGGAAAGAGACCATATTTTACTGTCTTATTTCATCAAGTCTAGACCCATGAGAACCAGGCACTAACTTGGTCTGGCAAGCACCATGCTAACAGCAATCAGTAACTCGTAACACTGACTTACATTTCAGGAGAAGGACACATGCCATTTTCATGATTTCAGTACTAAAACCTAACAGGACACTTCTGGAAATTCATTCAGATGTGAAAGATCTTGTTTTACACTTTTTCACATCCTCCCCTGCTAACCTACATTTATGATAGAAGAAACAGAGAGGTCCTGTTAATTAAAATCTTCCCTTCCCTTTCACACTTTCACCTAAGAATGTCATGGTGGACCCCACACTTGCTAACCTGCTACCCTGCACTCACACTCCTGAATTTCCTCCCAAAGGGCAGTACTCCTTGTTTCAGTACATAATTAGCCCTTAGTACTCTAATGAATTAGAGTAGGGCACACACAAGGCCTGCACAATTAAATGATTTTATTTTTTTGCCCCAAAAGTTGTAACAGGGAAAATGCAGGGAGTTCTGTTAAACAACAAGAAAAGAAAGAAAGGAGCAAAAGTCTAGACAGATGGAAAGATTAGGAGGGGGAACAAGATCTTATCAAGCCTTCTCAAAAAACCCTTCACTGTTCTCTGTCACACATATCCAACACCTATCTACAGAGGTTTTTTTGTGTTGCTATTAATTGAGTTTGGTACACAGCAGTGCACAAACTAATGTGGCCCTACATAGCAGGACAACTTCTTCCTCTGTAACACACAGACAGCTCTATCTATATACACATTGTTGGAAAACCAGTCCACGTGCATCTGATCTATGACTGCATACACACACCAAAAAATTTCTAATTTTAATTAAAAACTACTTTTCCTTTAAAAAAGAGTTTGTGCTCCAACTTTCAGTTTCACCCTGTTTTCACCACAAGCCCCAATGCTGATTAGCATTACTAAAACCAGAGAGGAATATGGACCTACTAATGCAAATGAATCTAGTCGCTTTACAACACACAAAAATGTGTGTTTGAACACACAGTCCATCTGATGATACACCCATGTATGAGCAGTTCCCTTTTTTTGCCTTTAGGAACTTCAAACTACAATTACTACAGCTTTCACTACTTTGGTCACTTCCTTCACCTCCTCCACACCCTGCAAGAAAGCATTTACCAGCAACATCACCTGAAGGAAATGAAACAAACAGTCAGCAGAAAGAGGAAGGAAAGAATATGTGGGTATATTTGTGTTGTGGGGTTTGTCCGAGGTCATACTTCAAATTAGGAAAGAAACATTAGGAAAGAAAGACTGTCAGTTTTACATAACAGATCTCCTTTCAATCATGCATGTGAATCACTTTCAAAAAATTAGTTAACACCAAATTAACAAAGACTGATTTAATCTCTGCACTGTCCTTAAATTTGTAGTGTAGACTCAGGCTTCCCACCACCGATCTTTTTGAGATGTGAAAAAATGGAATATTGCATGCAGATGAAAATGTGCTGTGTTTTGGGACTGTGTGAACACTTCTGATTCCTGGTATCCTCCACTATCATTTAAAAAAAATAGTAACATTTAAAGGAAAGGATAAAGTTAAATTCTGAAAAGTGACAGGATCAGTGTAGGGATCAGTGTAGAGGTGTTGGCTATTTTCTAGCAGAAGCTCTTGATCACACAGTGTGATGGAAACAGAACAAGGCCCTGTCCATGCTGAGGCTCCCTTAGGCTGCCACACTTTCTCTGGTGCTCTCAGAGCTTTGGTTCTGCTGTGGCTTTGTGGATAATGATTTTAGCAGCCCAGGTTACAGCAGCTGTACTCGAGAGCTAAGGAGGCACCAGACTACAGCACAGAGAACACACATGGAGGTAGCTTCTTAAACCAACCTTATCACCAAGCAAAGGATTTCTGCAGCAACATCCTCACTCTCACCCCTAACACTACAGAACCTACTACAGGCAATACTATATTGGATAAAATCAGCTTTCTAACCCTCGTAAGATGGTAGAACTCAGGACAAATTCATATATCCAACCAGAATGAGTTTATAGACCTCATTCACTGCAAAGACACATCCAACTTCTTCCAGGTGGAAAGGTCAAGAGTTAGGACCCAGAATTACAGACTGCAGCCCAGAAATCTGAAGCAAAGTAGTAAGTAAGGGGTAAGAGACTAGTCTTCTCAATTCTCTCCCAAAAAAACCTAGATGCTCTAAGAAAATGACACCAATGAAGTCTATAAGTTCTTAAGTGAGAAAAAATCAGTAAGCTGACCAAGTATTACAATTACAGAAGAAATTAGAATTTAAATAACCATAGCCCATACACCATTAAGAATTGAACAGCCTCTAGCACTGGCCCTAGAGGCTGTGCTGCTAGCTGTTAAAGTTCTTTCACAGTAAATGCTGAAGAGACATTTGTGTTTCTTAGGCTCTACCTTCACATTCACCCAATTTTTCTAGTCCTAACTGCATGAGACCAGGACCATCATCTACCAATATATTCCCAAGCACATGCCACTCTGCTGTCTACTGCAAAGTTTGTAAGTAGAATCCCATATTGCATTAAACTTTCAAAAGCACTTAAAAAGGCCTCAAAGTCACATATTTTTAAAAAATAAGAAACACCAAATTTACTTAGTATTTCTACATGACAATTTTGACTCTTAAAACAGCAAGGCAAATTCATTGGCATGAGATACATCAGAAATAATTAAGCCCTGAAATACACTCTCTGTATCTAACTAAAGAAGTGAACAGGCATTAAATTTTACGGAAAAGTGCCAGTTGTAAACACACCTAAAGCCTTACAACACATTTTAAGTAGTTGGGGGTGATAGTTTATACAGACCAACTGCTCTCCCCAGATGAAAAAAACAAACCAAAATAAACCTATGTAGTATGCTGTCAACCCTCCAAAGACTACGAGTACTCCCGCAGCCTCAGCTCATCCCTGGCTGCGTTCCAGCTGAAAAACACGGGACCCGAGCCCACCCCCGCTGCCCGGCCAGCGCAGCCCCCGGCCCAGGGCACGGCCGCCAGGGAGGGACGCGCTGCCGGCAGGCACACACC
>VZTN01010331.1:448896-469362 GCA_013400515.1 Erpornis zantholeuca
CCCCGCGCGGGGAGAGGGGTCTCGGGCCCTGCGGGCAGGCGGTGACAGCCCCTCAGCTGCCAGGGCAGCCCGTGCGGGACGGCGGCCGGGGCATCCCGACGCCACCGGCGTGAAAGGATCACGGAATCACTGAGGTTGGAAAAGACCTCTGAGATCATCGAGTCCAACCTCTGTCCGAACATCACCACGTCAACTGTACCGTGACACCGAGTGCCACGTCCAGGCTTTCCTTAAACATCTCCGGGGACGGTGACTCCACCGCCTCCCCGGGCAGCCCGTTTCAATGCCTCATCCTTTCTGTGAACATCTTCCTAATAGCCAACCTAAACCCTCCCTGGGCAGAGCTTAAAACGATGCCGTCCCCTCCTGAGGACAAGGGTATCTGGGGCCCCGAGGGCATCCTGGCGCCCTGAGGAGCCCCGGGGGGCCCGGGACATGGCGGGAGGCGGCGGCTCCCGGTCCCCAGCAGTGAGGGGAGCCGGAGGATCCCAGAGCCCTGAGGGGAGCCGGGGCTGTCAGGGAGGAGCCCTGCCCTGCTGCCGTGTCCCTCCGAACGGATCAGATCCCCATCCCCACGCCTCTCCCCGTTAGGACATATTGCCCGTGCACGAGTGACAGGGACTCTGATGTTCAGCAGCCGTCAGCAGAAAGCTGACCAGGCCCACGTTAAGCACTAAGGCTTCTCCGAATTCCTCACAGGAAGCTTCTAAAATGCACTTCAAAAGTAAAATAGTGTCTTTCTAAGCCGGGATGCGTTTCCATGTAAAGCTGTCTCTGCAGCTGCTGGAAGGGCATTTGGTGCCCGCTGTGGGTAAAGCCTGTCTGTTACCAGGAAAGCACATAAATCTGGGGAGAGAAAAGTCTCCTCCATTTGGTAGATATTCTAAGGACATTTCCCCCAAAAAAGGTGTGTACACCCTCTGGCACGTTTGGTTCTGGTCCTGCAAGACCTCGAAACTTACATTAGCTGATTTGATAAGTCCAATCCTGGCAGCAGAATATTCCTTAGTTATGAGAAAGCATAACACTTTGGTCAGATATTCAGCAAAGAGACATGGGTAGATCAAAATCGTTTTTAACTTCAATATCTGACACTTGAGACCACTGCAAGACCTGAGGAGAGTTCTGAAATTCTCCTGTGCCTATTTCCATATTAGAAATCCTCCTGATTGCCATGGTTCTGCTGGAGATTTCTCTCAGACAGATGGCATACTGCCGCCTCCCTTGGACTCTGCTGGGCAGCCCTCATCCTGCCCATACAGTCCTATTGGCTTGCAGTCAGTAAGCAATGCCTGCAAGACATGGAGATTCTAAAATCAATTTCAGGACAAAAAGAAAAAAAATTCTATCACAAGGCTTCATGACAGTAAAATGACACTTTCATGGAATGACCCCGTGCCCATCAGTCTGAGTTTCTGCTGATGTACATTTGTGTATCTTAAGTGAATTAGTTTTGCAAAATTCGATGAGCCATGACAGATTTTTTTTCCCCATCCTTTATAATTGAGATGGACATCCAAAATTACTAAATATGCCACAAAATTATTTTCTGTAAGTGTAGCAGCAATACCTGCTGCAAATTTGCTGACCCTTCCCAATTAAGTCAAGCAGATCCTCGGCCCCAGTGATGCAGCAGGTGATTCTCTTTGCTTCATTACTGAGTAGCATCCCAGTGGTAACAACATGAATCACTTGAGGGACAAGGTAATAGTAGCAATGTATTTTTAACTACACTTCGATTTAATTTAGCAAGGGGAGGCAAGAAAACAACCTGGATGCTATGACCAACAACTCCCTGCATGCACCAAGAGTTCAAGAACCACTGATTTAGTGTTCAGTAGAGTAAGTTTTGTATCAGAAATCCTGTATTCTAGTGGTGAATTTGCTGCAGTCTGTGTGGTCTAATGCAGATCCCTCTTCAGTGTGCAGTTGTCTCCATTTGTACAGTGGATCAGTGATGCTCAGCTTTCTAAACTGCTGTTGTGCACAGCCTTAAAACTGTAAGATCTTATATAGGTGCCAAAATAAAATATATTCTAGATTTGTTTCTACAAGGATGACTATATTGTGAAATTTGAATGGCATTATAGATATGAGTTAAAAAGCACATCAAGATTTGTGAGATAGAGTAATAATTATTACTATAGCATTTTCTCAGTAGCAGATTTCAATCAGCCAAAGATGGATAAGGCCATTCAGATATCGCACTAGGAATTAAGAAGCCCAGGGAAGCTGAGGCCAAGATTTTCCAAACTGCCTTCTAAATATCAGTCCTCAAGTTTGAAACTTGGATACTGGGTAGCCAGCACAGACATCAGCTGGAACTGTACCTTCTTAAGCCTTGCTAAAAAATAAAGTTCTTAAATCTGGACCCTCTCAAAATAAAAGTATATGTACTTAAAAGACCTGCCTTAAATTTCAGAAAGAGTCATTGACACTTGTGGCGATAGGTGCCCTCTCACATTCCTGGGTGTCTGCTCAGTCCACTCCATCTGACTGCCCACATCCAACCTAATGCACAGCTCTGAAGTGACAGACACTACGAACCGCGCTTTTCCTGCTTTATAATTCATGCTAATGATTTCTCAATTTAATATATCAAAGAAAGCTGCATTAATCTGGGTGTTATTTTTAGTTGGAATGGAGTGCAGATTGTATATATTTAATGTGCTGAAATAGGGTGGTAAGCACCATATTGAGTCTTTTACCCCTCGCTAATTTATTTCCTTACTAAGCAGAGTGTCTGGAGAAACCAGCATGTGCTGAGGATTGCAAGTCACTTCTGGCCCTTGGCTCCTTCTGATCCATAACAAAGCTACAGATTGAGAGAAAAACAATCACCGACCATGAGAGAGAAAGAGATGCTATTTCCTCTTGAGGAAATAGGACAGAAGCCAAGGAGCAAAAACAGTATTTAACTAGAGCAGAGAAGTACCAGCCGCCGAGATCCTGTGTATTTCAGATGGATGCCTCTTAAAAATGATAAAGGATTCTTGGAAGATTTACTCCCTATACCTGCCAGTTCTACTGTTTTGATGGCAGAATCCAGTTTCTATCAACAACCAACCAAATATTGAGCTGAATGAGCCCACAGACTAATTTCTGGGCAGAGCAGCCTCGAAGCACAAGTGACGCGTGGCTAATCTGTGCAGGCGCTGGGGGCACAGGGTGCCCGGAACACGTTGTACTTGCAGTGTGGGCACAGCCTCCAGCTCCTGCTCAGGGGGCCCAGGCTCCCACTGTGCTCCTCAGTAAACACGTGGGCAGGTACAAGGATCTCTGGAGGTTGTACTGCCCAGCACTCTATCATACTGCATCCTACCTATCTTCTATCTACCACGCTGGCTATCTGCAGCCCCTGTTCAGGCCTGCCTGGTCTCATCCCAAACTGGATTTTTTCCTTACCCTATGAGGTGTATTAATACAAAAATCCAGCGTACAAATAATTCTAAGAATGATGCATATTGAACCATTAGTTTGCCACCAGTTTTGTGTTGAAGGTCATTTTAGTGTAAAAAGGTTTTGGAATTCCAATTTGAATGTTACGAGAAATCATTTTTTACCTTCTTTTCTTTGCATAAAGGACTAAGGAAAACATTATTTTCTTTTTTCTGGGTATTTATAAAGCCACTTTGAATTTAAGTGGGATAGCACATGCCACCATCTGCTCCATTTCCTCAAGGTCTTTTAGAGGATCTCTTTTCCTGAACAGTATTCCTCTACAACAGTGCAACAAATACAAGACATTAAATTTCTTAGAACTTGCATATTTCCTCTCCTGAATTTCCTTATGATGATTACATCTTTTAAGGCATTTAACATCTCTTAGGTAAGTAGTGTTACATACAGTATTTGAATAAATATCTGAGTTTCTGTCACAGACATCATCCTGTCACAGATTTATTGTATCGTGGGCTACATTAGTCCGTGTTCGTGTGTATAAGCTGTTTCTTCACATTCTGTTTATTAACAGTATGTTTTTCTGTTTATTAAGTGCATGCTTCCTTAAATGTCCTAGACATCATTTACGTAGTACCAGTCATACATAACACACAAACCGAGCACTTCCAGTTAAGTGACAGGTTTCTGACAAATACAGAACCTAAACCAGCTTCAGGCCTTTAAGTATTTAGGTCCTGAAAGTCCAAGGAAAAAACAATAGGAGAGTAATTTTTTTCTTTTTATCAATACAAGCAGTTATATCTGTTAAATTTCAGCCAAGGTAAAAACAAGCCCAAAGCAGTACTGCTAAAAAGCACTAGTTTCCACACTGGTTTCAGGAGAGTGGGAACTGCAGCAATCCTTTTCCGAGTTTTGGAATCCACACAGAACTCCTGAGAGGAAAGTCATAGTCTGCCTGCAGTGTGTTACGTAGCAAAATTGACAGCATGGTAACAGCTCAGTTACAAAAAATCATACTTCGTGGAACAGCTGAATGTCTGATGTGTAGACAGCGCTGGCTGAGAATCAAGTGTGCCTTTACTCACACGGACTGAGAGGTGCTCCATGAGCAGCAGCTCCCTCTCCTCGGCTCAGTGAGACATTGCCGTGCCCCAGGTGCTGCCCGAGATATTCTGTTACCTGAAACCCAGGCGGCGTGGCCACAGATCAGCTCGGCTGCTGCCAGAGTTGGCTGTTCAGGCGGCTCTGAGGAGATTTGTGCTGCTTGCATTATTCCTGAGAGCCTGGGCAGAAGCCTGAGAAGCACTGCATCCTGCCAGAGGGAGAAGCTGAGCGGGGCTCACGAGCAATTGCACATTATGAAATGCTGCACGGGGCTGGAGCAGAGCTGGCGTGCGCTGTGCTGCACTGCAGAGAGAGGCACAGTTGCAGCAAGAAGCACTCATCTCTCACCATGGATGCCATAGTACAGGACTATTATACTGTGAAGCCCTTTTAAAAAATTAATGGTGTGCTTGATGCTTCATCTTTCCGGTGAATCTGAGAATTTCCACCTGTTAAAATAACTGCTCTCGCACATAAATTTTCATGCTCTGCAGACCCAAGTTTATGTCATGTTTGCTGAAAGGGTAATTTGAAAGAGGCTGCCAGGAAAGTATCAAGCCTTTAAGGCATATTAAGCCCAGGGAAATTTGTTTGAATGATGTAATGAATCCAACTTGTTAATTTAGCTCAGTTTGGTGCTTGTGCTGATGGTGGAGTGCTGTGAAAATGAAAAGAAAAATTGGTCTAAGAGGTACAGTACAAATAGAAGTGAAACATGCACTAAACTCCCCCAAGGTATTTATCCTTTAATCTTCTCTAATTTTAATTGCTTTTTCTAGGCTTATTTTCCTACCTGATTTTTTTAATGTGTTCCAGATCTCAACATTACCAAGTCCTTATCTCTCCATCTTTCCTTGAAGCCTCTGGAAAAGACTTTGATGAGATCAGTAGAGATGTCACTTGAGTCATACTTCGTGAGACAGCTCTATAACCAGCCTTTATGAGCAAAAACATAGTATCAGAGCAGGAAAGAGAGGAGCCGTGAGTCCAGAAAGAGAGATTTAAGCAGCAGGTCCTTATCTCTGAGAGTTCAGTGCTCTGACCCAGACAGTGTTCCATGGGACTAATATTAAGTGTGATGTACAACCAGACTATCTGTCAGTTCTGCACACATTTCTCAAGCACCACTCAGGTTTTCTCACAGCCCTTCTGAAACTCACAAGCTGAGGTGTCCAACCACAAAGCTGGCAATGGGACGAAAAGTAATTCCTAGAGGACCCATGACTCATCTGCTGACCACCACATAATCTCTGCTTTTGTAAGAAACCAGCTAAAAAAGACAAAATCTTTCACATCTCTGGATGTTTGCGTGATAACATGCTATCAGGATGGGAAAACACTCATCAGTAGTAAACAAATCGAGTTGGATAGACTTGTGGCACGTGAATAAAGCCAGGGACAACACAGGCAGCAACAGCAGTTTCTCTGCTTCTTCTGCAACCAGGGCGCTGCAGAGGACGGGCATCCCTGTGACAGTGGTCACTGGCACTATCTAGAGCAAACCCAGGAGGGTTCAAAGTCTCCACAGGGGGAATGGAGGCCCCAGGCACTACCTGGTAGAAATCTCACCTGCCTAGTTGTTACTGCATGTTATTTTTGTGAGAAAGGCTCTGTCCGTGTCGGCAGAATGACACAATCAAATCTGAATCAAAGGATCAATCTGTCTTCTACTGCCAGATAGATTCAGTACAAGGACTCAGTATTCATTTGAGCCTATGAAAAGCTTGCTGTGGGAGATCTGTCTAGCAGTATGTAAAAGAGAATCTGATTTCCCAAATAACACACAGGCATTGTAACCACCAAATCATCTTCCCGTAGTGGCCTGTATAAATCACTACAATTTGCAGCTTCTCTAACAACACCCTTACAAACCACAGCTTCCTTCAAAAGCAGCTTTGACTCATCTTCAGGCCAGGGTGAAAAAAACAGCATATGGCTTTGTGCATGAAAAGCACACATTATTCCCAGTCAACCTCATTTCTGACTTTTTCTCAAATTTTCAAGTTTTGATTTTTCAGCCTTCATAAAGTTCTCTTAATTCAAGTTTTGCATGTTTACAGAGAAAACTCCAAGGATTTGCTCAGAAATAATCGTTAAAAAGACAGCAGATTTCATCAAGCCCTATTGAGGTGTTCTTTCAGTTTTTTATTTTTTCATAAACCTTAGTCCCCAGTACTTGTGATTTCTCACATAAAAACATGTTATTCTACAAGCTGCTGTATATCTTAATGCTTTCTAGGGAGAAATTACATTTTTTCTTATGTTTAGAATAGTCAGACCTTGATGGGGTTGGCATCTTGAAGCATACCATAGCATAATATTGTCTAACAATTCTGCTACGGAAGAGAGCTTCATCATCTGAAGCAGAATGAGGCCTTAAACACAGCACATCTTTCTCCTTCTCTTTCTCATTGTTTTCCTAGATTGTTTATGCTACACTTTTTCCCAGTTCCCTGTAGCACTGCTGTCCTCCTTACCCACAGCTTGTGCAGCCAATGACACAGAGCATTACAGCCCTGATAAACATGATCGGCCTTTCCTTCAGCTAGAAATGTTACATAAACTCACTGATTTCTTTCACATAATTTCATTTAAATTCTTATTTGCAATATTAATTAGGTTGTTTTCAACATATGGTTTGCATTTATTTGGTTCTTTCAGTTCCTTGAACTTGCTGTTCTGCAGTCTTACAGATATGGTGATCTTTCAGAATGAATAAAATTAACCTTGTAATAATCATTAATTCACAATGATAGTGCTTCATCATGGTGCTTTTTCTTGTTATTTCTGCTCACTGAATATAAAAACAGTCAATGTTTTGTTCTCTCAGCTCATTCATCCAGATGTTTTTTGTAGAACACTGACACTAGAAGCTGCCCTGCATTTATTCCATGTCTGATGTGCCATTAGTTAAACACCTACTCTCCAGATAAATGGAATTTAGCTCCAAGCGTGCAGACCCAGTCCACCAACCCCTTAATGACATGTTTGCAAATCCATAAATCCTGGCTGTAAGCTTTCACCAATACACAGCTGAAGAACAAGCCAAGCCTTTAAACACCCAGAAGAAAACCCGTGATGAGGCAAAAAAAGTGACTCTGAGAAATGTAGCCACATGAGCCAGAGCTGCACCTGGAAACATGGCTGCTTGGACAGAGCTGTGAAATGCAATCCCATGTTCCCTCCTGCCCTGCACGAGAGGCCAGTGGAGTGGTTCTGTTTCCTGCTCCTATGCACTGTTAGAGTTAGGTATTTTTCTTGGTTTCACCTGTGCTGAGAACTCAGCAGAATACCAGCTAAAGACCTGGAGAACGAGAGGGGTTTGGACTTAAAGAGCCGTGCCAAGTAGCCAGGGCATGCTCTTGGGTACCTCCCACACACAAGGCTTCTCTCAGCTTCCAAACCATCCCCACTGGAGACAGCTTTGTGTAGCCCTGCCCTTAGAGCCGTGCTGAGCCAGCTCATTAGGGCTCAGCACAGACAGTCCCTGCCATAGCCAGGCTGGACCTGCAGGTGAGCGGCCAAAAATTAAACAGCACTCCTTGTTCTGAGGAGTGAGTTATGAAATACACATTCCTCGTGGGGCACTGGGAGTTGCTAAATGAGTTTGTGATAGTCTCCATAGCAATGGAAAAGCATACTAAGAGGAGAAACCACAGAGAAGATGTGTGCCAGAGATATGTCTCCTTGACAACAACCCAGGCATGGGACCGAGAGAGCTGCCTGGAGGAGCTAAAGCTGGATCCTCATGTCCTTCCCTCTGAAGTGGCTCAGGACATCAGAAGGGGCTGCTCTTCATAAAGGCAACAAGCACCAAGAATAAATGAAACCACTAACACTGATTCACATGAGTTAGAAATATGTGTCTGGGTATATCGGTTCCTTTAGCTGTCTATATGAATCGTGTATGAATTTTATATATTCATATGCTGTGAAGTCAAATATTCAAAAATTATCAGTTTTACTCTAGGCCATGCAGCTGTCTCCAGTCCTCCTGTCTCTTTGCCTTTCAAAATATTCTTTAATAACACGATCAAGGAGATTTTTCTTACAGAACCCATCCCTTGTTCAGCACAGTGGGCAGATGATACTCACTGAATTGTTGAGTCAATATTTTGTCTTCTCCTTGTTCTTCAATAGCTTGCCTCAGGCCTTCTGTATTTCATGCAGTGCAAACATACTCACAAAGATGGAATAAATTCCCTCATGACAATTTCTCCAGCAGTTATTATAGCAACAAAGTTAAATTCTACCAAACTGAAATAATGCTAAAAATATCAGCAAAAACCCCCAAAACCAAAAAATCTGCAACTACAAAGTCAAGAAACCAGAAGACAGCAAGCCAAAACTTCTCCAGCTGTGCTGCTCACCAGCTCACCCGCAGCCATCAAATCCAGCTGTCACTTTTGCTCTCACGTCTCTTTGATGAGATTTTGATAGGTTGCTCCAGCCTGGGACTGCTGGAAGACTCTCCTCACACCTTGCTGAGTGCTCGGCCCCTTCAGGGAGAGCCTCAGATAGCTGCATGCTCTGCAGAGGAATTACAATGCTTGGGAGGATCTAAAAAACACTCATAATAAGTAATAGCCAAACAAGCAGGTCATCATTCAGTTTGGTGCCAGGTTCTCCCAGTGAACTTTGGCACTCGTAACAGATACTGCTGCACAGACTCGGGGTTGTCATTTTAAAACAAAGCATTGGGCCCTGTTTTCTTTTTCAGTCAGGTGCTGAATATTAAGCAAAGTCCATACCATGGTTTACTGACTCAGTGGTGGAGGTAAAGCATAGTATTTTCAGGCAGAGTATTGCAACGCAGGAAGTTCTGTCATTTTAAATTAAATTAAAATCATAGCTGAGTTGGTAGAGGTATTATTGAAATTAAATCCTATTGTTTCCCTCATCTTGCTTATAATTAAATGAAGTAATTGCTTTTTGATTGTTTAGGCGATTTAAAATTAATTCCATTGTTATCCTACTGCATTTATTAGCTGACAGATGCAAATCTCCCAGGACTGTTGAATAGTTCTGGCTGTGTTCCTTCTCCCTCCCTCCTTGCTGACTCTTCCCTGCCTTGGGGTTTGCAATATTCCCTGGAAACCATGAAAAGCCTGAGAATTCTCCTGCAGCCAGCAGATATGACTTTACAGTTCACAGTCAGCTTAAAGAAGAAGTAAAAAAAAGAAAAAGAAGGAAAAGGGGAACTACAGTCAGTACCTGGGGCTCAGCAGGCTCCAGTTCGTAAGCAACAGGTTCTCCAGGCAGGAGGCTTGATGAGGAGCCCTCCCTTCCTTTAGGTCAGCTGCTGCTCCGTCCTGTTGGGTCCTTCTGGACCACAGTTTGCCCTTGTGTGAGGGAAAGGGCCACCAAGGCACAAGGATGGATCTGCTGAGGGCTCATCCTACACCTGTAATTGCTGGGACAGAATGAAGTACAGCCACGCTGGCTTTGGGCTCACCCAGCACATCCTCTGCTAGCAGCCAGCATTATTACTCCTTGTGACCTTTCTGAGCATATTTTTCATTTTCTACACAAAACAGTGGATTTTTATTGCACTGAGCCCAAAGCTGCACAAAAGCTGCCCCTGCTCTCTGAGGAAGTTTCTCTTCCAGAGACCATGATGTCATCAGTGACTCGGACCTGGCTGCTCCGGACACTCTGTGCAGACACTTGTGTGCCAAGTGAAAAAGAACAATGGAAAAATATCTCCACAGCTGCCAACAAGACAGACCACGGAGAGAGGTGCCTGCCTGGGAAGCCAATTAAATGCACAGTGCCCAAGGAGAGCTTGGAACACATTTGGTGTGAGAGCACAGCTCTGCACATGGGTCAGGCCCAGAAAAAACAACACATCAAAAAACCAGGGGAGATTTCCTTAATGCCTTTTATCCATGTGGGCAAAGCTGACAGTCTTCAGAAGTCCAGGCATAGATCTTGCTCATATTGTGTGAGTGCTATTTGTTTGAAACAGCAGCTGGATGCAGATTTTGCAAATTGTTTAGGTCTTTATAAAAAGCCAAGCTGTAAGCTTTGTGGCTGAGATCTCTTGTTCAAAATGTATCCAAAACTGTTGAGTGTGAGGATGCACCCTGTCACAGAGAGCACAAACTTGAATGGTTTCTGGTGAGACACTGAGAAATGTGAAATGAAGAACTGAGTTGGAAAGCAAATGAGCAGAAGTGAATCAATACATTGCCTGTCACATATAGAAGTGATTTTCAAAGAGATGACAGGTGAAAATAAAAAACCCACGTTTTTTACAGAGGCAGTCAGAGTCCCCACCTGACACAAATCCATTGCAGCAGCAGAATGACCCCAGGGCTGAAGCAGGGACTGGGGGGTTCAGGTGATAACTTTGACAGATGAGAATTTCCCCTTCTCCCCCAGGAAGACCAGAGCAGCAGCAAGCACAGCATGCACAGCAGCAGCAAGCACACCCTGGGGACTGCTGTGCATGCTGGAGGCTCTCAGCACTGGCCAGCCTGGGGACTCTGCTGCTACTGAACTCCATTGATTCAGCATCCCTCCAATGCATTTGCCACCTCCTACCCAATTCTAACTCCAGCTCTGGGACATGTCCTCCCAGCTCACAACCCACATTGGAGACTCAGGGGTGATACAGGTGGATACAGATCAACAATTCACCTGCCTCTGCTGTGGGTGGGCTTGCAGGGCAGAACTCTGGCTGTGCTGAGAAAATTCAGGGTGAATTGAGCAGAAGGAGATGTAATAAACATGTTTAGGAAAGATTGAAAGAAAATAGCTGTGCTATTTTTTTATCTCTCTTCTAGAAACCTTTCCTGACTCACTATGTTTGTGTGGGTTTAAAAGCCACGTCCTCTGTTTTCGCTACCTAAAACACCACCTCAGTACCTGCTGTGGGGTGCTAGGGATGAGCTTCTGGGACCTCCCTGAGATAGGAGCATCAGACACTCAGATGTTGTCAGAGCTCACCCGAGTGCCTTCCTTTGGGCAGGCTGCAAAATCACACTCCCTTACAGAACTGTTTTTGTAAAGCACAATACCAACTTTCCCACCTTCTTTTAATTTAGACCTTTTCCATGCTGGTTTTGTTCATCTCCCCTTCTTTCTCCTAACACCTCTCCTTTTCCTCTCTCACACAGGTATTGTCCCCTGGTTTTGTTCCCAGGTGCAGTCCATGACCTTGCAGGTCACAGACATCAGGCAAATGCATTCCTCTGAGCACCTCCAGCCACTGAAAGACACAAACTTTGCCAGCAGCTGGGAAGAGCTTGCCACGGGCCAGCAGGGTCAGCTGCTGCTTGCCACACACAGATACTACTCCAGACCAAGATGGTGATCTCCAACCTGGATTTAGGTTTCTTTAGATGTCAGGAAGTCCAGATGAGGCTGTCGGGTCCCTCCCACCACGTGGAGCAGATCCCAGCACCTCTCAGGGTGCTGGGGTCTCCCGGGTCCCCTCTCCTGGCTACAGCTTCTGCAGCAGCCAGTGTGAAGGGGCTCCCTCCTGCCATGCCCGTGCAATTCTTACTGTCAGCAGCAGATGGCCAAATATTACCACACATACATAACATTTACATCCAAAAGGGCACATAATTGGGTAGAAATCGCCTTTCCTTGCCAGCATTTATTTATAAAATGGCATATGCACACTTGGCATTTACCTTTCTATATGCAACATTACTAAATGTGTGACAAATGGTGACACTCATTTCCTTTCCCATTCCTGGCATGCTTGCCAAAGTAAAGGGCCCCAAGCGAACAAGTACTAGGATAAAGCCTTGTCCTAAACCACGAAAACCTTATTTCTTATTTCAAATTGATTTTATAATGTAGAAAAAGCCCCCAGGCAGGGACCCAGCTGCAGCAAAGCCCAGGCCAGCAGCAGCTGGCGGCAGAGCAAGAGGCATCTGGAATTTAAATGCAGAAAGTATTTCAGTAAACACATCAAAAGGCCCAGCGAGGGCTGGGTTGGGAAAGGCACGGGCTCGTGGTTGGAGCTGCTTTGAAGGAGAGCACACGAACCTGTTCTCTCAGTGTCTGACAAGGGCGAGGGAGGGCTTTACCTGCACGCTTTGGCATTGCACAATCAATGGCTGAACATAATCCACACGGGCACAGGCGCTAGTGTGACAAACAGGAGCAAAAAGGCAAGGAATTACCTCTGCAGCAGCACCTCGGGGCATGCCTGGGCAGACAGTCGGGTGCATGCTGGGCTGATTCAGCCAGGACGTGTGCCAGACACTGAAAACAAGGCTGGAACTGCAGAGGATTGGGAGCACAGACACCACAGCTCTGGATTCTCCATTGGCTTTGCATGCACCTGCTTTTCGCTGCTTTGGACAGGGCTCTCCAGTCACTGGTGCTGCTCTCTGCCAGATCATCTTCCCCAGGGCTGTTTGGAAAAACAACTTAGTAACTGGCTCCACTTCCTATACTGTACATCAGTTAAAGAGGACAAAGTGAGAGGGATAAGCTCCATTACTTGAGTATGCTTTAAAGGAATGATTTTCCTGAAATGCTGAGTTTTCAGTAGCTCAGAAACTGCCATTTAATCTTACAGTGATTAAAGGTTACTCCAGGGTGGCAACCACAACCAGACCGAAATGCCTCTGTGTACTACTTGTGTAGCAGTGGATTTTACTTTTCCTCAGACTGTTTGAGCTCTGTGCTAGCTTGCCAGCAAGCTGGGTAGTAGCACGAGCTACTGGAAAGGTCCTTGGTGTCACTGCAGGAGATGCATGACTGCACCATTCTCACACCCTACTTAATTTTTGGCTGACATTTACCAACAGTGGCAGCCTATAACTCTCACTTACAGAAGGAATGTAGGATGGCTTTCTAAAAATGCATGATCTGGGGACTAAGCTGGCAAATAAGGCTAAATTGATATTTTATGTCTACCTTTTATGCTGGGTCAATAAGACTACAGGTATACACAGAGGGCTTTCATGCTGGGTGATAATGCTCACACCTCTCATCCCTATCCACAGCCTAGGAGGGGTGTGAAGATGCTCCAGATGGGATCCTGGGTGTAAGACACAGCAGCATAACCTACTCCAGCCTAAACAGGGTGTGACATTCAGTGATCTTTTCCCTTGAACAGAAATCCAGTCTCTGGTTTGGATGCTGCTGGACTCCTCCTGGCAGCTTCCAAGGCACAGCAGAAACCCTCTCCTGCCATCAGTGTTCCAGCCCCGGTGCCTGACAGAGACCTTCTGTCTCACAAGCAGCATCCTCCTGAAATAGCATCTTGCAGTAACACAGCCCTCCCTGATAGGCACTGGGTTATCAAGGGGCTTCTACACCTCTAGTCCCTCCCTCTGCTGCCCAGATCAAACAGTTTCCCACTCCAACAGCTCTCCCTGCACACCCATGCTGCCCTCCTCTTCCCACCATCTCCTTTGCCTGTGCTCAAAGCCCTGTGGCTCTGCATCACCCCTCTCCAGCTTGGACCCGCTCCCACACATCTGGTCACCCATGAAGAGGAGATGTCCTGCAGGGACAGGAGCTGCAGCATGGCTCGGGGGGTCTCGGGCAGACAGGAACAGGACATGCCCCAAAATGCACAGACAGCCTCAGCCTAATTTTTCAGGTTTATCAGATTATGGGACATGCTTACAATTGTTCATCAGTTTGGGCTCCTGCCATTTTGGAAACCAGTCCCTAAAATCCCTGTGTATTGTATTTGTACCTGCAGTAACTCATTTCAGGATTTTCTTGCTTTAAAAGGAGCCTGTCAGGGCATGGAGACTTAAAAGAAATCTTTCTTCAGCTTAATGTATTTACAGACTTATCTGTAGCTCAGCAATCCGATTTAATCAATTTGAGCTTATATAGTTTAAGTACCAGAGTTTTGAATTGGAGAAAATAACTCCTTTTGTCTTCCGAGAGCCCTAATTCTACCTGGGTGTATCACCGACTTTACAACGGACACAATTCCCCTCTTGGACACCAGCAATCCTGGTAGGCAGCTTTAGACACGTGCAACTCTACCTTATGTCAGAGAAAACAGATCATCTGACAGTAAAATGGTTCACCAAAGAGTAAGCAAAGCGTCCTGCCGAGGTTTAGCGCACGGCGTGTCCTTGGCTCTGGGCTGGGCACTTCCACAGGGACATGTTTGAACCCAAGCCCCTTTTTCGATGCCTGTTCCCAAACAGGGCAAACCCAGAGGGAAGGGTCTGCTTGCCAGAGGGGTGGGTGTAGGACAGGGGATGCAAGAGCCCGCCGGGGATTTGTCACTGCCACACGCAGGGGACAGCGGCGCTGGGAGCTGGGGGTTTGCAGGCAGAGGCTGTGGGGAACCTGCAGGAAATCTCCACATGTGTGCATTAACCAGGCCCTTCCCATCCTCGCCATGCCAGCAGGAACCTGCAGGAAATCTCCACACATGTGCATTAACCAGGCCCTTCCCATCCTCGCCATGCCAGCAGGAACCTGCAGGAAATCTCCACATGTGTGCTTTAACCAGGCCCTTCCCATCCCTGCCACGCCAGCGCGGTGGCTGCTAAGCAACTAAAGCTGGCGAGGAGGCACTTCTGAGATAACGCTAAAAATAGTCTCTGGCAGGCGAGACAGCGAGCAGCCGTAGCTGTAGCTCCTCATTGCTGCCCTCTGCCACTGCCCACAAAAGCCTCTGGTGGCCCAAAGCTGCCCCGGGCCACCCCAGGGACCGGCACTGGCGGCAGTCCCGGGCACACAGCTCCCCTGTGCCCAGCCCGAAGCTGGGCTCTTCCCTGCCCACCTTCGATCCATACCTAACAGAGGAAAGGATGGAAAGAAACCCCTGGGCAAATCTAGTGTTAAAAGGAGCGATTTGATTAAAGTGACAGAATCGTGCACACCACTGGAAATGACAAATGACAAAATTACATCTACAAACACGAGGCAGAGCATACACCTCCCTCTGCCTCTTCAGTCTGTTGTTCCCAGCAGCCAAAATCACTTTTGCACCTTGCCTGTACCAAACCCAGTTTACCTCTCTCCTCATGCAGGGATGGCATAAAGAGAACATAAACCAAAATGCAGGATGATATAAAAACCAAAACACAGTGTCCATATAGTTTATGCAACAGCGTTAGAAGTTCTAGGTCTGGAAGAAGGAGAAATGGGAGGAAGAAGGAGAAATGGCAGGAAGAAGTTTTGTGCCCCAGCACAAGGGGAGAGGCTTCTCTCCACCAGCTCAGTCCTGCCCAAACTGGGCCACTGCACCTTTTTTGGGGAGGCACAGTGCAAAACCACCCCAGTGAACTGATCCAGTGCAAGACTCTCCCCACTTTGTCCATCTCTCATCTCTTTTGGCAGCAAGGTATTTCTTGAGCACACCCTTTCTCCGTGACTGCAGCCCCTCTCCATCCCCCTTAACCACAGCAGGGAAATTATCAGGGTGAAAAGAACCCCCAACTCCCTTTCCTGGGTATGCTGGCCCAGGTCTGCTCACTCAGAGTGCCATGCTGGGCACCTCAGGTTCCAGCAGGACTCAAGTGGGATGGAGAGAAGTTCTCCTGTCGAGAGCTGTGGGCAGGAAGGGTAGGTTAGTGACAGGCATTGAGCAACAGCCTCTTTGCAACCTCCTTGCAACACCAACTGCAGGAACAGGAAAGTCCAGGCAGGTGCTACCCCACATTCAAGGATTACTTTGAATAATGCATCCAGGAGATGTGTTTAACTCCTTGAAATACCACTTTCTTTCAAAGCAGTGGCCCAAGATCCTGGGGATGTTATATCCAAAGCTGCTTTAGTACAAATGCAGCAGCAAGAGCCCCCTGCTTCAAACCAGCGAAGGAGCACACCAGCGACAAGAAGGGCCTGGTGACACCCACACAGGGATGCCCCCGGGAACTGGGACATGCTTAACTCAGTGTTCCTGGGAACCCAGGCAAGTACCTTTACCCCACATCCTCCTGCCTCATGTCTTTCTCAAAAAAAGCAGCACAAAGCCTCAGGCACAGTGATCCCACATCACTTCCCTTGGAGGTACCTGGGATGGTGTTCCTTCTGCTCCCCTTGATTTGCTGTTAATGACCCCAGGGTGCAGCTCTTATGGCAGGTGATGTTTCCACCTGCAGCCAGCACACATGATGTGGATCAGCTCCTTTGGTGACCCAAAAGAAGCCCCGGGAGAAGGGAGCAAGGTCTGACAAGCAGCAGGTGGCTCCCAGCTGGCACTGAGCTGTTTGCCCTTTCCAGGACCTTCCTCCCTGCACACAAAAACACACTCAAATGGAGATAGAGCAGAGCTAGAAACCAAATTTTGATGTTCATTGCAGAGAAAATGGCCTCTCTGCAGCTGGGCCATAAATTTCCCAGTGAGCGTACGGGGGACGTGGGTGCACATCTTCCAAATACCAATGTCATTTTCAGTGGGAGGAAAACCTAACTGATCTTTCACATGCAGCACTTAATTTCAATGCCTTTTGTACATCAACACTACTAGTGAAACAAACACCAGATTTTACTAAAATGAGTACATGTCAACATATTGGTGACTCACACACACCCAATTGCAGACTCCGAATTATCCAGAAGCTTTCTGCTTCAGCACTTTTTATCCACTAATGACAGAAATATCCCAGTTGGAAGTCCTGGTGCATCCCGGGTCTTTCTTGTTCTTGCCCTGAAGCTGAGGTTACCCTTTGTAACCCTCAGACCAGACCAAACTCCTTGTTAATTCTGCTTAGTGTCCTCTGCCTCCTCTTATTGTGTGCCCTTATCTCCTTTGAGAAACGAACGGGAAACACCTTCCTGTTTAACTGCCTGTGCTCCGGAGTGGTTTCCAATCCCTGGACATCAGCATCATCTTTAGATGCAGAAATCTGGTTAATCTAATCTGCCTGCTGGTTGATTGATATGTGTGAGGTTGGTGCTCAAGGGAGAATGCCTCCGGAGAGCGGTCAGCCAGGAGGATGTGTTGATGGCACTGATTATGCAGGCTCACGCTTTCCCCACCCTGTGGCTCTGTGTGTAGGAGCAGTCCAGGCTGGGCAGCTTTCAGCTGACTCCTTGTACTTCAAATGCATTTCCATTCCAAAGCAAGAGGCAGAAGATCTGTGGTGACAAGGACTCCAAGGCAAAAGGGCATCTCTTCCGCCCTTGGAAAGCTGCTGAAATATTTCCCTCTGGAGCAAACTGAACTCGGCCTTCCCAGGTCCTGCCAGCATGTCTCATCATTTTCTGGTTTTGCTGGTGTTATGGGTCATTCCTGTACCTGCAAGGACCACGGGTCAGCTCCAGCCATGGACTGACCTTTTTCTAAGCTGTGCTGACCACGCCTGGGAAATGACAAGTACTGAGGCTTTTCTTCTTCCTTTCTAAATCGTATCAGGCTGCTCAGCAAAAGCTGCTCTGTGGCATCTATGTCCTGCAGCTTTCCTGGATAAATCCAGGTATTCCCCAGTCACTGGCTGTGTATGTGTCCAGGCATGGAAGAGAAGGCTTGTACAGTGCCTGCAGCCCGGGCACTGCCCCAGGACACCCACTCTGTCCTGCCAGGAGGTGTTTTTGTGGTGGCACAGGGGTGGCCAGAGTGCAGAGGGTGCGGGATGGGCTCAAACCAAACCTTGGCTTTGCTTCCTCTTGCAGGGCTCTGGTATCACAACAGTCCCACAACACTCAGACCCTCAGGGGCTGCCTCTGTGGGATCCTCAGGCAGGAGCTCTGGGCCACTGGTCCCGTGGCTCCTCTTCCACAGCATCCACTCAGACAGACTCTGCCCAGCCTTGCACCGTCTCCCATCCCAGCACAGGAGCAGGGCGCTGCTTCTTTGGCATTGAGAACGAAACGTAGGTGTGCTGGCTTCCCAAACCGTGTTCCGTGGAGTGATCCTTGTTTTGGTGCTGAGGATGGCTGGGATCAGTGCCGCCCCTGTCAGCAGCAGAGGAAAGCAGCAGGTTCGGGCAGCCTGCGCTCTGAAGCGCTGCGAGCACCGTGGCAGCTGATGCCGTCTGCCGTGATGAGTCACTGCTGTTGATTTGGGCAGAGGCAAGAAAAACAGCCTGAAATGCGCCAGTTTAACATTCTGATCCTCAGCGATGGGCTATTAGCTCAGAGCAGGTCCCCATCCCGTGCTCCCCCCCCGCCTCCTTTCAGTGCAGCATCACGGAAATTTATTTTTCAGTGTTGGAAAAGCGATTTGTTGAGAGCCTTATATTTGGGAAACCAGCTTACATCACTGCCAGAGACATCACATACAAATGGATCACATCTGCATCAACAAAATACCTGGCTCGCTTTGCCTTGCTAATCTCTCCAGGCAATTCTTTTTTTTTTTTTCATGGCTGCTCAAACATTGGCTTTATGGCCATGGGAAGGATAGGAACAACCTGTAGAGCACATGCTCATGATAGCTGCTCAGGACTACTGTCACTGGGCTGTTCTCCCAAAAGCACTCATCCCACAGGAGAGTTGAACTCAATGTAAGTCCCCGGGAGGAGTTGCAGCCCTGCTGCAGCTGCAGCCAAACCACTGGTGGAGCTGAGCCAAGTGCCAGTGGTGGGTGCTTCCCGACTGGAGAAGGGATCACACAGCACAGACCAGCCCCGGGGGGCTCAGAACATGCCACAGCAGTGTGGGTGGCAGCTGGGCTCCAGCCTCACATGGGAAGTGAGCTGTCAGGTTGCATTTCCTACCTCCAGCCTCAGTAGCCACGAGTATTCACTTATATTTTTCCAAAAATTTCCATTTTCTCTTTTCCTTTTCAAAGGACCACAAACCCTTTGCTGAGCTATATGGTCTCACACAATGAAAAAGAAGGGCTGTCATTCCAACAAATAACCTCTACAGCTGCTGGTACCCTGGAGCTGTCAGAGCATAATCTGTTTTGAAAGAAATCACACTGGTAGATTTTGTGGGGATGGATGGGTTGAGTCATGCTTAGCTCAGGATGGGGCTCACCAGAGAGGGATCTGATATTCTATTTTCTGAAGTTCATTTCTGAAACCTGTTGTGGCTGGTGGTGGCAGTTACCATTCAGCCCTGGGCCACACACACAGACACTGTACATAAAATAGAATACTCATTTTTTTGCTGGTTGTGAACTCCATTTTTAAGCCCAGGAAAGGGCTCACTACGTGGCTCCAGATATTGCAGTGTGCCCCTGAAGCAAACGGGTGGGGCTGAGACTTTCCATTACTTTCAGTAAATAATTTTCAAATTTACAGAAAATGTTTTTCTTTGTTGGGCTGACACACTACAAACAGCCCCTTGAGCACCTTGTTTGGAATAAAGGGCAGCTGCTGTCCCACTGCACGCTGTGGTCTCTTGGCTGCTCAGAGGTGCCACCGCGGTGTCAGCGCAGGCAGTGCTCAGGGCTCTCCCCTCGCACCCAGGGTCGCTCCACAGGGCAAAGGCAGCAGTGGCAAGAGCACAGAACGGCAGGGCAGTGCCCGAGGGGCATTTTCCCGGCCACGCGAGGTGCCGCGGGAGCCGCTGTGAGCGGGCCGTGCCTCCCGATCCGCGCAGCCGAGAGATGGCAGCAGGACCTCACGGATGTGCGGCTGGACACATCTCAGGGATGGATGAGCGGCTGGACACACTCAGGGATGGATGTGCGGCTGGACACACCTCAGGGATGGATGTGCGGCTGGACACACCTCAGGGATATGTGGCTGGACAGATCTCAGGGATGGATGTGCGGCTGGACACATCTCAGGGATATGTGGCTGGACACATCTCAGGGATGGATGTGCGGCTGGACACATCTCAGGGATGGATGTGCGGCTGGACACATCTCTGTGTGTGTGGCTGGACACATCTCAGGGATGGATGTGCGGCTGGACACATCTCAGGGATGGATGTGCGGCTGGACACATCTCTNAGCGGCTGGACACACTCAGGGATGGATGTGCGGCTGGACACACCTCAGGGATATGTGGCTGGACAGATCTCAGGGATGGATGTGCGGCTGGACACATCTCAGGGATATGTGGCTGGACACATCTCAGGGATGGATGTGCGGCTGGACCCATCTCCGGGATGGGT
>VZTN01010331.1:469381-482152 GCA_013400515.1 Erpornis zantholeuca
CGGCCGGACACATCGCTGTATGTGTGGCTGGACACATCTCAGGGATGGATGTGCGGCTGGACACATCTCAGGGATATGTGGCTGGACACATCTCAGGGATGTGCGGCTGGACGCGCTCCGCTCCTGCCCACGGGGACACGGCTCCGGCTCCAGGCACCTCGGAGGGACATTCCCGTGCCCCGGCTGCTGTCGCACACCCCGGCCCGGCTGCCGCGGCGGCCGCTGCTTGCCCCGGGCAGCCCCTGGTCCCCGCGGAGGGCGCGGCAGGAATCGTTCTGCACACACCTGGCCATCCCGCTGGCCCTGAGCGGGTGAGGGGCTGGCCATCACTGGTGCCAGTGATCTGTTCCTCATCCTCTGAGCATTGTTTGAGGGAGAAAAAACCAACTTAACAGCATCCCTTGTCAAACTGCGGGTCTGGAATGACTTCTCCTGCCCCTGTCCCCCGCACAGTGCAGCTGCCAGTGCCCCCAGTGCACATCAGCTTCTGGTTTGAGTGCACCATCAGAGCTCAAGCAGACAAACTCAGAGAAAAACCTCAGTTTTGGTGTTTGCCTTTCCCCTCCCACGGTCTCACCTGTGTGAGCTGCTCTGCTCGCACCCAGTCTGCCTGACTTTCTGATGGGGAATGCAAGCCACAAGATACCCACAGCAAACCATGCAACCTTTGGTAAATTGTGAGAGATCAGACTGCACCTCGACAAAAGTACTTGTGTGGCTCCTTCTCTTGTCCTGGATGGTCTCACTTCTCCTGAGACAGCAAAGGCGATTTAGCCCCAACTACAGAGTGTAGTTTCAACCACTAAGCCATAAATCCAGAAGCAATTCCACTGCCATTAATGGTGGTGTTCTGGGTTCATTCCAGCACACTAGAAATGAGAGCCTGGTGCAGGTCACAGACAGAGATAGATGAATTATCAATATATCATTGTGCCTGCCTTCTTCTCCTCCTTTTTTTTTTCTTTTCCTTTTCTAAAGCAATTCTGGAATGATTTACCATTGCTACACATCCTAGTAACTTCATTTGGGGCTGCATTTGCAACACTCTGGGCTCCAGCTCAGCACTGCCACTGTGAGCTCTGCTGCAACATCAACACAAGCTGGGGCAAACCCTGTTTAAATGGAACCACTCTGGATTCAAGACTAAATCATATAAAGGAAACCACAATAACTGTCCAGGAGCACAAATGTTCCGTAAACCCTTGGGGATGGCTGAAACTAATTTAACCTTGTGGTTGTGCCATGTAATTAGCATTCTTACTGCTGAATCACACACTGATCAAAATCGTATTCCAAAGGAGGGCAGAGGAAATCACACTGATGCCAGAGATTGCCAGGGATGCAGTGGAGATGTGCTGCAGTGTCTGCATGATGATCTCCATGCTGCCAAAAAGCCTTATTGACTGCTGGGCTCTGTTTCTCTCAGCTATCCCCAGCAGAGCACGACGTGCTGGTCCCCCAGCTCAGCCAGCTAATCAGGCTAACGAGGTGATATGCACCACAGCTTCCTGTGCTGTACAATCACCCTCAAACTAGCTTGCAGTGTAAGTCTTACCAAATATGTCTGCAGAACTTCAAAATCACGTAATTGGACTCAACTGCAGAAGAAATGTCCATGGGAGACCTTGCTGCTGGTTGTTCTGGGCAGGGTGGGACAGAGAGAGAACAAGGTGGGGCTGCTGGGGCTCAAAGCAACCTGGGCTAGTGGAAGTTGTCCCTGCCATGGCAGAGGGGTTGGAATGAGATGATATTTAAGGTCCCTTCCAACCCAAGTCGTAGAATGACTCCACGATTAAGTGTTTTCACTAGGTTTGCTGGAGACTGAGTGTTGGCAAGATGCTCCAGAGAAGTCAAGTTTTGAGGGTGCAGTTCAGGGAAAAACCAACAAACTGAGAATGGGAGGAATGTTATCCCCTGCATTTGCATTTGGTGCCCTCGAGTTACCAGACTACCCGCTAGACTAGGAAGCGGGTGTCACACTTTGGGTGGTGTTTTGGAAGCAGGAGCTCCACAAATATTAGGGAAAATATATCTCAGCTCATAAATAAAGATACCATTTTTAAAAGGGCATATTGGCTCCATCTGAGATGGGGTTCAGACAGCCCAAACAGTTCATTTGGCCTCTTCCTAAAATAAATTTGACACTGTTCTCTGCCTGTCTCACTCTGCCTTTCCCCTTACACAAGGGTGTAAGGGTTCCCCTTACCCTGGCACAAGGGTTCATTTTGCCCACAGTTTAATGAGGTCTGTGCAAAAGGCAAAGAGCAGGGCTTTGGGATACAGCCCAGATGCAGGTGGGATGGCTGCTCTCCCTGAGCTCCATCACCATTCTGCACATCTAAAAATACCTCCCTTCTCCTGTTCTGCTTCTCCTTTGTGAGCAGCACCATCTGCAAAGGGATCCCCTTCTCCTGCTTACGAGAAGGCTTTCAACACATTTCTAATATGGAAAAAGTGTTAAGCATGGGAGCAATATCCTTTAAAAGCACATAGACACTAAATCTGTTGCATGAAGCCATTTGGCACATGCCATTCATTGTGAGGGCTCCTTGGTGAGCACAGACAAGGCTGCTGCCGCTGCTGGAAAATTCAGAATATCCCCCAAATGGCATATTAATAATGAGATCTTTCAAAGGAGGATCCGTGACTCATCCAAGAAGAAAAATGGGTCATTCACTGCACTGAACTCTCCAAACAAAACAGCAGCTTTTTTTGGGCTTGCCCAGTTTAAACCAGAAAAAGAGAGGAAATAATGGGAGAGAAAATATGGTGGCTGCAGCTGCCAGACAAGATGAGCAGTGGGAGCCTGCACTCCACTTTTTTGGGGGGTTAAAAATCCCACCTGACAGGCATTTTGTGTCTTGTATGGCTGTTTGCTAAAAGCAGGAGTGCAAGAACTGCAGCATCCTTCATCACCACCTCACCCCACTCCACCTAAAGCCACAAATTCTCAAGTCCTTCCTCAAAAATTCACCAGTTCTTTACCAAAAGTCACATCCTGGGGGTACCCAGGTTAAAGGGATCCAAGCCACCAGCCCTGGGATGCTTTTGGAGCCTGGTGGTTTTTGCCTTGGCAGTCATCCTGCAAGGGACATCCCTGCAGCAGGGAGCACCCAAAGGGCCAGGGAAACCTTCAACAGAGGGTGAATTTGCTGTAGGTGCAGAACACACCCAAAACTCTCAAATCTGAGCAAGGATTTTCGGTGCCCAGACTGTTTAATGCCAGGGCAGGAGCCACTCTGCCTCACCTTTGTGGATATGAGGCCCTAACACCGAAATCCCCATCGGGCAGGTGTACATGGGGCATCAGAGGGACCATGTGCCAAGGGAGCAGTCCCCAGCCAGCTCCTGCTGGTGCCTTGATGGAGTCAGTGCAGAAAAAAGGGCAGGTTGCAAAGCCAGCATTTAAGATTTCATCAGAGCTGTTAATCTCGTTGCTATTACCATATTATAATCACTTTCACAACCCATCTAAGTCCAGGGCAGCTATCCATACCGGATTATCACATTCATCATTTGCATTCAGCATTTATTTGGGACCATGACTTCAAATAATGCTTTGGAGATTATAAAGGCCATGGCCCTTTCCTGTAAGCAGGTGCCCTCCACACTGAAGAAATACAAAATTTAATTGCTTTAACCCACACTTATGCTGTTTCCTTCCTCTCCCTCTGCCTGGGATCGTCACGTTCAGTGCCTGCTGAGTGCAGCCTGTGCTGGTGGTGGGAGGACAGAGGCAGCTGGCCCTGATGGGGAGGAGGTCTGGCACTGCTGAGCACAGTGGCATCCCATGTTACATCCTCACATGGACAAGCTGCACAAAACCTCTATCTACAGACCTGCCACAGTGTTCTGCCTCCTAACGTAATTATCTCAACAAGACAAAAGAGCAGCTCATGGCAAGTGGCTTTTTGCCACTAAGCAAATACTTGACAAGGAATGCTGAGCTCTTAAACAGCTACTGGGTTGTGAGTCAATTGGCTTTCAGGAACCCAGGGTCATGGAGTCTAAACAGCATCCAAATCAAATTAATCTTTTCTTCAGGACAAAACCTGTCCTATCCTCTTCTGCAGCCACCTCTGAAAGTTCCAGCCAGCCCTGCAGCATCCTCCTTTCCCACTGCTCCTCAGTGAGTGCCAATCTGCAATACCAGAGCCCAGTAAGCATTTCATCCGAGCTGGCATTTTCCCAAGCCTCAAAGTCTCTGTGCACTCTGGAAGCAGAGGGTGGTGGTTATTCCCCTGTGAGCGGGATCACAGCCATCCCCTCTCAGCTGCTGGCTGCTGCTCCTGAGGCCCCTCCAGCCCTGTGGCTCCTCCTTCCAACACACGGGGGACACAGCAATTCCTCAAAGTACCTTCGAGTTAAACCTCTTGCCTTCCTGCCCTGTGGCTGATTCTCAAGAGCAGCCAGAGGAGGATGTTTTATGTGAGTCCTTTCACCACAAGGAGACAGCTTCCTGCCAAGCCTTCCCCCGTCCCACCCCAAGCGTGGTCTCCCTGACAAGTCACTCGGATTTTATGTTAACCCAAGCAACAGCATGAGTACAAATGGATGTCAGAGGGGATGAGCAGAGCAAGCACCCTCTTCCCAGGCCAGGGGTACGTTCCTGGGTGTCTGTGGGAGGGATGCTGTCAGATATTGAGCAGAGCTCCCATTCAGAAATCTGCTCGATCCCGGCACCGCTCGCTCCCTCGCAGCCCTCGACAAACAGGGATTTGCTGGCCTCCTGACAAAGAGCTTCACAAACGAGGCAATCAGCAGCCCAGTATAATTTTCAAGAAATACAAATGAGCAAATATCTAGTTGCCATGGTAACCCCGAGAGCTGGACCAGAGTTTTTTGGTAGATTCCCAAATACATTTTGCCAGAGCAGCAGGAGCGCGGTGCCCAGGACCCCTCTGGGGACAGCAGCCAGGATCGCCGAGCAGCATCAGCCCAGAGCAGCCCTGTCCTCCCTGAGCAGCTCCAGGCTCTCACATGCCCCGTGCCAGCTCTGGATGCTTTCTCTCCCACATCCCCTGTGCCTCGGCTCCGTGTCCTTCCAGGCTGACCGGCATTCAGGCGGGGCCGCAGTGGGAATTGCGTTCCCATCGCGTCTGGGCTTTACCTCTGGCAGTTCCCACCCAGGAATGAAAGTCTGCAGCCAAGTTACTGAGCCCCGGCAGAGCAAAAGTGGTTAATGAAAAACATTATCACCCCTTTTAGGCGGCCGTGCTGCAGAGCCCTGTGCCAAACAGGGATGCTGGCCCACAGCCAGCTCTCCCCACCAAGGCAATTCTGTCCAGAACCCTGGAAATCCTTGGCCACAAAAGAGGAGGAGACTTTTGGGGTACCAAAAGGGAACAATCAAAAACATACTGGGCCCTGGCATGAGGCAGCTCCTGTGCTGAGCCAGCCCCATCCCAGGGTCCCCCAGCCTGGAGGAGCCCCCGGCAGCTACAAGCCCCTCCGAGGACAGCTGGTGCTGCTGAAGTTCCACTGAGCTTTTGCAATTAGTTCAGGTGTCATTACACACCAGCAGCTTCCAGGTTGTATAAATCCAGCTTGATTCATGCCCTTCTGGATGGCTGCTCCAGCCGAGCCCTCTGGCTGCCCATGAGGAGATCCATTTCCCAGCAGGTTTGTCCCCCCTGGTTCCCACTGTCCTGCTCATTCCCTGGCAGCAGCAGGGAGCAGCTGGTAAGAGGCAGGATGGGAAAGCCCTCTTGCACAACAGCAGGAGCATCTCAGTGAAGCCAACATCCACTGGGACCCACAGAGCACGGGGCCAGATCCTGCTGGCCTTCCCCGTGCCCCACTGCTCTGTCTCTCCCTGCTGTGGACATTTGGGATGCCCTGAAGCTGCGGGATTTAGCACTAACCCCATTGCACAGATGGATAATGTCATTTATCATAGGGGCTTGTGGCTTTTCTTGGTGCCTCACTGTTGCAGGCAGTCGGTAGTGTACTCTCTGAGCTGCTCAAAGCCTGTTTTTTGGTCCCGAGATATTTTTGTTCTCTGTCAAAGGGAAGCACTCTGCAGCATCCTGGCCTCAGGGCAGGAGCTGAGCCACTACTCAGGCAATTAAATCCATGGGAAATGCACAAGTAAATGCTCATGATTCAGCCGTGCAGCCCTTGTTCTCCCAGGCATTTATGGGAGAAAAAAAATCTTAACTGAATTAATAGAGGAAAGGACAGCCCAGCCCAGCCCAGCCCAGCCAGGCGTCGGAGCAGTCAAATAATCACCGGGGAGGAAAATCCTCACCAGGCTGTGCCAGGGCAGCACCAGCGTGCCCACAAGCTGTGACATCCACAACATCCAACAGCATCTCTCAGGAAATAATCATAGCAGGAATAAAAGGATTCAAAAGGTCAGAGGTGCAGGCAGGCCCGTCCAGGGCTGGGGGCAATATTGCCTCTACAGCTCAGAGACAGGAGGGGACAGGAGGGGACAGGAGGGTAAAGGCTGCTTGGGTTCACTCCCAGGCTACATCACACACTCTTCACACTCACACCAGCTTTCATGCATTACAAAAGAAGGCGTTCAGCTCCTAACGAAATCAGTGTCATAAAAAGACCCTCAGGAATCAGTCACTTGCAAATGATGTGCAGGAGAGGTGTCAGTGTCCTGCTGCTGCCAGGGTCCCACTGCCCGCACCACAGAGCGAGTCAGAAAGGAGGAACTCGAGATAACGAGGGAGTGAGGGGTTACGGGACAAGGAGAACAAAAAAATAAAGAAGTTCAGCCTGGAGAGCTGGAGCTGCTCCAGGCCATGCAGAGGCTGGAACCGTCCATGCCGAGAGAAAGGGCGCGGCCCATCTTTCATCACTGGATCTGCCAGAACTTCATTAAGGAGGTGAAAACTCCTGTTGTTTTCTCAATTTTATTTGATTATTGTGAAACAGAAGACACTGGCAAGGACAGAGGGTTGATTTTTAAGTAAGGACCCTGGAGCCAAAGGAGAAAGACAGGGGGGTTGGGAAACAAAGCCCCTATTAACTTTGGTGCTGACTTTCAGGTCATGCATGTTCGGTTCTTTTTACCTGGAAATGAAGATGCTAATTGGAGGTGACAGCTTTCATTGGGCTCCCCATTAGCAATATTTTTAACCACAGCAGGGCCCAGGTCTTCAAACGCTTTCCCAAGGGAAGGTTTTAACCTTTCTTTTAAAACATCTCGAACCACTTGCAGCGCAAAAAAAAAAAAAAAAAAAGCCAATTGTTTGTCTCGGGGCATACCAATCCCCAGCCGTGATGAATCCTCCGAACAGGAGACACGGGAGGATCGGGGAGGAGGAACTGGAGCCGGGCTTGGCACGGTGCAGGGACATCTCACCCCCGATGGCACCGAGGGGACTGGGGCTGGGCTGTCCCCGCTCCCCGAGCTGTGCCCCAGCCCCACACCGAGACGGGAGCGCAGCCCAGCCCCGGCGCTCATCACACGCGTCCTGCACCGCACTTGGCTCCCCAGACCCTTTTCTGCCACATCGACTTTCCCCAGCTTGTTGCAAGGGCTTTCTTTTTAAGCAGCTGGCTTCTTTACATACTGTTATCATCCACATATAATTCATTATTTTCACGTGAAACAAAAGCCTCTGGAAAACACATCCAGTGCTGAAACCCACAACTGAAAACTACACGAATAACTTTCCATATAAATATATGAATGGCGTGTATATACATTTTAAAAATCCAATGAAAATAATATAGTTTCATTTATATGTATTATCCATTTATATATATATATATGTATAAATATTTTTATATATAAAAACTGGTAATGAGGGATGAGAGCACTTTCTTCATTTAGAAACTTGCTCCAGCACACACATTCCACTTAGAACACCATTATTACCCCACCAAATTTTCCAGTTTCTCTCCGAGTGGAAACATAGCTGAAAGCTCCACTGCCATCTGAGGAAGCAGTTCCAAGCTCCCAGTGAGGCCTCAGCTGCTGACCTCAATTGCATCCAGTGTCAATTCAGATCCAGTGCATTCCAGATCACTCCGGAAAACCTTTGTTCTGGAATGTCACATTTCTAAGATGGTGGCATCAAGGGGGACCAGACAATTCCCTGCCGATGCTTTACTCATCTTTGCAGGCAGCAGCAGAGGTGGGGCAGACCCTGGGGCTCTGCTGGAGCAGGGACAAAAGGGACTCGTGGCTCCCAGGAGAGGGCAAGGGGCCCCTCTGGGCAGGGGTGGCTCCTTGCAGAGCCACACGGACACTACAGAGCTGAGAGGGACCAGAGTTGACAGGAGTGTCCCATCTCCACACGGAGCAGCTCGAACAAGGCACGCAGCAGCTGCCACAGCCACGCTCACCTGCCCAGGAATGAGTTACCTGGAAGACAGAAGCACTCCTGTGGTGTCAGCGCAGCAGAGGACACCAGCAAGGACTGAGGGAAGAAACACCATCTCACTGTGAAACAGGGCTGCACCCAGGCCAGGGCTGTGAGGGTGGGCTGACCCCCAGCTGCTGTGCCAGCCCCTCAGCTGCCCTCCAGCTCATCCAGTCCTCTGGAAGCAGCCAGGGCCAAACCCTGCCCACCTGGCTGCTCACCCCCACCAAGCTATGGGGCACAGGCTGCCCCCACACACCCTCCATGGTGACCCTGTGTTTGCTGGGGGGCAGGTGAAGGGCAGGGCGAGCACACAGGCTGCCCCAGAGACCCCAAAAAACAGCCAGGGTCAATGAAATAAACCCCCCCAGGCAGCTGCTTCCCCCCCAACACACCTCTGTAACGCAGAGCAGGTTGGGGAAAGAACAACTTCTTTCACATGAAACCCCAAGTGCCCAGGGAATCTACTGGGATCTTGCTGCCCAGGGAATCTTGCTACTCCAGGGCAAGAACGACAGGGAGCCTCCACCTGCTGTCTGCCCTTTATTTCAGCAGAGAGAAAAGTAACATGGACAAGAGGCATTTTGCATAACTTAACAGAAAACAACGCTTTTCCTCCACTCTTCACAGATCAACAGGCAAAAGCATTTCCTACACATGGCTATTTTTGGGTGCTAACAGTTTGGTGAACTGGTAAAACCACGGGCGTCCTCTAACACGCTGTGATAGCTCATCTGAAATCCAAAGCCAGACCCGGGACTGGAGGCTCCTTTGGATGTAGCTGCTGTCACTGCTGAGTGCCAGGTTCATCCCCACCACACTCCCAGGAGGGATTCTGCAGCCAGGGACTGGCAGGGGATCCCAGCAGCTCCACGGCTCTCCCAGCCCATGCCATGTCCTGACTGCTCTTCCCCGCTGCAGAGGTGACCCAAAACGAAGAGGGTGTGGGCAGCAGCAGCAGCCTCAGTCCAAGGCCAGCGAGGGGATCTTGCAGACGAAGGGGAAGGCTCTGCCACAGGCATTGTCGTTCCAGGAGCGCAGTGCTACCCCCAAAAAAGAACAAGGCATTAGCTGAGAAAAGGCAAGAGGAGAGGGAACCATGCACTGCCACTGTGGGAGGCTGTCCCTGGATGTGCTCCCACCCGTGCCACTCACAGTCACGCTCCCTTCCAGCATCCCCCTCCCCACCTGGGGGCCACGGCCCAGCTTGGATTTGGTAGTGGAGGGGCAGCTGCAAACGCAGTCCTGTACCCCCAAAATGATCAGCAGGCTGCCCGTGGACAGGACATTTGGGTACATCCGGGGGGGCTGGGCACACCAGGCTGCTCTCACCCGCAGGGAGGGTGTGAAGGGGGATGTTTGCACAGGCAGGGCCTTGTCCCACTTCAGCGAGATGCCCTGGCCTGAGCCTGGGAGAGAAAAGCTGGCAAACCAGTGAGTGTTTCCACAGCTCTCCCGTGTGGGAGGGGAAATGGGAAAATCTGACCTTTGACTAAATTTGGTAATTCTTCAAAGCAGCTGATACTCCTGTCCTGCTGCTACTGTGGGAGAGGGACATGGGCTGGGAGCAGAGGGAAAATGAGTACGTGTGCATGTAGGCCCACGGTGAAAGGGAAAATACACCTTTTCACCGTAAAGACAAAAGAAAATAATACTAAAAAAATCAAAATGCAAATCCTCTGCCTGCCAGCTACCTCTTCAGAAAAGCAGGAGCCGCAGTGGCTTGAATTTACTGCCGTGCAAATAACGCTGCAGGTGCCCTGGGCACTCACCGCTGCTGTGCCTGTACCAGATCTGCACGCAGTCCTCCTCCTCCGGGATGGAGTGGATCCCATCGTCAGGCTGGCTGCCATCCCAGTAGTGGTAGTCGTAGGAGGAGCCATCTGTCCACTCAAAGTGACCCTCCTGGCGTGACACCAGTGGAGAAAGGCTCTCACCACAGAGCTGTGCCTGCAGAGGGTGGGAGGCCCACTCCCATGTGGCCCCCACCCCCATCCCCAGTGAAACACAGCCCAGGGACATGGGGAGAGACTGGCACCACTCAGCACAGGCCAAACAGCTCGTTTGGGTTTTCCAGATGGAAACCTGACAAGAACAGCCCCAGATTTTGTAGCGTTCTCACCAGGGGAAGCCCAGAAATTAAATCTATATATGTTTTAACACCCCCACCCAGTTCTGTGTTCCATGTCCTCTTCATTTTCCATTCATTTTCCAGCATCTACAAAAAATTTGCTGACAAGAGACTGTTCTGATGGTCTCCATGTTTCTTTCTAACATATTAGACTATATATTTCCAACATGTCAGCTTTCAAAAGTCACAGAGTATCACAAGAGAGCAATGGAACTTGGTGATTCTTGACACTGAAGAGCTTTTCAGTTTATTCGCTCTTCTTGTACCAGCAGTACAATACTCTTCCTATTAATCCAGTAATAAAATGTGGTATGAGTAATCATTGATTAATCCATTAATTCTAGCAACACTTCTCATTTAAAAGGAATGGGTGAAAAGACAACTTTCTCTGTGTGCTGCACCACGGACTCTGTGACACCTCCTGATTAAAGAGGGTGTAAGGGGCAAAGAAGAAAACCAAGTGGCTTTTCCAAGAGGAAAATGCAGAGAGGGGAAATTTCCGAAGCCATTTCCCAGGGGATTGCAGGACCCACCTGCCGGAGGTCGTTGAGTCCTGTCCAGATGTCGGTGGGGATGCCGGGCACGCGGCTGTTCACCAGGTCGTACACAAAGACGTTTTCTTCCCAGCTGGCAGACAGAGCAATGCGGGGCCATCAGGAGGACATCAGCAAGTGCTCAGGCGTGTCCCTAAGCACAACCCCCACCACAGGACCCGGGGCCAAACGGGTCCCCCTCTTACTGGGGAGGATTCCTTTCCTGGGGCTGAGCAAGAGGAGCACAGCTTGGTGAGAGCTGGGGGAGAGGGAATAGGGAAAAAGCCTGTGTGCAATCATGTTGTACTTCTATCCCTTTTTCAAGAGTAAAAAACACAGTTTGGGGAAATTTAGGGAATACTATGCTGGTTTTCCTGCCAGTCCAGGAATAGGTGCTTATTTCCACGTGGCCTTTGTGTGACTGGGGCACCAGACCTGGCCTGGCCCTGCTGCAGAGGGATGTGCAGGCTGAACCTGAGCCTGCAGCTGACACGGAGGTTGTGCTGTGGGAATGGGACTTTGCCCCCAGTCTCCTCCCTCCCCAGGCTGTGCCAGCGTTCTGCACGCCTCACCTGTGGATGGAGGCCAGCTTGGCTGACCTGATGCCAATGGAGAACTCGGCGCAGTAGAGGTCGGCTTCAGCCCAGGTTTTGTTGATGGGGAAGTACCGATAGCAGTGGCCCTCGTACTCTGTCCAGAAGAGTGGGCAGGAGTAGGCGTGGACAGGCTCGGGCATGGCTGTGGGCAGAGCAGAGGATGTCCAGCAGCTGGTGGTGAGACAGCTTGGCCAGGCAGCTGAGCAGGAGGTGGAGGCAGCAGTGCCCAGCCCTGCTCCCCCACCTCAGCCAGGCAAGGAAAACCCAACTGATGCAGGAGCCGGGCAAAAGTTTGCAAAAGTCAAAACACTTTTCGAACTAGTTGTGGGTTTCTTAGTTTCAACATTTGTCTAAATCAGGAAGGACATTCCAAGCCAGCTTGACATCACTTTAGGTAGAGGATGCTTAAAATAAAGGCACTGACATCTGCTACTGGGAAAACCGAGATAAGGGCTCCTCTCACCTCTATCAGCACCGCTGGAGCCACTGTGCTGGGATGGGGGCTGGCAGCCAGGGCTGCGGGGTCATGGCCTCCTTCTGCCCTCCTGCCAGGAGAGCCTGCACCTCCTCCCTGCCAGGAGAGCCCCCCATGCACCTCCTTCCTGCCAGGAGAGCCCCCCATGCACCTCCTCCCTGCCAGGAGAGCCCCCCATGCACCTCCTCCCTGCCAGGAGAGCCCCCCATGCACCTCCTTCCTGCCAGGAGAGCCCCCCATGCACCTCCTCCCTGCCAGGAGAGCCCCCCATGCACCTCCTCCCTGCCAGGAGAGCCTGCACCTCCTCCCTGCCAGGAGAGCCCCCCTCTGCACCTCCTCCCTGCCAGGAGAGCCCCCCATGCACGTAGGCACAGCATCCCAGCCCAGCCCGGGCTGTCTGCCTCAGCCTATCTGCCTCCCCCCAGCTGATAAGAGATAAGAGCTGGGGCCACGCTGCTGCTCCTCCTCCCCTGTTGCTTTGCACACAGCAGGGAAGGTGCCCCAGAAGAGGCTGATGTGGGGGCAGGATGTCCTCCTGGAGCCTTTGTAGCTGTCAGAACACGGCAGTGGCACCAACGCGGTGCTCCCACCTCCTCCGTGTCCTGCTCCCACCTCCTCCATGTCCTGCTCCAACCTCCTCCATGTCCTGCTCCCACCTCCTCCATGTCCTGCTCCCCCCTCCTCCGTGTCCTGCTCCCACCTCCTCCCG
>VZTN01010331.1:487617-520276 GCA_013400515.1 Erpornis zantholeuca
CGAGGCGCTGCCCCCAGCCCGGCTCGGGCTCACGCCGCTCGCACAGAGCTGCTGTCATCCCCCGGGGCCGCGGGCGAGTAAGGACATCATCCCTGCTCGCCCCCCAGGGCATCCCCAGGCGGGGTTGAGTGTCCCCATCCCGGGGAGGCTCGGATCAGTTCGGGGGTGACAGACGGGACCCCCGCCGGGGGCAGGGGGCACCTGGGGAGGGAGGCAGAGGAGAGGCTCCCGGGGCTGCAGGGCAGTGGTTTTTAACACGTCAGTGCCCCACTGCGTAGTGCTTTTTTTTTCGTTTGGTTTAGTTTCGGGGGTGGGGGCTTTGTTCGGCTTTTTCCTGTGTTTGGTTTGGGGTTTTTTTCCCAGAGCAAGGCAGTGCTCTGACACACTTAAACAGCTTGGAAGAGGGAACCCCCAGCTGTGCCCGGCGCTCCAAGGCTGTCTCAGGAATTCACTCTGTGCCCATCTGCCAGGTCCGTGCTGGGTCCGTGCCATCATGCAACAGCAGAAAACCTGATATGATGCAGCACGCTGTACCAAGAGTATCCAGCATGTCTCCTTGCTGTGGTCAACATTTTGCAAGACATAAACTTCTGATTTTTAAAAATCTTGTAGAAAGTTCTTTTATAACTGTTGCACTCATAAGAGAAATAGTACAGGCACAAATACTATAGAATTGTGTGGTCCTGCTCCATTTCCAATTTATGCCTTAAATCAGCACTGAAGGAACTGCTTAGAAACACTCTCAATGCTGTTCCCTTTTTGTTCTTAGCTACAAGTTAAAATTTTCAGCATTTTTGACCCACTTTTAGAGATGCAAGTATAAACAATTTGGGGTGACACCAAGCTTTCAGTACAGTAAAACATCCAGACTTTCTCCAGAGACAGTAACTCGTTCAAACAACTTTTCTGTATTAAGTTTTCTTTGTATTAAATAAAGCCTTTTAAGAACACCTCCCCTCTTCCATATATTGATCTGAAATTATTTGGCTCAAGGAAAAGCTGACTGCTGCAGCAGACCACCAAAAATGAAGTCAAGGCATGCCTCCCCCTTCTTTCCTGTGTGCCATCCTGAGATAAAGCCAGTGTTATAAACAACTTTCAGCAAACTATGGAACAAAAATCTCTGAGCATATTAATCTACTCCCAAAGCACAAATATTTTTATTAAAGAGGGAGCAGAGACCCTGAATACTTTTTCTCCTGGTTTTTAACTACCAGGCTCGTGGCAGCAGCATCCCCCCCAGCAGGGTTGGGCTCCCTGTGCTGCCCCTGAGGCACAGCCCCGAGCCTGGCACAGCAGCTGGGCACCAGCTTTGCTCCAGCACGGGGACAGCACAAGCACATTGTGCACGCAGTGCCAGCTGCAGCTGCACTTTGGGTTACCTTCCAACTTCTCCAAACACAGGATGTGCTTCACCTGCTGGGTGCAGCCCCAGGAGCACGGCCACAGTTCATCCCTCCTGCTCCTCTCCCTCCCACGCCGTGTTCTGTTTGCTCTGCAGGCCAGGAGCTCGCCAGTACGCTTCTGTTCTGCTCCTACTGACCTTTCCTCTGGGCTCCCTCACCACTTTCTGGCATCCTGTGTACACAACTCTTCCTCTCCATGGAAGAGACACCTCAGGATGTCACGGACGGACTCAGGCAAGAGTGCCTTCTGTTCACATTTCATCCCCAGTGTTGAACAAAGCATGTGGCTGGGCTCAGGCCAGCTCTCATGGATGTCCTGAGCTCGTTCTGCTGTCCACAGGCCCCGTGTGGAAGAATATTAATGTCAACCACAGTAATTGCTGAGGCCACGGCCCCTTGCCTGAGCCTTCTTGAGTTACAGGAAGAGATCAGCTCCACCAGCAGGACTCCCCACAGGGTCCCTCTCCACTGTGATTTTTTCATGAGAGCAACCAGGAGGAAGCCAGAGAACAGAGATTTGCTATCGACTTCACTGCAGGACAGAGAAGAAATCACACCTTGCCGAGAGGCAGGCTAGAATTGATGCCCAGCAACCCCAGTGAGCTGGGAAGGAGGATGCCCCTGGGCAGCAGTGCCCCGGTGCTGTGTGCTGCCCACCCAGAGCAGCTGTGCTGCAGAGCACCAGGGAGCCACGGGCAAAGGGCTGGAGGGATGCTGAGACAGGAGGTACAACACAGACCTTCCCTGGAGCAGGAACACTTGGGCAGCAGCAGGGATCATTGACCCACACACTGACACCTGCCCACACAAGCACTCAGCTCTTTTGGTTTGGGGTTGCTTTTGTTTTGTTTTGCTTCTTAAGACTTACCCGTCCCTGACTATAGCAGCTAAATAACAAATGGGTGAAATAGGTATATGTATTGGTTTTTCCTTTTTGAAAATCAAAATATTAACAGCACAGGAGCTCCTGGGGTTTCATTTTGGGGTTCATTTAATGAATGCTGAGGGAGATGAGGGCTGCCCATCCCTGGAGTTCGACAGGTCCAACGCACAGGGTGTTTGGGTGGGCTCTGGCTGGGAACCACCATGGCCAGACCAAGGCATCCAGCTTGCTCTCCAGACCAACCTCCATCAGCAGGTGCCCAGCTTCTCTCAAACTGCTGCCAGTTCATCTGCAGTGAGTAACAATGGGGTAACTGCCAACATTTTGGCTTTTTTTCTGCCATAAGCGTAACTGAAGGAGCTCAACACAAAGGTGAATTCGACAAGTGTCACCCCAATCGATGTGGCACAATTAAATATAATTTTATTTTCAATAAATATACAATCTGCATCCTACCAGACAATACGCCGTGGAAAAATAAAATGTACAGAAGCAACCAACAGGACAGCTTGACTGTAGCTAAGTTCACTGGGTGACCTGAAGAACTACCCGGGTAAACACACACGACACAGAAAGAGGCACTGCAGTCTGTGAGAGAATTAAAATTGTGTTTTCTGGGGTCTTCTTAACCGCCAAAGTCCCGGGAGCAGGTTTTTTTTTTGCACAGCACAGGTTTGAATGGACGCTAGCTGGTTCTCCCAGTAGGAATGCTATTGGCAATGTTTATTTTGCTATATCATCACTGAATGTACCACGCACACAGACTGCTATGGACTGCAGGTCACCGCTGACGGGACACGGGAGCCGCCCGACGTGGGGCCACGCGTGTGCCCCGGCACACAGACGCACACACTGACGGCAGCTGGACTCTGTTAACACTAGTACAAGGACAAAACCGGAGCCAGAATCGATTTCACCACAGGTTCTACCGTTTAAAAAAATATTCTAGCCTAATTACCACGTTCACCAATGAGAGCACACGGGTACTTATATCTCCGAGAGGATGAGCCATGGGTTCGGGCTGGCAGAGGCAGGTCCCAGCTCCTCTGCCCGCTCCGTGCTCACCGTGGCAGGTCCCCGCGCTGCCCGTGCCACCCAGCTCCTCCCGCGGGGTGCGAACATCCCAGCGGGGCCGGGGGCAAGCAGCCGGAGCCCCAGCCCCAGGGGAACAGCCAGGACTCAGCGGGACAGGGACCCCCGAGGCCAGCGCGGCTCGGCTGGGTGCCGGCAGCCGCCTTGACCCGACGGTGGGGTGCGTGTAGGGTGGGAGGTTGGGGGTGCGTTTCAGTCGTTGGTTTATGTTTTTATCTGGCTGCCCCGCGGGGTTCCCCGGCTCATGTGGCCTCGAGGGAGGCGGGCGAGACGCGGTCGCAGTCCTGTCGGGAGCGCAGGCTGTGCCACTGCTCCACGGCCGTGCGGTGCGCGCTCAGCATGCGGCGCCAGTGGTTGGACTCGGGCGCGCCCGTCGAGTACTGCCCGATCACGATCCGCCCGATGAAGTCGTTGCTGCTCTTTACGTTGTGCCCGTACACTGGGGAGAGCGGAAACACAGAGAGGTCAAGGCAAAAGCGCCGCTCGGACAACCCTGGGAACCTACAGATGTCCTACAAATGTCCCCCCACTGCAGGGGCCAGGCGCCAGCGTTCTTGGTGTGTAACTGAAAAATGTTAGAGAAACGGGAGCTTGGAAGGAATAAAATAAGCTATACTACAAACTGAAGTACAATTCAAATGAACAAGACACAAACCCACAAGTTACCATGTGTTCAGCATGAATAGGTAAAGTAGAATCATAAAACGATTTTGGTTGAAAGGGACCTCAAAGATCATCCTTTTCCAACGCCCCTGCCATGGGCAGGGACACCTTTCACTGGAGCAGGTTGCTCAAAGTCCTGTCCAGCCTGGCCTTGAAGGAAAATTACATCATGCAAAGAAGTGCCAAAAGCTCTGCCTGGGCATCATGAAATCACAAAAGCAGCCCAGCAGCCTGAGCCTGGGGAGATGCAGATGATCTCAAACTGTCCTCCTCCAAATGTGCATCACACAAACCACTCCAGTGCTAATCGACAGCCTTTCCCTGCTCCGAGACAGGAATTAC
The DNA here is from genome assembly GCA_013400515.1 of Erpornis zantholeuca. Classification (NCBI taxonomy): domain Eukaryota; kingdom Metazoa; phylum Chordata; class Aves; order Passeriformes; family Timaliidae; genus Erpornis; species Erpornis zantholeuca. The sequence goes on from VZTN01010331.1 coordinate 492,004, forward strand.
ACACGTCCAGGCTGTCAGCAGGGTGTTTACACGGAAACAATTCGCCATAATTATCACTGCAGCTACTTGTTAAATGTCCAGGAAAGCAACCGAGGGAGAGACATCAACCCAACACCCTGTCCTTTGGATTAGCCCAGTCTCCTGGAAAAAAGGCTCGCAGACAGCAGCAAACCCTAATGATGGGCCTGATCCCGGGAAAGGCTGAGCGCTGCCACCAGACAGGAGCAGGAGCACTTTGTGTGTTGCAAACTGAAGCCCTGCCTCAGCTCATTAGAAAGTTGAAACAAAGTCTTTGCAAGCTGAAGCCAGGATATCCACAGGCACCGCCTGGAATATTAACGATTAAAAAACCTCCTCAGGAAAGAGAGGGATTTTTAAGGACAAATGTCTACAGGAGCTCCAAATCCAGCTGGGCTTGTGCAGCAAGAGCCTGGCGTGGCAGCCCTGCCAGCAGCACCAGCTCTCCAGGGCTGCTGGAAACCAGCACTGGCAGCAAAACCAGCATGTGGGATGCCCCATGGCATCACCCTGATGCTGTGCACACCCTCACAGGCAGGCAGCACACCGAGCACAACGCTCCCAGCCTTGCTTCTGACCACACACCTCTGTCAGGGTGTGCATTTCCTGTTGTAACACACCCCACAACTCATCAGCATTACTTTAACCTGCCCCTCTGCCATCACCACGCTCTGCAAAGGCTGGTTCCTGGTTCCTCACCTCTGTACCCATCTGGAATCTTGCTCTGGGTGACTCAGGCAGCACCTGCAGTGCCAGGTTACATCTCACTTCATGCCTTCTGACAGCTCTGACAAGCACAGTTTATGGGCAGAGGATGCTTCTGCTCACCAAATTACCTGTGGACATTTTAGGTGACAGCAAACCTTCAAATGCCCAAGTAATTTGTTCAAATAATTGCTCTAAAAATCCTACCCTGCAACTCAGAGCCCTGTAAGCCTATCTTCAAACGACATTTAGAGACGATTTGGGGTTCACCACCCCAGCAGGAAAGTGCATCTCTCCTGCCTGTCACCATCAGTTACCTAGGGCTGATGCCTTCAGGATGTGTTGCCATGCAAGTGCCCCTGCCAAGAGGCCAGGCTGGTGTTTTTTGGAAAGGCCACCTTCTGAGGAGGCAGTGAGGAATCCTAAGCCATCCATCTCCAGTAGCACACAGCTTGTCAGGGTTATTAACGAGTTCTCCTACCAGGCAATGGATCACAAGTGTAGCTAGCAGGACTATACTAAAGGTTTTGCTGTGATTTATTAGCCTACAGAAATCAAATATTGTGATAAAACCATGTAAAAATACCCCAAACCCAAAATTTTCAATAGGGTGTTATTGGGGGTTTTTGGGTTTTGTTTGTTTGTTTTCATTCTTTTTTTCCAAAATGAAAGATGAAGCCTAATCCTGGGAGACAGTACCAAGTAATTTAAACCAAGGAATCTTACAGGCCATCAATTAATCACAGGATAAATTAACAGTGGAGAAGTACCCCAGGCATACAGATTCTTCAAAAACACTCCATGCCAGGGCTGCAAAACAAGCAGGTGTGCTAACTAAGGGCACCTGCTATTCTGCTCTTGCTCCAAGTATTTTGAATTCGTGTAATGCAACTTGCTAATCTCATTGTGGCAGGTAATTAGCATGCTGAGTCCTTTGGGGTATTAATGAGCTAATTATACAAGGATTGTTGCTTCTATCATTAACTACTGTAGATAGCACAGAGACTTATTGCTGGAGAACAGGGAAGACATTTTCCAAGGCCAAATGCTTATTCACACACACAGACCATAAGAGGTAGCACTGGACTGACCTCAGGTTTACAAACTCACAGCTTCACCACAGCAGCTTTCTCAAAAGCTGAGGCCTTTTTGTGCCAAAAATTCAGCTTTCCCCATGAGTTCAGTAGCCTTTTAAACTCGAAGACATGCCTTCCTGGGAGGCAAACTGCTGTATTCCACTCCTGAATGGCCAGCATTTGCTGAGCAATCTGCTGATGGTGCAACTGATGTCTGAACATCACCTGACAGGGTCTGAAAGGAGCTCATAGCAAACTGCAGATTGGATCTGCCCTTGGCCACAAAAACAGTGACTCTGTGGAGCTGCTCAACAGCAGGAAATTAAGTAATTAACATCTGGGATTTTCAGACTGACCCAGACTCTGGTTATGAACAGGCAGATGCTGCTTTCCAGTTAAGAAGCATATTTTCCTGACAGAAACTACACACCTGATCTCATGAGCTTTTTCCACTGTCGCAGTAATTTACACAATAGCAACATCCATTTCTAGGCCAACACAGAGCAAAAAGCAATTAAAGAAGCAGAGGTCAAACCAATTCCTTCTGCAGCTGCTCTTCACTGAGGGACAGAAAGGCTTCTTAAAAAGACATTCTTTAGAACAGAAATGCTGAAATAAAGAAGAAAATTGCATTCACTTACATCCATTAAAAGGGTCGAGTTCTCGAGGACAAGGTACACGATGTAAATAAAACATTTTCATGTTATGTACTTATTGAAGCAGATCTCCTAAATGATCCATATCCAACTGATGGGGGCCTGGGTGCCACATGAAATGTTTCTTTGGGGTAGGGCCCCAGGTTCCCCAGGGAACAGGAGGGAAGGCTGAGCCCCCCAGCCTGGCTGCCTGTCCCTGCAGGACACAGGTCTAACAGGACTGTGTGGTCTGCCTGGGAGAACCACAACCCTCTCTGCACTTCCCATTCACTCTCAGCACTTGGTGAGGTCTCAGAAAGTGCTCCCTTCACACCCCTGCCCACTCAGTGCCTCGCCCCATCCTTGGCAGGCAGCAGCCAGTGCCCAGGAGCCAGTGCCCAGCCCCTTCTGTCCCCATCCACAGCCACTGGGGCTGAGCTGCCAGGTTAAGTAGGACTGCAAACTGCTTCTGAACTGCTTGACATCAATATTAAAAGGCTGTTTAGCACAAAGAGGTGCTACGAGGAGCAGCAGCAGCAGGGCTAATGATGCACACTGAGAAGGTCACAGGCATGGCCCCACTCCCAGTGCCTGCTCCTCCAGCATGGCCTGTCATATTTAGTAGAGAGGAGAGAAGAGCAAGGCAGAAGATGCCGTGGATTCCTGTTTATCCAGGCTCTGATGGGCACATTAAACTCTCTTTCCAGCCTTTCCTTGGTGTGACTGCTCCCTGCAGCAGCTGCACCTGCCCAGCTCCAGAGAGACCTGGAACTGCTGGAGCACAGGGCCATGCACAGACCCAGAGAGACCTGGAACTGCTGGAGCACAGGGCCATGCACAGACCCAGAGAGAACTGGAACTGCTGGAGCACAGGGCCATGCACAGACCCAGAGAGAACTGGAACTGCTGGAGCACACAGCCATGCACAGACCCAGCTCCCAGGGGAGAGTGCCACCACACCAAGGGACTCTCTTTGGAAACCTCCCCCAAGGGCAGCCAGGGAAGAGGACCCTGCATGTGCACCCCAAAGCAGGCGTTTGCCTCATCAGGGTTTGCCTCATCTCCATCTCAGACAGGGAGAGCCCTGCAGCACACAGCAGGGATCTGGGGTGCAGGGAAAGTGCAAATGGACAAGTGTGGCTTGCAGAGATCTCGAGGGCATGCAGGGATGACACCTCATGAAATTACCCCATCGGGAGAAGCTGGAATAATGGGCTGGGTGCACCCATCACAACAGCCCGGAGGATACTGGAAACGAGTATCAACGGCTGGCTTTTCCCACCTCCCACTCCTCTTTTTAAAAAACTGCACCCCAGCTCTCTGCACCGGAGCCCCAGCGAAGCACACCGATGACCTCATGCACATTGACAGCCCTCCCGGGAAGAGGCAGCAGGGGCACACAGCCTGTGCCGGCTCCATCATCCATCTCTGTGACAGCCCCGGGGCCAGGCGCAGGCATTCCCCTCCCAGACGCTGCCCGCAGCAGCTCCTGCCACCGAGACTCCTCTTCGTTGGACACGCAGGCACATCATGGCCTTGCGAGATGTTTGAGCGATTCCTTTCTCCACAGCGTGAGCCAAACCAGATGAAAGGGCTGAGGGCAGGAGGAGCAAGCAGCCATCATCAGCCTGGAGACAGGAGGGTCTGCTCCTTTCTTTAGGAGAAAAAGATACCCCAAAAATTCCAGGGAGCTCCAGGACAGGCAGTTTCTGCCACATCTGATGCAGTACATTTATTAACTGAGTCAGGCCACTCGATGAATCTAATTTTGCCTTCTAAGCAAGCAACAGATAGGATCAGGAAGCATCAGCATCTTGTTGCTCTCACCCTGATTAATGGCATCTCACTCCTCCTCATTAGAGCAGTCAGTCTGCTGCAAAAAGCCAAATCCATCCCCAGAGCATCTTCCCCGAGTGACCCCAAAACAGGACTGGGGCTGCAGGACCCCACTCAGCATCTCCACCTGACCTTCTGCTGTGACCTGCTCCAGGCTGACCATCAGCACCTGGGGTCACAGAGGGGCCCTTCCTCCTCCCAAAGGGGATCTGCACATCGTACCCACGGTGAAGAGGCTCTGCCAGGCAGGTTGGGCTTCCCCTGCCAGCAGTGCCCCCCTCCCAGTGCCCTCACAGCACCTGCTGGGCCACCTCGTGTGGCCACCGGACCTGGAGCAAGGTCTGGGAGGGCAGGAGGCACCAGCCAGGAGCTCACTGCTCTCCCAGACCTGGCAGGGCCCATATGGTGTCTGCTGCACAAATGAATGAAGTGTTCTGTAACACCAGGCACAGAGGCCAAGTCCTGATCCAAATTAAACAGGTATAAATCCCCAGAAAACACAGTGCTGACATCAGTGGGGTTTTTTTCCATTTTTTCTCCTTTGGCTAAGATAGGATTACACAGGTTTAATCAGGGATTAGATTTTGCTTCTGAGCCCCAGATATGAGAAATATACAGACAGCCCAACACTTCCCAAAGACACATCTAATGGATGACAAGAAACCATTTCCTAGCAGTGAGTTGTCTAATTATCCATCCACCTAAGAGATGTCATGGTGCCCAACATGATAGTATTTCCAAACAGAAACCACTTCCTCCTCCTGCATTCCAGCTTGGGGAAAAACCAGTTTCATTGGACTCATATATTAGAGAAGAATTCTTCCCTCTATCTGTGTGCAAAAGACAAAGGGCCTGCATGTTTTTTTGGGTTTTCTTGTGGGAAAGCAAAAGCAATAGGAGAAAGGAGAGATGAGCAAGTCAAAATGTGGATGTGTGATGTCTCCAGACACAAGGTGGTTTCCCTCCCTGCAAACAGCATCCAGAGATGATGCTGGTATCCCAAGGTCAAACTTCCACATAGCCAGGGAAATCAAAATTCAGATGTATTTCTGGAGAAGCCTCAGGACAAAAACTTTATCAGCATTCAACCTGCTCAGCTAACTGGGACATTTGGAAATCAGTCTGTTAATTAAAAAAAATACCACTGAAAAGCATCACTGTCTCTGCATCCTGTTGGAACAGGCAGCACTGCTTCAAAAAGAAAACATTTCAGTGAAAGCAATATTTTGATACCAAAAATCCAAGGCCAGGGCCCCTCTGCTGTGACCATTGAAACCACAGGTACAGGTCTGCAAAGTCTCAACACTCTCTCAGGAACACAAATACTCCCAAAAAAAAGAAATAAAATGGAAAAACTGGCTCCAAATCTTTACAGGAAACAGAGACATTATCAGTTTTGAAAACAGACTGGAAAGTGAGGAGTATCACAAAATCCTACCAGGAGACAGAGTGAGCTGCACCCTGAGCCAGGACTGACTGCGAGGAGCTCCCCAGGGAAGGTCACACAGGAATCCAGGTGGATCTCTCCATCAGCAAGCACACCCTGGCCCAGCCTGCTTCCCTCTGCCAGGCAGAGCATCCTGCTGGAGCCATGGCCACGGCCCACACAGGGAGGGAGCAGTGGGATGAGCCCCCCCTGCTCCCCATCAGACCCCACCAGCCCCAGTGCTGTCCTGGCTCCAGCTACACTCTCAGCCCCGTGAGAAGGCAAAGCAGATTTTCCCTCTACAATTGCACAGACAGTACCCAGAGCATGAAGATGATTTCTCCCTCTCTGGGGGCTCTGCTTGTGTCACAAGCCCTAAAGACCCTGCCATGCAAACATGTCCAAGAGAGTATTTAAATGGAGAAAGACCTTGGGGAGACAAATATCCCCCACCTGTGAGTGCTGAAGGTTGTCTTTATATGGCAAGTGATGAAGAGATGCTAAGGAGTCCCCGGGACACAGTTTGCCCTGGAGTGCTGGTGGTTTTTATTGAGCCATCTGGGCTTTACTGCAGTGCAAACAGCACTGCTGGCAATTGCTATTAACAGCATTATAATCATTAACAAAGCACTGCAGTGCTCAGGTTTCAGGTGTTGTCTGTTCCTGCTGCACAGCCCAAGCTGATGGTTAGGCTGAGATTTAGAGGACAGCCCAAAATCCCTCAGTGGGGAGAGCAGAGCATCTCTGGGTGCCCAGCATCCAGCCCTCCCAAGCACATGCATCTCAAATACTCTTTTTTCTTCGTGGAAATGACCTTGGGCAGCAGCTGCCAGCCTCTGCTGTGGGGGCAAACTCCACCTTGCCCCATCAGACAGAGAAACCAACACCTTTGTTCACATGGTTAGGAGAACACCCTGCCTTTCAGAGCCTGCCCCATTTCCCTGCAGAAGCTGAGCCCAGGACTTGCCTGCACTCAAGCAGAAGATGGCACATGGGGGGTATGTGTCAAGTTGCTAAAAAACCCCCAGAAAGTAGAAAAAAGAACCACCCAAAAGTGTGCATTTCTGTCACTTTATGCATATGGCTGCTCATTACCTGGACAACATGTTTGATGAAGTAAATGAAAATCAAACATCCTCTCCAGAGGCTGTTGCCTCACTCATCATCTGTTCTTTTTTTCGTCAGGAGGTTAGACTTGTTATGAGTATCAGTGGCTTTCCTAGTTTCAGCCTCTTTTGGGGAGAAGCTGTGAACAGACAATGCTTGCAGCAGCACTCCTGACCCTCGATGTCTTTTCCTGGAGAGGATATTTCCACCAGAGCTCATCACACCTCATTTCAGGAGCTGGGACATGGGAGTTAGTGCCAGCTCCAGTCAGTGTCTGAGGAAGGGACAGAGGGGAAGGCAGGGAGACAGCTTGCACAAGGGGTCCTCCACCAGGGTGGAAGGAGAAGCATTTTGGTCTGTAAATGCCAATAATTTACAGTATTGAATCCTTGTGTGCCTAAGGAGAAGGAAAGATCAAAGAACCAGCCCAATCACCCCCTCCTCCAATCCTGGCTAACACAGAGCTCTCCCTGTGCACATCTGGAGGCACCCTGGGCCCCTCTCCAAATCCAGCTGTGCTTCAGCCCTGAGTTTGGTCTGGAGTTCAGCTCTCCAGAGCACTACCAGGAAAGCAGGGATGATGCTTCACCACATCTTCAATGTTTGCACAGACAAACCTCTCTGGATCGCAGCACAAGGGTGGAGAAACCCACACCAGAGTGCACTGAACACAGCCAGCTTCATCCAAGATGCACAGGAGAAAAATACACAGGGGGGAAAACAAAATTATCCTTACTTTGTGTGGATAGGGCCTTACTCTGCAGTGTGGTACCAGCCCCACAGGGAGCCAGGAGCCCCAGCTGATGGGAACTGGCAGAGTTCCAGGGCTTTCCAGAGAAGCCAAGCCAGTGTAAAAACAGCTGCAGACTGGGTCCAAAATATGAAGCCACAATAAAGGTTCCTTTAAATTATTGAAGACATACTCACTTGTGGCTCCCATGACTGCTTTTACAGCTCTCTCTCTCTCTCTCCATTCAAAGCATCATCACCCACCCTTCAAGCAGGATTATTTTGCTTTTGAATTGGACTTTGACTCAACAGCAAATTTAATTAACTGACCTAATGGACTAGAGCTGTGGATTAAAAGAGAAGAGAAATAAAAAACAATTCCAAACAAAACAAACAACATAAAGAATCACTACTGCAGCAAAAAATAACCCCAAATCTCCTAAGTTAAAATAACAACAAAGCAAAACTACGCCCCTGCCATGGAGAGACACAAGATAGAGATCCTCACATTGCAGGACACCCAAGCTGCCAAACATTTGTTCTTAATTATCTTTTAACAGAAGATCCCAAAGCCCTTCACGAGTCCTTAAGCTGCATAATACTGTAAGGTGCCAAGAAGGAGCTCTGTGGGGAGCACCACAACCCCCTCCCCAGAACTCCAGATACTCCTTCAGGCAGAACCCCAGAGATGCACACAGGGATAAGACACCTCCACCAGCACCAGGAGCAAATCTGTCCCTTGGATGAACATTGAATGTGGCTCAACATCTTCACCACCACCACATCCCCTGACCCAGAGGTCCTAGTGGCAGGCAGGGCAGGCACTGAGCCAGCAGAAGGCTGTGCTCACATGGCCAGCACCCCTGGGTGCTGCTGGCTGCACAGAGCACACCTCTCACACCAGAGTGCCCCAGGCACAGCAGCAGCTCCAGCCCAGAGCCCAGGCAGCACCGTGCCCACCCTGCACCTCACCCTTCAGTCCAAAAGCAGCCAGAGGTGATGCCACACAGACACAGACAGACACACAGAGACATCCCTGCAGCTGAACTGCTAGAGGGAGAGAGCTCTCTTTCTCAATTCCTTTAAATAAAGCCTTCTGAAAATCCGTGAACATGAGTGGTTTGTAGAAAGGCCCTGGAGCATAGGGCAGTGTCTTTTCTACACTGCACAGGCTCCCCTGCACACCCACAGCTGCTGCTTTGGTCACCCCACAGCCAGCCACGACCCCCAGAGTTACCTGTGAACACCAGGCTGGCATTCTCCAGCTCCTCCTGGGGAACCTTGAAGCTGAAGGACTCGTTGTAGAAGGGATCTATCGTGCCCCGCATGCAGGAGGTCTTCTTGGTTTTTGTTAACTTTAATCCGTGAACAAGCTGGATTTTCACAAACGGATCTGGCAAAAAGCACAGGCTCTCTGTTAGGGGGAGGGTGACCCAGCAGCCCTGCTCAGGAGGGCTGGGCACCACGGGGATGGACTGTGCTGGGAAACAGCCTCTGCAAGTGCTTGGGACTTGTACCCCCACACTGCTCCCAGAGACCTGCAGTGAGGACAAAAGTCAGGCAGTTGGATTAAAAACAGTCCCTGCCAAAACCACAGTTAATGTCAGCCTTGACAGAGACCAAGCACACTGCTCTTTTTGGAAAATGCCAACATTCTGGCAGCAGCAGAGGCTGGGGCAGGGAACGTGGGCAAACCACCTGAGGACAGAGGCACGAAGCACTTCCCACCAGAGTGCCCAGAGCCAGCAGGGAGCAATGCCCAGGGGCTGCCTTACAGAGCACAGCACAGGGAGATGCCCAGGCATCAAATCCCCCTGGGTCCCCCACAAATTGCAGCCTCACTGATCTGCTTTAAAGGCACATATAATCTGTGCATGAGTAATGTGAGAAATGCACTGCCCTTTACCTGAACCTTGGCTCATGTCTGTCTGGAGAAGCTGTTTTGCTCTAATGATGTCCACGTTCAGTCTTCCTGCACTTGGTAGGTAGTTTAGTGACAAGAGAAGCTCTCCCAGCTCCACTTCATTCTGCAGGGAAAAGAGAACATGGAAATTTAGAACAGAGGGGAAGAGAAGAGAAGGAAGAGCAATTAAATAAATCCCATTTGTCTAAGTGCCTGAAAAATGAATTTTAGTCACGCTCTGAACTGCAACCAAAAACCATCTGGTGGTACCTTGTGCTAAGCAGAAATAAGAAAGAAACTATCCCCAAATGAAGATCTTTCTTTAATCACCCATCCCTCACCAAGTTCCCAGCAGCCACGCAAGGAGCACCTAGAAGGAGGCAGAGGCACAAGGCCAGCAGCTCCCAGCAGCTCCTTCTTTAATGCTTCTGGATTGTTCTGATCTTAGCAAGGTGCAGAGCACAGACCCACGGGAGAAGACATCCTCCTTCCTCCCCAGGCCCCAGGGACCACAGCAGCCACCTGGGAGGGTCAGGCATGCAGGGGTTAATGCACCCTGGGTCAGAGCAGGGCAGTTCAGAGGAGCCCACCCCTGGCACCCACCTTGGCACAGCCTGGCAGTGCCCTGGCTGCTCACCAGCCTGCACCATGGCCACAGCTCCACATCAGTACAGCTCTTCTGCCATTATTTCCTTCCCTTTTATTTAATGATGCTTAAAAACTAGTAATTAAAGAGCTGGAAAGCTCACATCACTGCTCCTCAAATGTGAGGGTTTGAAACAACCTCTCGCCCCTTGCATGACCTGGCTCTGAGAGGCTCTTACTGCCAAATGCAAAATACACACACTGAGGCAACTCTGGAGACTGCAAACACCATCCAGGCCAGGCAGGGCATCGACCCACCTGCCTGCTGTCAGGTCCACACAGGAGTGCAGAGCTAGAGCTCCATCCCAAATAGTCAAACAGTCCAAAACCAACCTAGATCAGGCCTCAGAGTCCATTGCCAAGAGGAAAAGGAGCTGCAGCAGTACTGCAATCCTAACAAAAGGCTTAAATATCTTTACTGATGCCCCAAATATTAGATTACAGAAAGCAGAGACTAAAGGGCTGGGTAGACAGTAAAGGAAAAGGCTCTCAGAACAGTCACAGCCTGAAGTGACCCAAAGAACCAGGTTCATCAGCAGAGGGGCAGCACATGGGGCACCAGCCCTGGCAAAGACATCAGTGCCTCAGGGAAACTGAGGCTGGGGCTGCTGGGAAACCCAGACAGGAAAAGCCTGTGATGTCTTAGCCCAAATTCCTTTTGTCACAGCACCCCATGGGTCACACACTGTGGGGCAGGGCTGTGACCACACAGTGCCCACGCTCACATTCACCACAACATTTCCTCTTGTTGCTGCAGTATTTTTGCTTCTCTTCCATCAGCCTGGGCCAGCTCCCACACCACAGGGCTGCTCAGTACATGATGCTTTAAGTTCTTTCCATCAGAAAGCCACTCCCCAGCACAAGCCTGACCCAACATGCACACAACACTCACAGCTCTGGCGAGGCCAAGCTGTGCCTCCATGCACCGTGGTGCCCTGGGGTTGCACAATGCAAGGATCTAAGAGTCTCACATCCCAGGGGGTCTAAACACCACCAAATTAATTTAAGCTGTCATCTTTCATTTGATCTTGCTCAAAAATGCTCCTCTCAGGTCCGTGGCTGGAACAGCCTGCAGACACGTTTATCATCAAGAACAGTCAGTGACTTTTAATCCTATTACCAGGGCAGGATGGAAGCATCACAGTGCCCACACATCACCCTCGACAGGAGCCACTCCAGGTGGCCCTTGACCACAGCTCACTTTTTTTAACATACCAACAACATTTTTAACAGACCCAGTCCTAATTCCACTTGCATTCACTGCCAGTCAGGTTCCATTCAGGCTTAAATTCCTAAAAATTCAGGTGCACTTGGACAGTGCAAATTAGGAAACTGATCAGTGATTTTATTACCTGCTGGGAAGAGACAAACAGCTCCAGCTGCAAATACCAGGCTTCTGGCACAGCCAGGTGGCAGGCTGGCATGGGGCAGTGATGCAGGACCTTTCCAATCACCTCAGGCTTAGAGTGGTGAAAATCCACATTAACATTTGGGATAATTACTTCTGGAGTTGTCCATTGATGGAAACTGTTGACCTTATCCAAGAACTGCAGGCAATCAGGCATTTCCCTGGGCCAGAGAAGAGCTGTGAAGCTCAGAAAGGGGAGGCAGATCTCCACGCTTCCAATTTATTTGCATTTACATTCCATTAAAAAAAAAAAAAAACAAACCAAAACCCAGTGTTGTACACTGACAGTGTCAGGCTGGATCTGTAACACCCACTGAGGCACTGCAGGAGAACCATGTCTCATCAGCCCTGCAGAGATTATGGCAGGAGCCACTCCAGTGTCACCACCACACTGCTGCCTGACCCACCCAGCCTCCCACAAGTACAGGTAGGACCTAATTTTCTAACCTAAGAGAGATATCAGCACCTCTAGAGAAATCTTCTGGGCTATCTAGGCTTAAATTCGAGTAAGGAGAGATACAAAATGCCATATTCTCTAAGTGTGATCCACAGCAGGCAGACTATCAGTAACTTTAATCAGTCTCAGATCAAGCCTGCTCTCCCAAATCTCAAGAAGAGCACCTTCTGCCCCTTCACGCTTTTCAAGCGTGCCCACATTTGTGTTGATCATTTTGAGGCACAGAGCCCCAGGATGGGTGCCCAGAGCCAGCAGGGAGGAGCAGCCCCAGCGCAGGCAGAGCAGCGGCAGCAGCAGCAGGAGGTGTTTCCAGAAGGAAGCTCAGATTCCCGGAGAGCTCAGCTCCCCGGACAAGTGACTCAGCCTTTTCAGGGCACGGAAGGCCAGCAGCCGACTGCCGCTGGTGTTATAAACACACTGCTGCCGGCTCAGCCACGGGGACGTGGGAAACATGCTCCCCATGCTGCCCGGGGATGTCCCACACACGGGAAATGAATCGGGGGCTGACAGCCACTGCACGCCAGGCTGACCCTTGTGCCACGCTGACCCCCGTGCCAGACTGACCCTTGTTACAGACTGACTCTTCTGCCAGACTGACCCTTGTGCCAGGCTGACCCCCGTGCCAGGCTGACCCTTGTTACAGACTGACCCTTCTGCCAGGCTGACCCTTGTGCCAGGCTGACCCTTGTTACAGACTGACCCCCGTGCCAGACTGACCCTTCTGCCAGGCTGACCCCTGTGCCAGGCTGACCCTTGTTACAGACTGACCCTTGTGCCAGGCTGACCCCCGTGCCAGGCTGACCCTTGTTACAGACTGACCCTTGTTACAGACTGACCCCCGTGCCAGGCTGACCCTTGTTACAGACTGACCCCCGTGCCAGACTGACCCCCGTGCCAGGCTGTCCCCCGTTAAACACTGACCCCCGTGCCAGACTGACCCCCGTGCCAGGCTGCACCACCCTCCCCAGCTCTCTCCCGGCCTTCAGCCACCTGCCGCGATTACCAAGCACGCACAAGGCTCACGGATTGCTCCGAGAAGCACAAGGTACCAGGCAGGAAGTTTTAGCTCCCCGTGCTTTCCCCAGCAAGCTCATGCCATGTCTTCCAGCTCGGAACCACCGAGTGCTGCCCGAACCAGCGAGCCCGAGCCCGGCCCCTGGCTCAGAGGCATCCTGAGGAGGCACAGAAGCACCACCCTTGCTCTGTGTCCCCCCGGAGCATCCCCGCAGCTCGGGCTCGTGTCGGAGCTGACCGAGGGGATGCGAGTTCAGGCACCAGAGGTGCCATGGGCACACAGCTCACGGCAGGGCGAGGAACAGCCTGCACTTTACACTTCCCAGGTCTTTTCCTCAGGCAGCTACAGTGCTGTTGGTTTTGCCTTCCGTGTTTGGCTCACAGCATCACAGCAGCAGCGTGCAGAGGTGCCCCTGGGCAGCGCCGGCTAAGGCACCATTTCTGCTGCCTTTATTATGCTGATGACGCGCTGCTCCGTGCCCAGATCCCAGATGACCCTGGAAAAGCAATTTCCTGTTTGATGAGATGCCAGAGTGACACCAAGTCTGGGATGTCTGAGACTCTCCTGAAGCTCTGATTAACATTTCACTCCCGGCTGTATTACACTGCCAGGTTGGATTTGTAGCCTTGGGCTTGCCTGTGATCCAGAACCTTCTCCAGTTACTGCCTGGGCTGAACCCAGAAATTCTGAACCAGAATTTTTTCTGTTCTTTCATCTCATCTTTGAAACATAAAGAGGCTCCCTCAAAGGAAGATGAGCTTTTAATTAATGCCACTCACACATCTTGTTTAGACCAGGTAATTCCTTCCTCACAGCCCCCCTGACTGCTCCGTGTGCATTGCCACAACACCAGCAAACCTCTGCAGCTGAAACCCTTCCCAACAGGAACCAGAGCACATTACATCAGCACAGACATCCATGCATCGCTCCTAATGAAGTTTCAGATTGATTTTCCTCCTCAAGGTTATCTGTGTTGGTACCTCCAGGCACACTAGAAAACTGATGGTTTGGAACAGTTTGCTCTAACAGGCTTTCTACAGCATCCTGTGACACAGCCATTGTTTTGGGGAGGTTGAACTATTAAGGGCCAGAACCTGAGAAAAAATACACTTACCAATGAACAGGAGCAGTGTTTCCTACACAACAGACACCAAGTGGATGTATGGTGAAGAGAGTCATGAAATCCCTTCTGTCTTTGCATCAGTTTGGGTGGCCATGAGAAAACCTCTATGGTGCAAAAAGCTTTGGGAAGAAGATACCCTATGGAAAGATCCTGCCCCTGGACCCCAACAGCCTCTCCTCTGGGCTCCTCCTCAGCAAAATACCCCCCACAGCATCCCAGTCCTCTGCAGAAGGGCAAGGAGTGAACAGCACTGAGGGGAAAGGATGAGGTGACCAAGAAGACAGATAAGGATAAAGAGAAAACAATCAAGAAGAAAAATTTTCAGTGCTGCAGCTTTAAAGACTGAAAAGGGAAGGGGGGAAAAAAAACAGTGAAATGGAACTGGGGAAAAATAAACATACAGAGTGAAAGAAAAGAAGACAGCAGTACACAAGGCAAAATATGAAAACAAACCACAGGTTAAGTGCTAAAAATGTTATCGTGATAGACAAGCATCCATCTCGGCATCCCATCACAGTTCCTACTCCAGTGACCTGCAGGGTGGGTGCACCCTGCCCTCTGCCAGGCTTTGCCCAGGGCATCTCCTCCACTGGCCACAGGTAAATCACTTCCAGGATGATTCTGATATCCTCCTGCTGAGCAAACATGGACCCATGTAGCAACCATCTCGTACCATCCTGAACATCAGAACTGACAGGGCATTCTAGTGCACTCATAGTAGGAAGTTAAAAAAGCAAGTCCAATGCATACTCCCTCTACTATAAAAATGGCTTAATTTGAGGGAAGAAGGAATTTCATGCTATTTTCCCACCACAACTAGACAATTTTTTTTTTTTTTTTTGCAGAATGATCTCCAAGCTCTCATTACTGCTGGTCTAAAACATTTATTCCTGCCCACTCAAATCTGCCAAAAAGAGAAATGAATCATATGTCAATAAAACTTGGGGTCCTGAACATGTGCTTCAGAATTAGTTTTAGTGGCGAAATATGCGAATCTGAGCCCGGCTACAGCAAGGCCTGCCAACTTCATTCATGCTAATTAAGCAAAGCCACACACATTTCAGGGGATATTTAAGGAGTGCAGAGTGTTCCTATGGGGACTGGACTCAAGAGCCTTTCCACGAGCAGCTACTGCGCTCCAGAAAGGCATTGATCACCCTGCAAGAGAAAGGCTCCCAGGACTACCAAGGATAAAGAATTTGGCAATACCTGCACTGACATTTCCTACAAGGAATAAGTCCTTCTGCTCAGCTGCTGCCTCTGATGATGCCTCAGGCAGCAGCTCCCCTGTTCCCCTGCTTTGGGCTCCATCCCCCCAATGCCAAGTGTGTGATCCAAGCTCAAAGGTGCTGATGTGCAGGTACAATCGATGCCTTAGGTTTGAACTTTTCTCTGTTCCCAGCCCTGCCCTGCCCAGTGTCACTCTGCAGTTCCCTGGAGCTCGTTCAGTGCTGTTCTCTCATGCTCACACACACACAACAAAGCCTCTCCAGCTCTCCAAGGACACCCAGACCCTCCTAGGCCCAACAACTGCAAACCACAATCTTGGGGACAGGGGGGCAAGCTTGGGCAAATTCCATCCTTGCCTGGCTTCTGCTTGGGGAATTGATGCTGAGATCCAAGTGGGAAGAACTCGGGAGCTGTCCTTGTCCATGTTGGGATGCACTGAGGCAGGAGCCTCTGGAGCCCAGAGTGTACCTCTGAAGGCCTTTCCAACCAATCCCTCCTTGATTCCTTTATCCCTGCCTGCTCTCTGTTCCTAGGGAGCCATTTAAAGCATCACAATCTCCTGCCTGAGGCTTGGCACTGAGCACCTTGTTGTGCTGGTTCCGTGGGCTCAGAGCACTGCCCAGCCCTGCCCTGGTGCTCTGCACAGTGCTGCACAGCCACCTCCTCACACCCAAGGAAAGGGTGCTTGCTCACTCACAAGCAGCTCCAACAGCTGCTAACAAAGATATTCCTCCAATAATGAGCAGGTGAACATCCCACCCACAGGCCTGAGGAGCTGATCTTGGCTGTGGAAGCTGGACCACACCTCACCTGTGAGGCTTCTCGCTGTCCCTGCTGACACTGCACACACCCAAAGATTCCTGGCTTTCCCCACCTTGTGCAGCTCGAGTTCCAGCTCTGGGATGAGGGAACTCGGTGTGATGGTGGGACAAGGACTCCTGACTTTATCAGCACGCTGTGCCCATGGCTTCCAGGTGGAGGCATAAAGTACAAAACAGATGTTCATCTTTACTCATGTCATTTGGCCACTTTCTCTGCTCTTCCACAATGCCTGCCACCCTCCCACTCCCACCAGGCTGAAGAGAAAACTTCTCCTCAGCTCCTGCCATCTGGATTTACTTTCCTACATCTCTCTCCAGCTCATGATGTTTCTGCCTATAAATTCCAGTTTAAAAAAAAAAAGAAAAAAAAAAATCACGTATTTCATGTCTTTCATCTTCACATATCATGTCTATGACTGTCTGTATTTCTCTCCCCCCTGTTACTGCTTTTCCAAGCACCTGCTTCAGCCTTTTCTGCTGTGGCTGTGGGGTGCTGCCAGCTGCTGCTCCGTGTCACAGCCCCAGGGCAGCCAACCCAGAAGGGCAAATTCTCCTCCACTGAGGCTCAGAACTGCCCCACAGCACCACAGTGGTTTGTGCTGCTCCCCAGGATCCAAAGACACCTTCTGCAAAATAAAATGCAACTGCACGTAGGCATTTTCTTCGTCCCCGTCTGTCACCATCTCTCAACACAAAGCACACTTCAGCAGGCTCAGGTTCAATCCAACGAGAAACTAATAAAGGCTGTCTGTCCCTCAGCTAATCAAGCAAAAAAACTGAGAAGTATAAAAAAAAAAATTGTCAACATGTCAAATCTATCATTCCACAGGCAGAAGGTTCCAAGTAGTAATAAAAAACCCTCGGAAAATTCTAGCACAAACGTCACTGTTATCCAAAGACATTAAAATGTGTTTTTTCAAAGCAATAAGCTTCATTGTTTTACTTCTTCCAGGATTTATCTTAACCCTTTGATCAATTAATTTAATCACCACTAGGATGAAACATGCCTTACTCAATGAACTTTAAGAATTTTCTCATAGAGAAAATATGGGAAGATGATGCCAAGCATCATCCCTGGATGTGCTGTACAGGCACTGTTGTTCCCTTTACAGCTGCAGGCTGCCAGCTGAGGTAAAAACAGCAAAAAGGTATGAAAGGACTGATCAATGTGTGGAGGACTTCTTGCTTAAGTTTTTCCATATGATAGCAAGGGGATAAATGCAAAAGGCTTCTAAGCCTGTCCATCCAAATGGAGTTTTGTCTTTCTCCTTCCTTTTATAAATATCAGAAATGCCAACTTCTGCATAAATAATTTATCTTGAATGCTGGTGAAGCAGACAGCACTGCTGAAAACAGCAGCAGCTTTCAATGAAACTTTGGAGAGGGGAGAAGGAAGAGCTGGCTCTGAGCTTGGCACACGGAGGCAGAGATGATCTCTTCTAATCAAGGTCTGTATTAGCTGTGGAATGAGTCCATAACTCATAAAGAGATGCAAAATGCAGAGAAGTGTTTATCATGCAAAAGTAGGAAGCAGGGGGGAGAAGCAAAATTGCGTGGTGGGAATCACAGGAGGATAATGGGATGCAAAGAGGAGGGCTCTGCCCTCAGATCCACAGCACAGAGCCCGTGATAAACTGATAATACCAAAAATAGAAAAGGAAAAAAAATCAATTATTGCAGGCATTTGTAAATGAACATTTGGGGGAGAGGCTCTGACAGGAGGAGGTGCCAGGGACATGGTTCAGGGGTGGCCTTGGCACTGCTGGGATGATCCTAAGGTCATTTCCAACCTAGAGGATTCTTTGATTTTCCTTAGGAATCACTTTGTAATTGCTGTCCCCTTGCCCCCCACAGCCTCTTCCCTGTGCCAAGCAGACCCCACTGACACACAGACATGCCCTACACATTCAGGGACCCCACAATTCTGACTTGTGCACATCTCCCAAGACTTCCCTTTCTTGCCTGAACGTTGTTCAAGCTAATCCCACAGCACTCCTACCCTTGTCACAGGAAATCCAGCTGGATAATCCTGCAGTTACCTGGAGCCCTGATCTTCCTCCCCCTTGTACAGTGCAGACCAAGAGAAAAAAGTGCTCACAGCCCTTCTGCACACACAGAGGGGGCAAGGCAGATTTTTGCTCATGCATTATGCCACAAGTCTGGGTAGATTTCATCTTCTGCATGTCTCATCAAACCAAATCATTACTGAGCTGGCACCAGTGGCTCCCCTCATGTCCTCAAAGCACAGGCATGACCTGGGTGGGACAGTGTCACTGCAGTGACAAGAAACACCTTCCCAAAGGTGCACACTCCCAGAGCAGTCGTGAGCTGCTCTCATTCAAGCTGACACAGGATCTTTGGTCGTGACTATTAAAGACAGCTCCTCTTCCTCACACTGCTAGTTATGACACCAGTCGTGGGCCCACATTATTCCAACCCAGCAGATGCTGTGTTAACAAGATGACAATTGCTAATTAGAAACAGCATTACTTGCCAACAGGCAAAGGAACCACACACACACACACACAAAAAAAACCCCAAAACAGCGAGAAAAACTGTGGCAATAATCTGATAAATTCTGTTACCTGAGAACTAGGCACAAGGGCTTTCCACCAGTGTCCACCTTTCACAAGGTCTACATCGCTCAAGGGCATTGACACCTTGCCAATAACACAATGGCGCGAGAATTTGTCAAAATCCACTACAGTTAAAAGCAGAGTTCTTCTCTGGGCTTCTAAAAAGGGGATTTCAAATGTGTACCTCTCCTCAAACACTGGGCTCTGCGTTTTGCGCTTCACTCCGGTCTGCTTGGAGTTCTTCTGGTCGGGGAGGAGGCAGATCTTCACGTAGGGGTTGGAGTGGGCCATGTCTTGCCTCGAGCCGTCGTACGAAATGGGAGGAGGCAGATCTTTGGCCTCAATGACCCTCACTATTAGATAATTATGCAGCAGATCATACTGCGTGCTAAAGTGCAGCATGCCCAGCTGGTACTTGGACAAGATCTCCTCGTCTGTCAGGGAGTCCATGTCATCGCTGTTCGAGTCGAGAGAGTACAGCCTCGGCTCGAATTTTCTGAAATAGTCATCTGGGGTGTAGGTTTTTCGCAGGATGGTTGGCTGAACTATTTCTTTCTTGGCTCCTATTATTCCAAACTCGATGGGTTTGATGTCAATTAGGGGAGAACTCGGCCTCCTCGACTCCAGACCTGAACGAGAGAAACACACAGATGAGGTTGTTAGGATATCCACTAAAGCAATGAGAGGTGCACCACATCAGCTTTGGGTGCTTCTTTGGGTACAGCTGCTCTGTGTCTGTGCCATGCCAGCACAGGCTCCACTGTGGGGCTTTTCCCCCTTGCACTGCCAGCAATTAGAGCACATTCAGCTACACTGAAGCACAATCTGGCCTACACTTCTCCCTCCTGTCCATCCTCAGCTGCAATTACCACCTTCAGCAAAAAAACAGGGCTGGCCCCTTCCACTGTGCTCCTGCAAAACAGGGTGGGATTTCAATCAATGCACCTTCAACTTGGCTCGGTTCCCCATCTAAAAGATGCAAGAGCAAGCACCAGAGTTTGATTTCCTCCCCCACAGGAATTACATCAATGCTGGAAGGACAGCCTTACTTGAAATCCGCCGCGTGAGGCTGTAAGTGGACCGTGATGTATCTGAGGACGAGCGCCTTCTGTCAGGGGAAACATCCTGAAGAGTGGGAGGCAGCTCGCTGATTGCATTATCAGAGTCTCCATCTTTGTCCTCATTCTGGCTGCTTATCCTGTTACAATGAGAGACCTTTGGATGATTCGAGCCAGTACAAGGAGTATATACAGAATAACAACGTGTTCTGGCATTCCAGGCTCATCCTGGGTGCTCGCCCCTCGATGCTGTGGGGTATCTCCTGATCTACCAGGCAAGCAAAAGGCTGAGCAGCTGACTTCAGACCTATGTAAAGAACAGATTCTTCATCCTTCTGCCTGTCTTTCCAGCAGACTTTTATCAGTATTAGAGCACGACACAGGCCACTAAGGCACACACAACTCAGATGTTGATCAGAAACATTATGCTTCTCTCAAAGAGAGAAAAAAAAAGGAAAAAACAAAACCCCACAAACCACAAACCTCAAACAGCAGCTTCCTTCACTTTGGAAGCAGAGATTTCACCAGGAATGAACCAGCACAGAAAAAACCCTACCACACATCTCCCAGTAAAATATTGCACATTTGCCAGTAAAGTCTCAAAACTTGATCTTATAAACACAATTCATGATTTGCTACTCATTGGAATGCCTTTTTAAATAACTGGCTGCTTTTTGTCCACTTCTATAAGCGAGATGTGATTCTCACCAGACAATAATTTTACTGCCCAGGGGCCTTGGTGGGAGCAGGGAAGTTGGCAGGATCCAAATGATAAAGCAAGGCTTGCAGCATCTTTGAGAAGACTCCACAGAAGACAGCCATCACAGAGAAGTCCACATGCAACTCTCAGTATACATGCAAGTTTCAGTATACATTTAAACCCTTTCGGTTTGTTTAAATGTACATGTGTACACACAAACTGTTTTTAAATAAAACAAGGTTCTGGTTAAGAACCCCAACACGTCACAGCTGCAGCAGCTCCTGGGAGAAGTGAGGATCTCCCAAGTTTGGCTGAAAGCAGGGCAGGAGCAGGCTGCAGGAGAGGAAGCCTGCAGCTGCGTGCTCAGAGGGGAGTGCTGCCCATGGAGATGGAATCACACAGCAGGGACATGACCTGTGCTGCATCCTGCCAAGCAGCCAACCCATGAGGCAGAGAGCAGCAGCAGATCACAAGGAAAGCACCAGCACGAAATGAGCAAAGCCAAGGGGAATTCTGTGTGAGTTTTGCTTCCAATCCATCCTTTCTGTGTGCACGGCTCAGCTGGGAATAAATGAAATATATCGAATCATTTTCATTAGTAACCACTGACTGGAGCAGAGCAATTGGTATATTCTGCAAAAAGCAGTAAACTTGCAGAAAAGCCCAAAGAGCATTAAAAAAAAAACCCAAACAGACCCCAAAAACCAGCTGGAAATTCTTACCCAAGCCCACAAAGTTCACAGCAGGATCCCTGCAAATCTCACCAATTTAGACTCACACAACTCATCCACACTAAAACCAAAAAAATCCTGTTAATAATCAGAACCAAAGCCTCTGCTAAAAGGGGTGTACAATATTTGCACAGCTCTGCAGCCCATTAGAGGCAGTCCAAACCATATAGTTCGATATACAATCAGTACTTGGAACACAAATAGCTTTTTCATGCCTAAATGCAGGTCCACACAATCATAGGTGGCATTTGGATATGCTTGTGTTTGAGAAGCAAATGCCCAGGAGGAGGCAGGGTGAAAAGGGAGTCAGGAAGAGAGGCATTAAGGATGTTCTACAATGGGTAAACCTAATAGTGAGTTAATAACACACAGATGACCTTTAGTAAGGAAATTGCTACTGAGCCACAATAATTTTTCCTCAAATAAACTTTGGCTCTGGTTAAAGCAGCTCTGTTTCTGTTTAATCCAAACCTTTGGGAAGAGGAGCCGTGTCCTGATTTCAGTTCAGTCTCAGAGTGTGCAGTGTTTGTCTCTGGGGTTTGTGTGGGGTATTCCACAGCAGGCAGCCCAGACACCCTCGTTCCCAGGCCATTTCTGCAAGGACCAGGATGTGAGTGCTCCTCATGGAATAACAGAAGTCACCATGCACTCAGGTCAGTGCAACTGGACTCGTGGCAGGAATGGTTTTTTTGGTTTTTTTTTCACTAAGTTGCCACTGCAAAAAATTCAGAAAGTGAGAAAAGCCCATATCCTCTCAAGAGGAAGGGCTTAAACTTGCAGCTTTATTGTCCACTCCTGAATTTCCAGGACAATGGGAATTGTCTCAGAGCTTCCAAAGGCAAAACCTAGGGCCAGAAAATAAAGGATGGGTCATTAACCACGGGCATTTAGATGTTTGCTCTTCACCAATGAGGATCATAAAAGCAGTTTTCCCCTGGGGCATGGGTAGGAAGGTGAGGAAGGAACAAGCTGCATTCTACATTACACCAGTGTCTCAGGCCCATGAAGAAGAGACAAGAAAGATTCCAGCTGAAAACTCAGATCTATTTTTAAAATGCTTTCAGGCTGCAAGCAGGGAATACAATAAATGGATTTGTTCACAAATTCAATGCATGCATCTAAATGCAAAATATGGAGATGTCAAATCTGTTTTTCATTGTAGGGGTTTCCACTAAATCCAAAAGCCCCCTTTTTGAAAATAAGGAAAAAAAAAAAAAAAAGAGGGGTCAACTGGCATGCACAGATCTCTGAGCACTTAAAAATATACCCATTAAACATCTTATTTTAAGATCAAGTCCAAACTCTTACTCTGCTCACACATCTAACTCCAGGTATCATTCCCTATGTCCAAAAAAGATACAGACATATAAAAACATAATATCAACACAGTGAAAACAGAATTCTTCTTTGGTTTCTGAATTCTGAGTCAACACAGGATTATTTCCACCTTAAACATGCACACACAAAAAGCTTGGCTCTCCCATTCTTCAGCAAACAAAATACACCAAATCTGGCTTCTGCCTTTTACTTTCTTTTCCTCTTCATCTTCCATTTTCTCCCTCTCTCCTCTCAGTCACTTCCCCTTGGCTCCTCCATTTCTCCCCATCTCCTCTGTTCTCCTTGTCCTCCTCACTTAAATCATTTCTGTGCTCCCTCACCATTTTCCAGCAAAACCACCCTGGAACCACCCTGCACTGTCACATTCCCTGGCACCACTCGGGGTCCCTGCCAGCTCAAGAGGAGCCCACAGCCTTTTCAAGCAAGCAAAGCCTCATCTGCAGCTTGTCCATCAAGTGTGTGCTAGCAGGCTTCCCCAGAGATCACAGGTTTGCAGCTGTAGCACAGAGGTGGTGACTTCAGGGATGCCAAGGCATGGCAGGGTCCAGGTCTCCTGGCAAAGCAAAGCTCCTTCTCTCCTGTGTCCTCCTCTTTGGTGCCTGCTGCCCCTCTCGGGCTTTACCTCTGGGAAATCACCTTCTCTCAGCCCTAGAGCAGAACAGGGAGACCCTACCTGCACCAAACCACCCATACCTGGATGGAAAGATGGATTAATGGCCTGGGCTGGGGTCCCAGGGACCCTTGCCAGGGCTGTGAGCATCCACAGCTGAAGCATAAAGCGCAGCAAGGTTGAAGAACTGCGTTGGTTTCTTTTTCCAGAGCATGTTGTTCTCTGCTTGTGGCCATTCCAAGAAGTTATTGTAGGGGCTTGCAGATGGAGCAGGACCAGAGGGAAACAACACAGGCTGGAGAGAGCAGTTTATGAGTCCAAAGATCTCCATGTTCTCTGCCTGTGGCAAAGTCCAAGTCATCTGCAAAGCCACCACACATCTGAGATCTGAGATCACAGGAATGGGGCTTCAGCACCCACATCACCCCTTCAGCTAGAAGGACCCAGGAGTCAAAACCTGCACCCTGGTACAGTCCCACAGGATGTTCCTTCTCAGCACACCAGATAAGCTCTGAAGCACCCTCTCCCCACAAGCCCTGCTACTTGTTCCCAAGATGTAATTGCTCCTGCACCAATCTCTCCATGCCCAAAACTGCAGCCTCATCACTGCTCTCCTGTGTGTGATGCTTTCCTATTTACCACTGATTTTGTTTCTGTTCCCCATTAATTGCAGGTGAATCCATTTCTGAGCATATATCAGACTCCTAAATATGCTGCTCCACACTTAAAACCACTCTAACACGTCTTGAACAGCTCTATTTTTATTGCTTCAGTGTTAATTACCTGAATTCAATAGAGTACGTGGACAAGACTGCGACTTAAACATGAGAAAATTTATTTCCTACAGCACCGAGACATGAACCTTCCAGAGCTGACACAGAATAACAGCAGACACTCTCAAGAGGAGATTAAATCACCTGAGTGTCTCAGTGCCCAGGTACCAAAGCCTGAGCATCAGATGATGCCCTGAACAGGCCTCTCCTGTGCCACAAGTTCTGGGCACGCCGAAGCTGTGTCCATCAAATGTTCTGCTCCACAAACACAGCCCAGCCCAGCTGGCAAGGCAGCCACTAAAGCACCAGACAGCTCTGCTCCCTCCTGGGCTTCACTGATGCCTCCCCAGGGTCACCTCCGTGCTGCAGACTCCTGACTGACAGGGAGTAAAAGAGGGAAGACTTCACTGACTTCCTTTGTAATGGATTTGCAAATATACCCATCAAAGCTCCAGATAAAACCTGGTGCCGTGGTTCCTTAATGATTTGAGAAGAAATTCTGAAGAGTACTACGGTGACGCAGGAGATCAAGTCCTGCTAAATGAAACTTTAAATGAATTTCCCCTTCAGAGCACGTAGGAGCTGTGCCTTTCATCTGCCTATATGATAACCACCTTCACGCTAGGATAAGAAAGTATTTCAAAACAACCTCATCAGCATTTCAGCCAAGTTGGAGTGCTCCAAAGGGTTGGTCCATTTGAAGAGGAAATAGGACTGAAGATGAAAGGCATCTTTAGAGAAGGGGGCACAGCTAAACCAGTTATCAGCTTGTTATGCCAGCTTACAAAACAACTTCTGTCTTACCCACCAGAAGAGGTTTTTGCAAAGACTAACCTTGCTATTTGAGTTAACAGAGCTGTCCTTTTTCACCATGCCAGGGGCAGCCTGCATTCTCACCCTCAGGAGGTTCCTGCTGTCTAAGGGGCACCCTCTGAATGTCCCACTGCAATCCATACCAAGGCCCTCACCACAGCTGAGCAGCCCTACTCCTCACTCAGAACTAGGAAATCGTGCATCTAAACTTACAGCCAGGCTGGAGTTTGAGCAGGAAAAGGTCCCAGGATTTCAACTTCATCTTCATTTGTTTGACAACAGCTACAGTCAAAACACTTCTGACAACAATTTCTGCAAGTCCACCGGCACAGCAAGAGATCTGAGATTCGGGCAAGCAGACCCTGGAGCCATTGGAAACCAAAGCACAAGATTACAACCCATTAACAGCTATTGAGGAAAAACATTCAGCTGTATTTGTGTTTCTGCGACAGAACATCAAGAACTGTATTTATTTCATCTATACCAACAGACAAGTGCTAGCAGTCACCAGCCCAACGCCACTGGTGCCATAACAAGGCAGGGAAATAAGCATTCTCTGCAGGTATTTTCCCCTCTAGTAGCAATGCATTATTATGTAGGTTGGCAAGAGGGTGATTTACAAAGCACTGTGGCACAGCAATATGCTGGAGTGGAAACGTGTGATTCCTCCACACACATCAACAATCTAATAGATCAGCAAACATACAACAGAAGGAATTAAAAGGAGAAGGTAAGTGAAAGCTTCTATTTAATTAACACAGCACTGTGAACACACTTCATCCCTGTAGATGTACCAGTAATATTTGTACAATCCATACACATGGAGCATTACAGCCCAACAAACTCTCCACTATGATGGATTAGCAAGAACACACTATCCTCATGCTTCCCCTCTACTACAGTGATTAATTTAGTGAAGAATGGTATCTTTTAGAAGGAACATGGCTTTTTGCTGCAGCAAAACACACTTTTTTTTTTTTCCATAAACAAAATCTGGGCATTGCAAATCAAAAAATTACCAGCCCAAAATGCAGTGCATTACTTATATCTAGGACATCAGTAAAGAGTCAGAAAATATGGCACAATCCCCTCAGGATGGAGCAAGGAGACAGAGCAGGGAGTGAATCATCAGATTAACTCACCTCATTTATTGGTTCCAACTGTCCTTTTAGACATCCAGGATGAAGCAAAGGGGAACAAAATGAAAAAGACAAAAAACAAGTTAGCCATGTGCAAACAACTTTAAATTTTCTCTCATGACATGGCCCAGCCTGGGATGAGTTTGAATTTCTGGCAAGACAGGACCTTGTAGATGTTCGGGGAAGGAGAGATCTGACTGGGCATCAACTCCTGCCATTTCCAGTCCTTCCCCACAAAGCTCCCTCTGCTCCTCCTTTCCCAGGAGCAAAACTCCCAAACCCATTCTGAAGCATGAAAATCCTGCCCATTGCTCCTTGCTGATGGGTATCACTTGCACAAGTATGAGTGCAACTCCTTACTTTGTTTTCTTTAGTAACCTGCCTCTAACTGCAGCAACTACTTGCTGCTGAGAGCAAACCACATCCATATTTTTCAGGGGGAAAAAAGGCTTGTCTCCATGTTCAGCCCATATCAATGCAGTTCCAGTGCCAACTCATTAAAAGTAACATTTCTAGGAAGAGGTACAGACTGAATACTCTCCATTACCTACACATCGCTGGGCACCTTCAGCCTCATCCTCAGATGTGACTTGAAGAACACAGAACACAGGAGTTAAAGGCTGGAGTCCTGCACTCCCATTCAAAAATCTGCACTGCAGCCACCTCCCCCAAGCCACAGAGAAAATCTACAGCAAAGGAAGAAGGCATCACAAAGCAGTTTTTTATTCACAAAGCCACCCTTGGCAGATTAAATTCAACCCATTTCCTTGGAAACTCACTAGCATTTCTCATACCTGCTGAAATGTCTTACCTATTGCACTCCCTTGACAATGTCTAAGGGTTTCCTATTTGTCTTGGCTGTCTTTGTATATGGGGAATCCCTAAAAAAAAATCCAAACAAACACAAGACCACAGAACAAAACAATACAAAAGAGAAAAAAAAACCCAAAAACCAAACAAACCAAACCCACAAAAACTCCATCCTAACCCTTTCAAACGTAGATATTGGTTCCTAGCTTTATGCTCATGATAGGACAAGAGCAGCCTGCCTTTTCTAAAGAAGCTGGGATGCAAAAGTTGCCTTTATTTCCCAGAACTCTCCCATGGACCATGTTTTGGTGCAAGTCTTCCTTTGAAACTTCTTGGAAGCCAGTGCTTCTCAAAAAGGCCACCACTTGCTAGAAGCAGTCAAAAGACTTGCAGAGCTGTGGTGCAGTGAGACAAGGCAGTGGTTACAGATACCCATGGGCCAACTGTTTAACAAAATTCTAAATGGTTAGAAGGGCTTTATCATTCCTTATTAATGCAAAGTTGCAGCCAAAGCTCTGGTGGTTTAGCAGAGCTGCAAGGAGGATGTTTAAGCTGCTCTAAAACAAGGCAGCTGGATCGGTGCCACGCCATCAAACATGTCCTGAGAAGAGAGGGCTTTTCCCAAGAGCCCCCAGGGACACTCGGTGGGCTCACATCAGACAGCCCTCCTGGCCACCAGCCACCACAGGGACCACCAGTGCCGAGGGCACAGGAGCCCTGCCACAGTGCGGGGACAGAGCGAGCCTGTGCCCACCCGCGGGTGGCAGGGCAGGGATCAGACCTGAGGATTACAGTGCTGGGGAGGTAAACAAGTCCCCAGCGCCACACGGAGCTGAAACGCAGGGGCCCATGGAAGGAAAGCAAACACGACCACCTGTTCACCCACCTGGCACGAGGGTCAGGGCTGGGGAAGGGCAGGGTTTGGGGCAGGCTGCACCGGAGGGCTGGCTCTGCGGGATCCCCGGGAGCACTGCTGCTGCTGCGATGTGCTCAGCAAAGCCTGGAGAAGGGCTCAGCCTCCGGGGTCGGGGAGGCACCATCGCGCTCTGCCACGTCATCCCAACCGGCCGGGCAGAGAACAACCCCGATGGGAGTCTCCAGCCACGAGTGAACCTCAGCAAGGGCGAGGTTGGGGGCTGGGCTCCATCTCCACGACCTGCTGCAGAGCTCCTGGGTGGGGGTTACCTGCTCCAAGGTAGCACAGCCGCCAATCCCAGCCAGGTCCGCAGGCCAGTGACAACAAGCACCGTGGCAGTATCCCCAGGGATGCTGCAGCAGGGTGGGGTCCCCACTGGCCACAGTTTTGCCCCCGCAGTTACACCCCAGGAAAGGCTCACAAGCTCCATCGGCAGTGGGCAGCGCAGCCTGGGGACAGTGCGGTCCCCTCAGCCACACATCCCCCACCATCCATCCCACCACGACCGAGACGCCGCTGTGGGGATAACGGGACGCTGCTGCTGTCCTGGTCCGCACCGGGGGGATCCCAACCTTGCACCCACGGTCCCCGACGGCCGCGCTGCTGAAGGCCTGCCCGGCCCCACTCGAGACCCCCCGAGCCCCGCGGGGAGCCCCGAGCCCCGCAGGACACCTC
>VZTN01010331.1:521207-537813 GCA_013400515.1 Erpornis zantholeuca
GGGACGCGGCGCGGGAGGTGCCGCCGGAGGCGAGGCGCGGCCGGGTAGGTGCCGGCGGGGGCCGCGGCTGATAAAGCGGCTCGGCAGCAGCGCTTTCCCGAGAAGAGTTCCCTGGATGAGCAGACACACCTGAGTTTCAGGACAGATGCGGTTGTTTTGTGAGCTTGAATGAACAAAGTCAAAGCATACAAACTCGCACCTCCCCCAGCCGAGATGAGGAGCTGGAGCGAGGAGCGATCGTGTAACCCACAGAGCACAGTGAGCATCGTGTCCCTGCGCTGACGGGTTGGGTCCGGCCAGAGGCAGGGTGGGAGGGAACGCGGTCCAGCAATGGGCAAATCCCACCACGTGGGTGGTCGGACATGGAGAACTCAAGTAGCAGAACACTCTTGAGGTCAAACTCTTGCAGGGGAAAGCACAGGAAAGGTGCAGCTTTCCGGCCGCTCTCTTGATCACTTGGTGCCACAAAAATTGGCGGCTTCCCAGCATCCCGGTGCAAACAAAGGCTTCTGCCCTCGGTTTTGGAGGGAGCTCTCAGGATGCACTTCTGGCACCTTCCTGGCACACTGATTCACGCGAAATCCTGGATAGAGGCAGAGAGGCAGCAGCTGCAGCTCAGCCCAGCTGGACGCTCAGGGCACCTCCCCGACTCGCAACAGCTCTCACTCGCCACATCCCAGTTCACTGTGGTGAGCGGGAAAACATCTCCTGCTCTGGGGAAAGAGACACTGCAGCTTCAGATATTGGCCAGCCTAAGAACACTGGTGGCTGCTGCTCCTTGTGGTCAGGAGGGAGCATCTGGGGCAGGATGTCTTTGGAAAGCTCTTGCATTACTCATCTCGTTTAATGGCCCATTTAAGTTCTCACTGAATTCAATGAAAAACTGCCGTTGACTTCCGTGGGAAGGACCATACTCTGAATTAAAAAAAAAAAAAAAACAACAAAACCAACTCTCCTTTTCCTCAGGGAGAGCAGCTACTGATTTAGAAGAATAATTATCACAGTGGAGATAAGGAAAAAAGAGCCTGTATTGCTTACTAGTTTCAGGCAGCTTTGAGCATATGATTAAGTGGTGGTACAAGTTATTTTTCAATTTTTGCTCCGCAGTTCTTTTTAATTCCACTTCTTTCCAAGTGCCAGTGTTTAAAATGTCAACCTTTGCTTTGAATATTGTTGCTCTTTTCACCAATAACCAAATGCACAGATTTTCTTTTCTTTTCTTCTCTTTTCTTTTCTTTTCATGTTGCAACCTGAAAGCGAGAGGCTTAAACTTTCAGGCAGATTTTTTTGACTCCTAAAAGGCAGAATGCTATGAGTCACAAAACTATGGCAGGCACTACACAAACATTATGTGCATGTTTGTACTTAAAAACTTTTAGGGAAGAGGAAGATCAAATGCTGCATCACTTCACAGTGACTTTTTTGGCTGACACATACAAGAATTATGAGCCAAAAAAGAAGAGCAAAAGAATGGGAGGTCGCCAATACTATTGATTTTTACACGAAGGGAATGCCCTCTTTTCCCCTCTGCATGCTTCATAAGGCCATGAGATACATGTGCTCCCCTCACACACTCACACTTATATGTGCATTTAAGTGCATTTTACACCATGGCATGAAGGCTTTTAGATGGTGTTCTCCCAGCACACACTCTCACCAAGCACGCACAGCTCTAACCTAAGGAATAGGATGGATTCAAAACAGTAGACAGGTGGTTATTGTAAAATCTAATTTCAAATCTGCATATGGCTGATGCTCTGATTAAGCTCTGCTTCTACAGCACTCAGAATAAACAGATCCATTTGACATGATGACAACATAACCTTTGGGTGTCCTTTGCTGTGCACGCTCTGTGTCTGATAAGACACATTCCATACTTCCCACATGTAATGGCTGTGATGCAGATGGTGAGGCTTGCAAATGCAGAATTTTTAAGCAGAAAACAAGGAAATGAATCCTGCTTTTGCAGAACATGATTTTATGGCAGATTTCTATTCTTACTAATACACACTGGGAATAACATCAGCTACATCCAAAGCATGCACTCGAATCATTACAATCAGCCCAGCAAGTAGCAAAATCTACCTCCAGCACAGCAAATCAGTTCAGCAGCTTCTCAGACAAACCAAGCCAGGGATGTTGGTATTCAAAATGCCATGCCATGCCCAAACCTACCCAAAGACTTTCAGCTTCTTCATGCCTTCAAGTTAAGAGAGAAGAGCATGACTCTGAAAAAGTAAAGAAAGCAAAGGAAGGGAATCTGATATCTATTTCAAGGCATTTTCATTTAAATCCTACTAAAGCATTTGACTGTGCTTTCTGCTGCAAGGGGGAGGCAAGAAGAACAGAGGCTATACAAGGTAAGATGAGGTGTCTTCCCCTGCTGTTCTTTTGCCAAATCCTTATTATCACCACTTGAGCCTGCTGGAATAGCCAGCTACCACTCTGCCTAAAAATAAGCTTCTTATCTCCAGATGTTTTTATAAATGGCAAGCTGCTCTGGCTGGTGCTTCCCCACTGCTGATAAAGGTCCAGCTTCTCTGGTTGTTACAGAATTGACTCCATTTCCTTGCAGCAGCAGCAGCAGCATCCCTCCAATAACAGTATCTGCAATTAACTCTTCAGAACCATCTCTAGCAACATGTTTGTCTCTTTACAGGCTTCATGGAAATGCAGTCTCTTTCCCCCTGTGATTTTCAGGCTTTTTTCTGCCTTGGGTTTGTACCCTGGAGAGGCAAGTCCAGGAGGTTTTATTCAAGAAGTTCTGGGCAGCCAGGAGCAGGGCTGTTCCCTAGAGCCTGTACCTAGGAGAGATCCCACACCTCCCAGACGTTCAGCAGCAAGGATTGGCTTTGCCATAGGGACCTGCATTTATTCTAGCTCTATCACTGACTCAGTGGCAGGGGCAGTCTCAGGGCAGTGTCATGCCTGAAGTGAGCTGAGCTGAGCTCTGCTTCCTGCTGATGGCAAAGCTGCAAGTTCAACCCTGCCTGCTGCCTCCCAGGCTCACGTGCAGCTCCCTTCAGTCCTTTCTCCCAAATTCCCACCAGACATCACGCCCAGACAGCTCAGTTTGGAGGAGTGAAAGGTTACCCCCTTCTAGATCATTCCTGGTGTACTTCAGGGATCAGCAAGAAGCCTGGGCTCCAGCACCTCAGTCCCAGGCTCTGGTCCCTGGAAGCATGAGAGAATCACAGCAACTGATCTTGTGCCAGTGATGATGCAGTTTCCAGCAGGAACTGGGCTGACATCAGCGTGACAGACACAGATTCCAGCTAGTGACAAAGGGGAAGGTGCTACAACCCATTTCCATGACTCACCCAGCCTTTGGTCTCAGCTGCCTCTAAATCAGCCCATCAGCACCACGGACACCTGAGATCTGCGTGGTTTGGAGTCAAGATACCATTTCCCAGGCTTCTGCACTGCCAGTGGCCAGCTGCTCTCTGGATTTCATTGCATTTCCCTCCTTCTTCTCTGCAACTCTGCTAAGCTCTTATCCCTTTCTGCTTTGGCATTGCCTCCCCCGGGCTCCCCCTCTTGTCACCTCTCCCGGACCCAGCTCACGCCCGTGGCCAGGAGGAACCAGCTGGTGCTGTGTCCTGGAAAACTCTCCTCTGCTTCACTTCACAAACAGCCTCTGCTGATGCTGCATCTTGCAGCACATCTGGGTTATTAGCTGGCCACCTGGCAGCTACCTAATTGGCAATATCAGTAAAAGCACATTTTTCTCTTTTCTCGAGTCCCCAGATAAAGCAGTTAAATTTGATCTAAGATCTTCACATCCTCATTGCCTCCTGTAATTTGTAGTGGCCTTGCCTATGCCATAAAAAATTACAGCTACTTTTTTTGCACTCACACACTTTCTAGTTTCTCTTTAACATACACTCTGGCAGGGAACTGAATGACACAGCATAATCTGCTAAAGCTCTTTCTATAGTAAACAGAGATAAAAACCACAGCCAAAGGGCATGCAGGCTCCGAGGAAGCAAGCACCATGTGTTATTGTACCAAGCGCTCCAATCCAAACTCCTGCTCAAAGGAAAGCTGTCCCCGGAGGGAGCTCTTACTGCCCAGTGAGGTCATGCTCCATTCCAGCACGCTGGGCTGGCACAGCAGAGCCCTGCACACCTCCATTGCAGCACGCTGGGCTGGCACAGCAGAGCCCTGCACACCTCCATTGCAGCACGCTGGGCTGGCACAGCAGAGCCCTGCACACCTCCATTGCAGCACGCTGGGCTGGCACAGCAGAGCCCTGCACACCTCCATTGCAGCACGCTGGGCTGGCACAGCAGAGCCCTGCACCCCTCCATTGCAGCACGCTGGGCTGGCACAGCAGAGCCCTGCACACAGTGTCCCTTGTGCCAGCCGAGTGCCATCAGCACAACGCGTCCGAGGGGCACGGCGGCTGCTGGGCCACCTGGATAAATATGAATTTGAGGTCGTGTTCTTTCAGCAACCTCGTTTTGCAGCAATGACAGGACCTCTGTGAGCTGTGAGTCTCTGGCTTACAGGGTCCCCTGACTTGGATCTCTGTGAGCTGTGACTCTCTGGCTCACAGGGTCCCCTGACCCAGACCCCCATGAGCTGTGACTCTCTGGCTCACAGGGTCCCCCTGACCCAGACCCCCATGAGCTGTGAGTCTCTGGCTCACAGGGTGCCCTGACTCGGTGCAGCTCAGCAGTGGGAGAGAGGAGAAGGCACAGAGCTGCTGAGGCTCTTCTGCTTTGGAACTCGCTCCCTGCACTGAGGCCAAAAAAGCTTGGATATGGCAGGCTTTGGGTCAGGCTAAAAAGCCTAGAGTATTTTCAGACTTCCGAGGAGAGAACATTGTATTTATAGGGAGGTTTAGTTCTTCAGTTGCTTTTGTAATTCATTTTGTTTATGACTGGTTTATTCAAGCTGTAGGGCTGAAGAGTTAGCTGCTGGATTTCTTTTCCAGGCTCACATTTCTAACTGTTTGCAGACGTAGGACAGAGCTATTTTTGTAATATAAATCATTACAGAGAGAATATCTCACAGTCCCCACTGAAGCAAATTCCTAAGGAAGAGAACTCTATTTTAAAAGTAAATTTCTATTTCGTATTTGTTTTAATTTAATGACTGAGAAACAAGCAACATTGGTCTGAAGCTGAGTGGTGTCCCCATTTCTCAGGAAGACAAACTCAGTGGAATTGGAGTAATTTCTACCAAGAGGAGCTGGGTGGGAGTTGCAGATGTGGCTTCCCAAGCCCTGGGGGATCAAGGGTGATCCTGGGGAAGGGGCTGAGCAAACGGGGACAGAACCCAGCCTTCAAAGTGACACAACTTTAGAAATAAAGGTACTCGAGATACTTTCGGTGCCCACCTTAAAAAGTAAGATAATATCTTCTAAAAAGAAGAGTGTGGGATTTTATAGAATAAGGCAAACTCTGTCTCAACATCACATCTCTGAGACTCAGGGACAGAATTGTAAAATGAATGCTGAGAGCTTTGGTTGTGTTACAGACTCATGGATGACTTATTGTAGAAGAACAGTCCCATCCCCTGGAAGCTGTTTGAATTACTGTGCTTTGACTCTTCCCATTTGATTCACACTAATTTGGCAAGTCACAATTCCTATTCATAGGAGCATCAAAAACTGCATCAAACCTAGAAAGTGGACAGGGAAGGGATTGGAATTTATAGGTTTCTCCTTTTCAGCAGTGGCTTAAAGATGTAAATTAACACAGAAACAGATGTGGCCAAGCACACTTTCTTCAACTGAATCAGCAAGGCTTTATAACTGAGCCCTGGGCCATGCAGTGTGAAATATAGGAAAAGTTATCCAGAATATTTTAAATATAGCTTATAAGAGGAAAGCTTTTAAATTACAAAACAAATTAACAAAACAGAAAAATAGAGATTGCTTAAAGCTTTTGGAAAATACCAATATCAATAGCAGCAAAACTCGATTCCGGGCTGCAAAGGAACAGCTACAAGAACAGGTTCAGGATCATTCAGCTGCAAATACCAAATCATGATTTGCAAAAATATGCCAAAGTCAGCTTCAGAATTCAACAGGTTCAGAAGGCCATGACTATTTTTATGACAAAAGGTTCTGTTTCCAACCATCTCCTCACAGCAGCAGACACCATTACATCTGGTTTTCCCATTTTGCACATCTCATTAAGCAGATGTGCAAAATACTGTATCATGCAGTAGAGCTCAGCTTGGTGGGCTAAAGGGGCAATTTGCATTCTAAAGCAGTGCTGTAGCTGAGAAATAAAATGGAATTCTTGAATATTTCTGCCTTGAAAGGACCTTGGTTTCACCTGTCTGTTTCTGTTCTTGAATTCTTTTTCCTCCTCCCCATTCTATGCATTTACCCTGGGGCGTTTTCAGTGGGACACAGCTCTGCTGAGGAGGGAGGCTGCAAACCCAGCTAAATGCAACCAATATAAAGGAACTGAGTCTTTTACAAATTAAAATTTCCTCCTCACAAGGAGTCTCTTGTCTGGGCATTAATGGAAACCACAATCACTACACACACAGCAACACACACTGTGCTCTGCCATTCAGAGCCGAGCTTGGAAGGCAAACCTGGTTCCACCACAGGCTGAACTAGTCTCCTATGAAAAGTCTGCTAAAATCCAGGTGATAACATTCTTCCTTGCTGCTGGGAGTTCTCCTGGGTGCCTGACTGAAAGCCCTGTTCTTACAGATCAGATGGGAACGCTTTTGATCTTGGGGCTGCTCCTTACTTAGGTAGCAGCAGTTGTGTTCCTCCCCCATGATGTGCCCAGGAATTTGCAGCTGATGGAGCAACGCTGTCAGGGGAGGTGTCCCTGCTCCTGAGCGATGTCCTGGCGTGGGTCCAGCCCCACCCTGTGCCAACAGCTCAGGCTGTGTCACCTGCTGTGACATAGGGTGACAAACTATTTCCAGTGTCCCCAGCACAGCAGTTCTGGGGACTGCATTTGACAGTGACAAATGAGTCAAGGACTGCATTTGCCCTCTCCCAAGGGAGGAAGCTTACTTCTCCTCCTCCCTGCAGCATCCCTTTTACAGTGTTGGACTGGGGACCTCGTCAGCAACACAAATAAGCTTCCAAGCAGAAAAGGGACAAAAGTAAATCTGATCTCATCCCAGCTTCCTCCCCCAGTGGAAGATCCGGGGCGGCTGCGGCCAGCACGTGACTGCATCTTGTCCCCATTCCGCAGGGATGCCATTGAAAGGTTATGAAAATACTGTGCAGGAGGGACAAAAGAGGAATCCATCTGCTCCCTTCACTGCAAGGGCCTGCTCCCTCTGTGAGCCTGGACCAGGGAAATCTGCTGAAAACAAACCCTAGGTGCTCTCAAAGAGATGTGCCAGAGCAGTCACACTCTGGTGTGTGCAGGGTCCAGTTTTCAATCAGAGAAGCACCTTACTCACTCGAAATTAACCTTCTGCTCTGCACCTTGAAAATTCCTGGGGTAGCTGTGTTTGCTGACCGCTGAGAGTGAGCAGTTTTATACAAATAAAATACCTGTGCACTCCACAGACAGCTACTCCAGTGGCAGTCAGGCAAATAGGTACTCAAGCTGCTGCACTGCCGGAGCCCTTTGAAATGAGAGTCTCATTAGGAAAACCTTTATCAGCCAAAGAGATAAATTTCACCACAGAAATGGCTCTTTTTTCATGGTGCCTCCAGCTGCCAGGGACAGGTGAACAGCACTTCCAGCAGCTGACGCTGCAGAAGGCAGGAAGCAGAGCTCACACCACATCTCCTTCCACAAGCATTGCAAGCCTGAAAGCTTCGGCTGAAGGAGTTCATGCAAATCCCAGGGCTCTCCCTCAGAAACAGTGCCATGTTTTCCACTGAGGGCTGATTCTTCTGGTCATCCAGGTTGTGATCATGTTCCATCATGTTCCCCACCTGCCCCTCCTGGCTGCCTCCTAGCTGCTGCCTTCCCTACTTATCCCTTTCTCCCACCTTCTCCCCTCCAGTTTATCAATGTGGATATCTCTGTCGTCATTCTAAGTCAGATTCTAATCTCATCCAACAGCATCTCATTATAATTAGCTCTTAATTGCCACTTAACACAGGGATCGTTTTGGAAGGCCATAACAATTCTTCCTTGAGGAATTATTTGTGTGTTAAAAGCTCGTTATGTGCCCCTATACACCCTTTGGGTAATGAAAACGATTTCAAGAGGCAAATTTAAAGCACTGCTGTGCACACAAGCTCTGCACACAAGATTTGTAGGGTTTCCTGGAGCACCAGTAGCATTTCCAATGAGCAAACCACAGAAGTCAGTGTGTTTTGCTACCACTCTCCCTCTGCCCCTCCCTCATGCACTCACCATGTCTCAAAGTCAGGTCGTGTAACTGAAACATGGGAACCTTTTAAGAAGCACCTGTAAAATGCAAGGGGTTAATGCCACAGTAAAGTTGCATTGCTGCTGCTCTGCTGGCTCTGGTGCCCCCAGCCAGGTGCAGGACACTGTGAAGAGGCTGCATTTTGAGGCAGACAGCACACAAAGAGCCAAGAGACAAACACACCCTCGGGCAAAACTCATCCGTAGGCACAGACAAAGCTTCAGCCAAGACTTCCCTCATTCCTGAACAAGTCAGACTCCTGAGAGATTTGAAAATGGACAATTTGCCAAATTCTTGCCAAGATCTCCAGGGTTCCCACAGCAGAAGATACAACTGTGTGCCAGTTCACTTTATTTAGCCATCCATCTGTCAGGGCAGCAGTGAGGAGACAGAGAGGCCCTGATGCTTCTCAGGTACTGCCCCATCCACACTGCCAACAGGCAGTTCAATGTCTGTTCTCAGCTCTCTGGAAAACCCCACACTGAAAAAAAAAGGGGAGAAATGGGCCTATTGCTTTCTCAGAGTCTATTGCTGCTGTTCTCCTCCCCACTCCCCTTTTTTTTTTTTTTCCACTATTCAGGAGATGTCATTATATTTGGTAGGGCCTGAATGACTGCTGAGCTCAAGTGGCTTCTGGAGAAAACATACAGGCTCTGTGCAGAAATATTTTTTGGAGGAGTGCCCATGATTCACAATCCTTATGACTAGCAAGTTTGTCCTTTTTGAAACTTCAACAAGCCTTCAGGGGGACATGACAAAAAGGGACACTCCGAAGACACACTCATACCCCCATACCATCACCTCTCGGGCAGCAGCTCCTCCAGCAGCAAACAGACCCAGAGGTGTCCAAAATTCAGGGTTCCTGAAAATCCCTCCTGTAGAAGCCAAGCCTGCACAGCTGACTCAAATGAAGAAAAATCTGTAATGCGCCTGTTCGTGTGCTGATGTTTTTATGCCTAAACGTGGTCCTAGGAGAACTTCCAAGAAGCAGTAGGAATATATTCCTAAATGCATTGCACGGCACAGAGAAGTCTTTTGCAACAGAAATAGAGGAATGACTCATTTCCTCTGCAGCGGCTGCTCCGGCATTTCACTCGCACAGGCAGCGCAGCAGCTCCTGTGCCATGTCAGGAGGAGCTGGGAAACTCAGTTTCCAGCACGTGTAAACTGAATTTTGACTTGCCTTCGAAACCAGTGACCCCTGGTTGTCACCGGGTGGAGCACAGGAGACAGATTGGCAAACTGTGCCCGAACACTCTCTCCCTCGATGGGAGTTTTGTATTTCAGCATTTTAATTTTGCACAGGATTAAACCCTGAAAGAGAGAGACAGGAGGTGCCCTCTCTGTTGCCCGCCCCTGAAGCAGTAAGCACACAGATTTTCCAGTGAATTCAGCTCCAAGTTTCTCTTCTCCCCTACTTGAAACTGCAAGAAGTGGACTGAAATTGCCAGGGAGAAGTGGGCTCTTGGTTGGACACCGCTGCTGTTCTTCCTCTTCCTACAGCTATTTGTTTTTGGCCAGTACAGTGAGGCTTCTCAAAGCAACTCTTTCACTTTCTCCCGTAGGAATCTGTCATCAATTTTTGGTAATTTTTGGTAACTTTTCTTCTTTAATTTGATATTTAATCAATCTTTAATCTTGGCAGCACAATCTCCATCAAGCCTATCGGCTCGATCCCTCACACCCCCCTTTTCTTCCCCCTGCTCACATTATCCTATGGACTCCGTGGCAGGGATAAAAGCCAATAAAGAATCACAAGTATCATGAAATCACTAACAAACCCTTATCACATCCAGCCCAGCTCACAGAGATGAGTATTCTCTATGCAGCTCTGGTCCCATTTTTTCAGGGGTTTTTGCTTTGGGTTTGATTTTGTTTGGGGGTGGGTGGGGGAAGGAATTCCCAGGGGTGTCAAGAAAAGCAGCCTGTCATTGGAGTACACTGAATTTTTCCAAGTCTCTGAATCAGCGTTGCTATCCTTTAAAAGGAAAAAAACAAGGCTTAACACAGAGCCTGGTACACGATGACATTTGATGCACGCACGTTGGTAACAACCTTTAAGAGTTTTGCATATAAATGTTACTTGAATCCACAGGCTGTTTACAGACACAGAACACAGTCACCGATAGCTCTGCTGCTGATCTCTTATAAAGGAGTTGCAAATGTGCCAATTCTTGGTTACTTGTTCAAAACAGGACACCGGAGGCACACGCACCAGAGCAGAGTCTCTTAATTAGGCACCGCTTATGTCTGAGAAACCCAAACAAATCTATCCATGGTCAGCCCTCCACATCCTGCTCCTTGTAGAGCTGGGAGCTCCTTCGACCTCTCCAGCGAGCACAGCACTGTGCTCCAAAGCATCAGCACTGAAGGAGAATCGTTGTGTTTTCAGGGGTGCCAGTCCTTATTCCTTCCTCAACCACCAGCTTCCCAGCGCTGTCAGCCCAAGGAAAGTGGAGCTGCTCTCTTCTGCCAGCTGCTGAAATTATGTCCCTTACCTCAGGGAAGATTCACCAGGTAGACATTTAAAGAGGTGACAAAAGAAATAAACCAGCCTGGAACAGCAAGTTTCCCATGTCTGGACTCTTTTGGAGCCTTACAAAAATGGGATGCACAAATAAGACTCCTTTCCCTTGCAGACAGCTTTAACTTGCATTAGCAGTGTTTAACCAGCAATTCACTGCTGACCTTGGCTGCGTTACAAGGAGGTATTTGCACAAGGATGGAAAGATTTTAAACAATTTATCCAATGAGTTGGATGCAAACAGGCTTTTCTTTAAACACCAAGCATGCAAGTCCTTAGGCCAGTTAATTTTTTCTTAACAGATTTATCACAAAAGGAAAATCCTGTGTTTCTTTTCTGTTGAATTGGAACTCAGGCTTGCAACAGAGAAATACTTCAGAGCAAGGACTGAATGGAGACCAGAGGATGGTTATTGCTTTTAAGGAAGCCATTGATAAGAGATAACGTTATTAGAGGTGAAGTTCCAAATACATTTTCACTTGCCAGTTTGGCTGAGTGTTGGCACTGAATGTTGGCACTTTTCCAGTCTCTGCCAGCAAGTGCCAGCCCCTGCTGGCCCTCCCAGACAAGCAGCTCCCTGCAGGGTAAAGGCAGGCACACAGAGACCTGGAGATGGCTGCTTCCAGCCTGGCTTTCATTCAATGATTGAAAAGCTCAGGGTTTTGCTGTTATGGTCTTGCTTGTGTATGGTTCTAGCATCCTACCAAAGACTAATAAAGGACAGGCAATGTGCTGGCCCATCCACAAAACTCCTGCTGCCTTCAGCAGGGCTTCCCCAGACTCAGTAAAAGCATGACCTGCACGGTTTGGAACGGAGATGTGTCTGCACATGCCACGCTGAAGAGATCACACAGATACTGCGAAATGAACTCCTTGCTTTTCACTAAGCACCAGAAAGAGCAGATTTGCAGCAACCCTAAACTGGGGCCAAGGAAACGAGAGCTCTGAGCAAGCCAACCACAAAGCCCAACATGCTCCATTTCAGAAGTCAGCACCACCACAGACAGTGCCAGCCGTGCTCCACTCTCTCCTCTGGCTCTCCTCCACATCCCTCTGCACAGCTCCCATGGCGTGGACTTCCTGCTTTTCCATCATTTTGCCACTTTAGTAGTCTCCTCCTGGAGAGCACATAAACCTGCCCATCACAGCTCTGTGGCTGCAGGTAGCTTTTACTGAAAAAAAGGTAACAAGGAATTTAAATCTTGAGGCACAGGTGCTTTAACACGGTTGTTTATTATTACAGTGAAATAGTCCAACAAAACCACCAACTTTTTATGGAAACAATAAAAGTGCAAA
The DNA here is from genome assembly GCA_013400515.1 of Erpornis zantholeuca. Lineage (NCBI taxonomy): Eukaryota > Metazoa > Chordata > Aves > Passeriformes > Timaliidae > Erpornis > Erpornis zantholeuca. Next base: position 533,347 of record VZTN01010331.1, read on the forward strand.
TCTATTTTGGTATTAAATAGGAAATGATTTTATAAACGTTTCATTAAAATGGGCTGACACTTTTAGCCTCCAAACACTTTTAAATAACCAAAACAATAGCAGCTGAACACTTTAGTTTTATCTTTGGTCTTATGATTAACCAGCAAAAAATAGTTGTACCAGAAATGTCCACTACAAACAGACACTTAAAATTTACATTACTCTGCAGAGATTCAAAATCAAAAGAGGAATGTTTGCAAGATATTTGGTCAGATAAAATATAATGCCTTTGAGAAATACACAGCATTTTTCAATACAAAATGGAATCACATATAAGAATTTTGGTACTGTAAATGAACTTAATTCTCTTCAAGGTGTGACTCCTCTCCCCAATCAATGTCCAAATAAACAACTTCATTTGCACAATCTTTGCAAAATTAGGTTGCAGGTAAGAGAACCAAGAGCCCACATTAGTGCTAAGCAGCAGGCTCTTTTTTCTGTGTTTGTGTTTCTATTTACACACTCACAGGCCACCCTGCTGAATCCATGGCACATTATAACAGCTACAGCCTTAGCAAACAGGTATTCATAACCTTGTTGTGTATCCATGGGCTGGGAAAGGAGGAAGAAGGCAAAAAGCCCACGGGATTACTCATATGGGTCAAGTTCCCTGGGCACCTCCCTGCAGGTAAGGCCCTGTAACAGCTCCAGCACACAGCAGGTACCAGTGCTGTCATGTTTCTGTGGAATAAGATGAATACTGTAAGAGAAACCCAACTTCTATCAGCTCCTTCCGTCAATCATATTCATGAATGCATGCTTTAGAGCAGATAAGGAAAACACATTTAATATCTCAGTTGTATGATGGAGCCACCGAGTGCACACACACTGCCTCGGGGCAGGATGCCCCCTCACTGCCAGAAGGCTCACCCAGGCTTACGGTGAGAGCAAACACATGCATTTTCTCCATCTTGAACTCAAAACATGCCTTGCTGAGCAAAACCTCACACTGAAGATCTGCTGCACAGCTAATAAACTGAGGGTTTGCCTCACTTTTTATCCTGATGGATTCAACTGCTTTGGAAACATTGTCAAAGAAAAACCCACTTAAAAATCTCTTTACACTCCAAATCCACTTGCTTTCAATAATTCTCCTCTAATTTTACCCCGTGTCCTTTGGCTTGTTTGCAGTGCATCTTCACTGAGAGTTTACCATCATCCCCACTCACCCCTCAGCCCAACTTTCATTTTCTATACTATTTACATTCTCCACCATCCCTTGTCATGCATTTTCCAATGCAACTCTCTTCTCCTGACCTAACTAAATTTTAATGAGAAAGTCCTTACCAAGTCCATTACAGGTTTCCATGTATTGTGGCAATACTAAACAAATGTACACCCTTTGCAGGGACAGGGATGCAGTGACATAAACAGACAGCTGACTGAAGCAGTCATGATGCCAGAATTAACAGCTCAAGGGTTTTTATGTCAAGAGTTCAGGCAGCCACAATACCCTGGGCTGGCCATCTAGTTCTTCTTTGGGCAAAAGATTCAATGGCTTTGATTGCAGAACTGCATCTTATTTTAAATACCAAGAAACACATGCCTGCAAAAATAGTACATATCATGGTCTGCTACCAAAAAAAAAAAAAAACAAACAGCAAACCAGAAACACCAATGTAGCTGACTTAGTCTTAAATACCATGTGCAAAGAACATTTGATCAATACTACCTATAAATACACTATTTGTATTTGTAGAAAGAAGCACAGTGCTTCAAATACAAAAATAACCCAGCTTGTGGGTGTGACCTATGCCATAATTACCTGAAAATAAGACTGCAAGAGCAGTTAAAAACATAGACAGAAGTAGGCAAACATCTGCCTAGGGAGTGTTTCCATGTAGAAAAATAGATTTATATAAAGCTTCATAGATTTGGAAAAGGTTTGTTTTATGCTCTGATGCACAGAACTGTGGATAAGGCACACCAATACATCAGGGAGAGGAAGAGCAGCTCAGTAACTTGAAGTTATCCTAAAGCTTCCCAGGAGTTACACTTGGTCCTTCACAATTCATTGGAGAGTGCTCTCTCAGGACACAGCATAGCATGAGGCCCATGCTCAGCTTCCTGAGCACCAGCAATTCAGCAACACATTGTGGGACTTAAGTACATCAAATACTTGAGTAGGTGACGAAATAAAGCAAGGATTTGAAATTCTGAATTTTCTGACACCCTGGCAGACCTGCACTGGGAGCTAAGGCCACTTGCAAACCTGGCTGCACTACAACCCAACAGGTTATTCCAGCAACTGGGACATAACCAGACAAAAAGTGGCAATTATCTGCCTGACATTAATACTTAGAGGACACCAGAATCTGTAGTCTAAGGCTGCCACTGTACCATGACTCAGTGCTAAACAATTCTGAAGTACCCTGAAATATTTTACTTCCTTCTCCCCATAACAAAATAACAATTTGCTGTAGTACAGCACTAGAAAATCCCATCAAGGTTACTTGGTTCAAACACTGACACAACCAGATGACTGATTAGGCAGTCATCCAAAAATCCCACCAAACTCCTACCAGGGAGCAGGAGGGTGCAAGCAGTCAGCTTATGGCACTGAGATTTGGACTGGTTTAAGGTTTGTTCCAAAATATAATACAGAATTTCTTATTTCGCTGTTGGTCCTTGAGGTAAAGCATATTCTAAGAAAATAATACTTGAGTACAGAAACAAATAATAAAACACAACTAGAACCCACAAACAAATGAACCTCAGAGTATTGCTTTAAAAGGTTTTCCTTGGGATAATTCAAACACCGCTCCTTTAACAAAATACTAATGCCTCCTCAATAGCAATATTTAGTGCAGCCAATTATCCTAAAAATAAGGCCCTTGTGAAAATAAAGTGCTATTTGTTTCCTTCTATTTGCATTTCAATCCTTCAGCATAACCTTCACTTGAACACAAATGTGAAACTAGATTCTTCATCCTGTTATCAGAGCAGTTTCACTTTTTCCCTCGAGTTTACATTAATGTGTTACATTTCTATTTAGCACAATGTGCTCGATTACCCAGGAAATTTAAAGCATGGCACTGAGCATTTCAAACTGTGAACCACACCTATGCTCCAGTGCTCATCATATTTTAAGAACATCTTGGTACATTGAGGGGGAGTTGTTTGCACTTAAAAAGATTTTTACATCCCAAATGGATTTTGCATCATAAAATCTCAGAAAAAGCTCAATTTTGCCACTAAGACAAAAAGTTAACGTGGATTTCTAAAAATGTCAGTTTGAGCCTTTCAGTTCGCAAACTGTCGACTAAAGGCAACACTTGAAGACTAAGGCATTTCCCCAGAAATCCCAACATTTTCCCACGTACAATCCATGAGATTAAAGAACGAGAATCCCAATTTCAGTTAAGTCTTGGCCTGGTCTTGTCAGGTCAGGAAGAAAACCACAGAAGCACGCTTGGTCAGTCCCACCGCCTCCGGCAGATGCAGGCTCCTGAAGCAGCAGCAGGCTGGGAGTGTGCGATGCCCAAGCAGAGTCCACGGCTGACAGCAGCTCACTCTGCCGGGGGCTCCTGCTTGGGCTCGGCGATGTGCCGGCACGGCGCGGGCGCTGGGCGCAGGTACCGGGGGCTGCTGTACATCCTGATGATGTGCGGGGCCTGGATCCAGGTGCTGATCAGCTGGAAAGCCACAAGGTCCAGCGTGGGCCCGTCGAAGGCAGACAGCAAGTTCACGGGGGCCGCTTCCTTGAGGAACCGGGGCAGCGCCACGGCCTCGGGGATGCTGCTGTTGCCCAGGAAGAAATCCATCAGCACCTGCTTGCGCAGGGAGTCCCTGAGGTACAGCACCAGGTCCTCCAGCCGCTCCACCAGGAACCGCTCGTCCCAGGCCTCCAAGGGCCCCTGCAGCAGCAGGGAGAAGAGAGCTGTCTTCAGTACGTAGGAGGAGAGCACCCGGCCCCACTGGGAGCAGAAGGGCTCCTCCAGGCCGTGCCTGCGGAGGTCCCGCAGGCCCTTGAGGATCTGCAGGCACTTGAGGTGGCAGGAGGTGGCCGGGGCCTGCTCCTTCAGCCAGCCCAGCAGCCGCTGCTCCTGGCGCGAGGCGTTGAGGCCCCAGAGCGCCTCGGGGGCCAGGGAGCCGTGGGGGCCCTCGGGCGGCAGGGCCGTGAGGTAGAGCGCGTCGCCGAGAGGGATGGCTGGGATGAGGCGCACGGCCATGGAGATGTGGCAGCAGACGTAGTCGGAGCAGGGCAGGATGTGCAGCGTGGGCGGGTGCCCGGGGCAGGCCGAGAGGCTAACGCGGCAGCGCTCCTGCAGCCGGTACCGCACGGCGCCCAGGCACCGCTGCAGATGGCCCTGGAACCAGCGCAGCACCAGCCCCGAGGAGAGGTGGCTGCGGCCCTGCAGCTCCACGCAGAAGCCCTCGGCGAAGGGCCGGCAGCGTCGCGTCCAGCCGTCCCTCGCCCGCAGGCCG
>VZTN01010331.1:538436-554136 GCA_013400515.1 Erpornis zantholeuca
GGGAGCGGCGCCGCCCGCGAGGCCGCGATTTCCCGGTCTCCCGCTTTCCCTCCTTCCCGCCCAGCCAGCCCCGGAGCGCTCGGGCCGAGCCCCGGCTGCCCCCCGCAGCCCTGGCCGTGCCGGCCCCGCAAGAGGAGCGGGAGTAGGGATCCGTGCCCCTCTCACTGCAACAGCGCCCTGCAGCGTGTTTGGGTGTAAAACTTCGAGTTTCTGTACCCCCGCACGAGGGGATGGCGGCGGCGGGGGAGCAACTGCTGCCCGGGCTGCGGTGCCATGTCACAAGCTCCACGTTGCACGTTTTTACTCAAATAAAAGTGTTACAGGCCTGTCCCCCGCCCCGCTCCCGGCTTTGCCTGAGGGTCTCGGTGCCAAAGGAGCAGCAAAACCATCAATGCCAGTGCGCCAGGGTGTGTACGAGCTGCTGCCGTACCAACAGCTGCCTGCGGTCACAGAATCATTCAAAAGCCTTGTGTTTTTTACCTTGTGCCCAAATTATTCAGACATTAACAAATTAGGAAGAAAGAAATAACCCCGGGGGTTAAATCCACACAGATTTGAGGTAATTTTTAAGCACACAGTTTGCTGGGAGTATCTTAGACTGTCTCAAATATTGATGGGGACAGGGTCATCATCCTCAGCTTCTGTTTGCTTAATAAATATTTACAGAGTTTCGAAGCTGTTTGCTGAAGTTTAAGGACCAGCTATGTAAGCATTGTGCTCGGTTTAATTTCGGGTGATAAAGTTCCTATTGCTGCATCAGCACCATGGCATGGGTGGCTCCACAAAGGTGAAAAGCAGTGCCTGAACACAAGAGACTAAACCCAGCAAGTTGAAAATGCTGTAACAAGGAATGGGTCAGGGAATGAAGAGATATGCCAAACAAATTTTTGGTTATGTTATTTGTGTTTATATGAAACAAAATATGACTTCAAGTACATAAAAAAATCGTACTTGACAGGAAGTAGCTTATGTTGCATAGCAAAGATGCTGCACACAAAGTCAAACTAGGTAACCAAGGTCAAGCAGCCTGAATTAATTCACTAGGGTGAGAGTCAAGAGTACACTTGAGAAGTACAAAGAGAAATCCTAATCACTCCAACTCTGACTCTTGGAGTTACAATCAGGAGATTGGGGATTTTTAAAATTAAAAAAAAACAGATGTAACGGCAAGAAACCATAGGCAATTTTATAACATCTCAGCCAGCAAAACCTTTCATGCCCTACAATCAAAAGCATGTTTTCTGACCATACAGTCAGCTAAGTCCACAGCCTTGCTACTCAGAAATATCCCACAGCAGCCATATCTTGCAAAGAAAACTCAGGAAGTGAAAAGCATCTTCCTTCCCCACTCCTTGTTTCATGTTCTCCTATAATTCTTCACAAGGCTGAATGAGGGCTCAAAAACATTCATTGTTCTGCTTATTGCCTGTGACCCATCACTTCACTTTGTCCTGCACCCCCAAAACTCCAAACTGTTTAAATAACACAGCTGCGCCGGTATTAAACCGATCTTCAAGATGTTTTATTGGAAAATACTGTTGAACTCTGTGAACCCTTGGCTCATACATTCAATTTTTACTAGCCTGTGGTTTTTTTTCCACCCTCAAGCCCAGCATGTTTTGCATGCCTTCGGGCCTTGCTCCAGGCACGGTGATTTTTCAAGACAGGCTGCAGTCTCTTTCCATGCGGGGTTGATTTGATTAGCTGCACGGCCACGCTCAGGAGACAGACAGCTACATCTGCAGGAGCTGGCACAGCCCTTCATGCCTGCTGCTCACGGGGGACCTGGAGCCTACCAGCACAGCAGTTATCCCCGTGGGACTTCTGCACAGGGCAATGCCACGGCTCCCCAGCCGGTGCTGGGCCCCACGGGCTGGAGGAAATGCAGATGTCACCACCCCAGCCCGTGGGACAGCTGGCCCAGAGCTCGTGACCAGCCACACCAGGCCTGGCAGCGCAAACACAGGCTCAGCACGGGCTTCTACATGCCCAGGTGGTGCTGGGGCAGACTCTCTCAGGCTGCAGAGTAACAGGTTGAATGCTAATAATGTGACCTTAACATCAGAACCAGAATGAATCCACAGCACTGATTTTTACTACCATTTAAATTACTAGCTAGTCCTTTCTCACCTCCTCAGCCAGAGGCAAGATGAAATCTGTACGGTCTGGGGCTGATAAAATATGGCCAATGGCCTCTTTCCTGGGACCTTGGCTGCTTCATGATGCCCTGAGCACAGGGTGAGTCTCTGGGAGAAATGCTGACTACATCAGAGGTGGGAGATATCCCAGAGGTGCTCGGTTTTATGAAGTTTTTAATAGCAGTTGCATACTCAAGAAAGGTAATAGGCTGTACACTAGTAAACATGACCTCAAAATTGTGACCAGAGAGAATTCATAACATCAATTTTTACTACCATTGTTTAAATCACCCATTGTTTAAATCAATGTTATCTAAACACTCACTCCAGAATGTCCCATATACAGGATATCCTGCTCACTAAATAAAGAATAATGTTATCCTTAAACAAGTTGAGCTAAAAATAGATATCCCAGTATAGACAGTCTGCATGATAGCTCTGGGGGAGATTTGCAGAGGCAAAAGAAAGCAGTGGGTTAGAGCATCCATTAAGGTTTCTCCAGAGTTGGCAGTATTTAATACATCTGAAATGTGTGACTGATCTGTTCATACTGCAGTACAGCAGCCACTGTCAGAGACTTGGGCAGAGCACACCATCCGAGGAGGCAGAAGGAAGTGGTAGAAAGACAGAAGGCACAATGATATTTGTCTGATGCTTTCATGATCTACCTGAGACACAAACCTGAGGCTTCCTCCCAGCTATCCCAGGCTGGTATCTGCCCTGCTGAACCAGAGCTGCATGTAGCCTACTGCAGGTGCAGGAGGAAGTCTGGGGATCCCTTCCTGCACCAGTCCCATACAGCTGCTTTTCTACAGCAAGTGTGTTACACCTCCAGCTTCTTAAAATGCACTATTAAACAGTCTGTAGCAGAAAAGTACAAGAATTGATTGCAAAATATACAAGTCTGAATGATCAGTCACTTGACTTCATGTCCCAGTCATTACTCTTCTAATTATTTTCTCTGAAAGTGAAGCTGCCAGCACATCTCTCCCCCAGCCCACTGGATGGTCCAGCCAAGGAGATGTCATCATCAAAATAACATCCTTTGCTTGCCATTCCTCTGACTCCCAGATTTTATGGGATACTATTAACTACAATACAAACCAACAGCATCACACAGACATAAATCCATTTTTTATTGTGGACTAATGAATCTCTGCCAGTCACAGCAGCAGGGGATGGGAAAACAGGAGAGGGTGTCCTGCTACCACAAACAGCTGAGGGAGCCAAACCTTCAGAACAGTACATGAACATGAAGGAGTTTGGGGAGGAGGGGTGTTACTGCAAGTGCACTCTTAAAATATTTTCTGTTTACTAAGTCAGATGTGCTTGCCACCTCTGCCAGTGTGTTTGCTCACTATCAGCAGGGTGTAGCACTTCTTAATCTGAGAGCCTGCAAGCAGACCGTGTTGCTATAAACCACACACAGCCCAATACAGGATTTCCTTTCTGCAGAAGGATGGCTTCCTGAGTAATACATACAACAATCTCTTGTCCAAGCCTGTCCTTATCACAAACAGAAATACTCAGGCTCTGTGCTGGTGATCAGTACCAGCATCAGCTGGTTTGTTTCCAGCTTGTCCCATGTGATTTGAAAACCCTCAAGGATTATTGCTTTTTTGCATAGAAACTTGTTTGAGCAGGGTATTTATACATACCCATCACATGGCATTCAGGAAGACACACCTATGTGTTTACAGCTAAGCAATGAACCAGGAACAAAACCCCCAGCCCATCTGCACCAGTGTCATTGGCATGCTGAGTTCTGTCTGATGAGCTGTGAGTGTGGCACTCTCCTGTCCCATGGTCTCCATGAAGCTGAAGTAGCACATGTTGAGAAGAATTCCAACTACAGCATCATGAAAAGGAAACACCTTTCAGCAAGGACAGTGCAAGTACACAACCATTATACAGAAGGGTTACCAGCAGTAATGGTGAATGTTTCTTACATTGAAAATGGAAACCTGAAAACTCTCCAGGTCAAGACTGAAAGTCTGGCACTTGCTCTTCAAGTTCAGTATTAGATGTAATCCACATTTGAATGACAACAGTCACAGCTTCCAGTGCTGTATCTAAACACTCCAGCCAACAGGCCCTGCTAACTGTCCTAGGGCAGCAGAGGAGGTGATCATGCTGTGCTGGTGACAAGGCCCCAGTGTGTCACCTTCCCATGCAGGAGCCTCCTCAGCCCTTCCCCTTCCCCACCACCCCCAGGCCTCAGCAGCTGTTGTGGGTCTGAAGACCCCTGCCACAGAATCCCCAGGTTTATAAAGCACCAGAGAGAGCCAAACATTGCATGTGCTTGTGCTAAAATAATTTAACAAAAACCAGTTTAGTAGCAGCGCTTTATGTCTGGGAGCTCTGAGTGAAGGGCACATCGCCCACTCCCTGAGTCAGCAGAGCTGTATAACAAAGCAGCACACACTGCTGTGTATTTGCACTGTTACTTCTTCCACTAAGCCATCAATAACGACAGTCAGTTGTCATGATAGTACTTCCATTTGTGATTTGTTACCTCTGGAGCAGACTTTGATTCTGTGTAGCTCCCTGAAGCAAGGCACTGCTGGGTAAGGGGCACAGCTGGACTTGCCAATGACCACATGATTCAAATAAGCAACACCTTATAAAGTTATTTTAGAAGCCAAGGAAAGCAAAGCCCACAGAAAATCAGACCCAACTTACGTCCAAGAACTCAAAGAAAAATGAAACACCTAAAATCCATTTAAGAAGTTGTTTGATTTAAGGCAAATACAGATGGGTGTTGCCTATGACTTCTGAAACCCCATAGCATGCAAGTCTAAACAAAGGGGTGGTAAGTAGGGGCATGGGTGCAGCTCCAGAGAGAGAATGGACTTTGATCCACATTGGATTCTTTCTCCCTAACAACAAACAAACAAAAGCAAGCAAACAAAAACAGATACTGAATCAGGTCTGTGCTAGTGTGCTGTGGCAATTTCAGATCATTGACTGTTTGTATGAGAAACAGATTAATATCTTGGTATGTGAGAGAACTCAGGAATGAGTAAGTGTTGCCTAAGATGAACAGGGTGAATATTAAGTAAGAGCAGAGTGTGGCATAATAATTGCCAGATGCAGGAAAATTTATCATGTGGATGAATATTCTCTAGGAAATCTCTGTAAACTTCTCTTGGTTTTATGCTGTTTTCGTAACACATGCAGGTCATGTGTGTAATTTGTTCTAGAAGTTTCTCTTGGCTGTGATAATAAGGCTGTTTGGGGTTAGGTTTTTTGAGGTTTCTTAGTAACCCAGACAGACAAATGTGTGAAGAGTTCTGCTGATTATTCCTAACTCACTACAGATCAGCCTGGAATTAGTAGTCAGTACGAGGTGGTACATGGGGGTTGTATCATAACTCATCATCTAAAAGCAAAGGCTGCAGCAGTATTACATGTATTTTGGTAAGAGTGGGGAGATAAAAAGAGGGAAGAATATAACCATGAATTGTCTTGTTAGTAGGAACGTGATGGAAAACAACATCTAGGGCTTTCACCACTGGATCTGGTGAGTTATTTCTGTTTGAATACCAAGTTTGTGGTGAACGATGAGTCCATTGGAAAGAAAGAATGAACTATCAGGTCACTCCAAAGCAGTAGCTTCATGTAAGTATTTTTATCCCAAGAGTTTGCAACATCATATCCAAGGAATGTATCAGATGGGTCCAGGTAGCTGCTTCAGCAGTTATGAACTGCCAGCAATATAGGCTGAAAACCAGGCCATAATTTTTCTCCCCTATCCATGGAAAAATCCACAGGAAAACTTCAAGAATACTCATACCAGCTTACCAGGATAAATCCTCTTGCTGGTCATCAGCCCAAAATGTCCAGTGAGCATTGGAATTCGTGTCACATCTGCTGGAGAGGACCATATGTTCCAACTTACACTGAACTAGTGCTCTGTGCTGCAAGTCTCTGCATTTATGACAAATGATAAGCAAACACAGCCAGCCACAAAGTCTGTGTATAAACACATGTATCTGTCATCTTCCTCTGCAAGGCTTGGCTCCCTGAGAAGGCAGAACTGATTCTCAATGCATTATCCCTCCAAGCATATGCCCCATGTCTTACAAGATTCTCACATTTTGTGTAAACAATAGCACTTGTGTCACTTAAAATTGAGACATAATTATTTCTCATTAGCAAGTATTGCGGCAATATTTGGGTGGGAGGAATGGAAAAGCGGATGGTTATTAATTAAAAAAAATCACATTTCAACCACGTCCAAAGTCTTCTTTCAACCATCTTCGAAGTATTCAAGTAAACAGCATTTTTCCTGCCAAAGTCAGAACGATGAGAGCTGACGAGATGAGATGTGGACATTAGCTCCTCATCTGTCACTAGCAGTTAGCTTTCCAGGTCAGGGCTGGAATCAAGCCACTAAGCTGCACTTGCAGAATAATCTCAGCAGTGATTTTAAGTCCTGCTGCTGTTCTTTTGCTGGATAAAAAACCCACTTAGAAGAAGGTCAGAACATTTTCACATACCAGGAGTGCTGCATGGTTAGTACAATAACACAGCCACAAGGGAGATTCAGCTCCTCTCAAACTGTATTTCCAGTTTATTTCTGCCACAGACAAGACTCTAAAGCCTCCAAGAAGTTTAACATGGAGCAATTATCCCCCTTGCTCTTGGGCTCAGAGTTAAGCATAAACTTACATCTCTAGCAGACTTGTATGCAGTGGCCTTCTCTTGGGCCAGCTCTAAAGCAAAGTCCCTTTGTCATGGGAATGCTGCAGGCTCCCAAGAGGAGAGAGGGCTATGCCTGCCCAGGCATCCACGTGGGGAGACTTAGGATGACACACCTGGAGAGCAGAGGCTCCTCTGTTCTGTCATTGGGGCATCAGTCCTGGGAAACAGGTTGTGTGTGTTCCTCCTCCTCAGAAGCTGGGTGCCACCTCTGGAGCAAGGCAGTGCCCCACGGGGGGAGGAAACAATCTATCAGCAGCAGGATGAGAGACAGCCCTAAATTAGACATAGGCTCCTGTTTAAAGAGGAAGCTCACTTCAATCCAGAGGCAGCAACAAAAATCAACAGGACTGAGTCATTTGCCTTGACACTACGTGTCTGTCTGTGCCTATAAGCAAAGGCTTTTCACTCCACTAAACGTTTTATCCATTTACATACAGTTAGCAGCCTCTGACTACACAGCTGCCCTCAAGGCACAGGCTTGGCATGTATTCTTGACAGCTTGCTAAAACACTGCTGGCAGAACTTGTCTTCAAAATGAACTGCAAGAAAATTCAAATCCCCCTCATGCACTGCTGCCTCTGACCTGGACAGCCCAGGCAGGTGGCTGGCCAGCAGGCACAGAGAAAAGAGAAAAGCACTTCTAGTGCCAGAAATCATCTTTTTATTACAGCCCAGAAAAAGTGCTTTCAATATGAAACCACCCACTGTATGTATGACTTGCTTTCATTAATATCTTGGTCTACACAAATCCACCTGTACCATAAAATCAATAAATCCATCTGTCCTAGGCACAAGTAATACTGAAAAACAAATCACTGTCATGCAAACAGTTGGGTGGAAAATATCTGCAAGGAAGGAAGACATATGAAGGCTGAAGTCTTAAACAGACAATGAGAATGTCAGGGTAGTCACTAGATACATCCCTTCCTTTCCCCTGTTGCCAGTTCAGGAACCAGGCATTGCAAGGAGAGCTAATCTGAACAATCTAATAGTTGACTGAAACTACTCAACAGTATTTACCACAATAGTGGAGGCAAACTCTTCTCCATGGTGCTACATGGCATAACAAGCAGCAGCAGCAACAGTCTTGGGAGGTTCAGGATAGATACCAGAAAAAAAAAATTGTAACTGGTAATGCAGGACCAGAACAGGCTGCCCAGAGAGGCTGGGGAATTTCTGTCCTTGGACGTTTTCATCCTGTCTGGAAAAAATCATAGCTGACCTGCTTTAGTGCTGGCCACAGTCCTGCTTGCAGCAGGAGGTTGGACAAGATGACCTCCAGAGCTCCTTTCCAAGTGACACTGCATGACTCCTGGGCTCCCATCAGAACACCATTTACTTCCAGCTAAGAATGAGCACAGGTAAAGGCAGTGCCATGGCCAGAATTTGTGAGACAAAGACAGAACCAAAAAACACAATGTTTTTAGAACATCAGCATAGGTGTATTAGTCTGCATCCTAACACAACAAAACACTGCTGCTGCATTGCTGGACACAGAGGTACTCCCCCTGCTCTGGTTAGGTTTGGATTCTGCTCTGCAGAACTGTAGCATAAGGTGGTACTTCTCCAAAACTCCTGAAGTGAGCAGGAGGCTGCATTTATTGAAAGCACCCAACAACTAACACAGTCAAATTCTTTTAGAAATACATTCCACACTGAACCTGAGCTGTTCATTCACTTACTCAGCATTAGATCAGCCCCACAACTCTAAGAAAGTATCAGCAAGTGTTCTCCAACACAGCCTAAGTTCTGCCCCTTGGGAAGTACAGCTGCAAAGCTGCTGTCATTCCCCTAAATCCACTCAGATTTTTTTATGTCAGACACAATGAAAACTGAAGTAACAAATAGAAAAATGGTAGGACCTTTAAACAATCTCCTCCCTTATGACACACATTCCTCCTTTAAATTGGCCAATATTTTTGCCTTAGCCCTTTAAGCCTCCCAAGCTAAAAGATATGTGCAGAATTCAATGCAAGTGACATGCCACAGCTTCAAAGCTAGTGACAAAAAATGACTGGCATCTGAAATTATGTCTTCTGTAAAGCCTAGACACAAGGCAGATGTGTATAGATTAAATAACTAATATAGTACTAAGAAGAAATAGAGCTGTACAATCCATGTCATCCCCAGCACAGGGACTGTATAGCATATCCTCAGCTGAGCTGTGTGCTCAAGTGAACCACACAGATTTACTCCAGACAGAAATGAAGCCCAACCCAGACAATGATTTAGCTCTCTGCCAAACAACCCTATGGGTCTCATTTTACATAATTGGCATAATAAATCACAGAATCATAGACTGGTTTGGGTTGGAAGGGACTTTAAAGCTCATCTCATTCCACAGCCCCCTGCCATGGACAGGGACACATTCTGCTATCCCCGGGTGATCCAAGCCTTGGACACTCCCAGGGATGGGGCAGCCACAGCTTTTCTGGGAACCTGTGCCAGGGCCTCCCCACCCTCACAGTGAATTTCTCTCTTCTATCTAATCTAAACCTGCCCTCTTATCAACATAAAGCCATAAAAAATCACTGCTCGCCCTTGACAAAAGTCCGCTCAGCTTGTGTCAGCATCACCTAGTTAATCCCAGCTACAGGGATTTGATTTCTGCCTGGCTGCTGCTGAAACGTGTCCTGGCACAGGCAGAGCTGCACGTCTGGGGCATCACACGTGCCTCCTGCGGTGCCTTCTGCAGCGCCTGCAGGCAGCGCAGAGATGCTGCTCCGGGAGCGGCCCCAGCGCCCAGCGCAGGAACTGCACCGTCTGAGTGTGTCATCTCTGACTCAGAGCAGCTCTGGAGAACACGGGCCAGGTCGTCCCCAGCACTGACTGCAGAACAAATCAGCAGGAGGTGAGATGCTGATCAAAGAGCAGTAACAGCCCTAAGGCCCTGCACACACACAGATGGGTACCTGCTGCTCCTCCTCACTGACAAATGCAACTGCTTCTGCAGGAGAAAATGGGGATCAAGCCCTGGCTTACCACAGGAGCTAGAAAAGACCTTATTACTTTGAGGGGGAGGATTTCATCCCACTGCATATTACAAAACCCAGATTATGTGTGTATTTTATCATTTACAAGGAAGCCCCGAAACTCAAAGGCACAGTGAGGACGCTGTCATCTTACCCACTCCCTGTTCTGAAAATGCAGCATTTTTCACAGCCTTTCTCTGATCCAAGCTCCTCTTCCTCTGTCAACATGACCAGAGTTCACTGAGGATCACTATGATTACAGACTTGTATAAGCTATATACTTTGGCCTCTGCCTGCCATTAACCCCTGCTGGAATGGCTGTTCTTACTCAGCTTAGTTCTGTCTCAACATAAAAAAGTAACTACAGCCTAGCAGCAGCTGTACAACAGAATTGTACAGCACTAAGCACCTCTGGTTCTTTTGTAACCTTTTACCACTTTTTTTTTCAGTCTTTAAAAATCTGAAACAGGTTTTTAAACAAACAAAAAAAAGTCCCTTTTTCACGAGAAAAATGAAAAGCAAGTCCATTTTCTATGTAAAACAACAAAAAAAAGTAAACTGCCAGTGGGGCAGGGAAATGCATAAGCTTTGGAAGTGGCACAACTGCCCACCCACAGTTTAATGGATGGGGGGAAATCTGCTGCTCCTTTAAAGGAACAAATCCTGCTCAGCAGCATAAAGCAGATCTGATCTCCTAGTTCACATTTCATGCTTGCAGCTGGAGACAGTGTTAGTGTCTGACACCCTTCTCAAATGTGCAGGACGTGTTCAGCTGCTGAGGACAAAGAACTCTCTATGAGCACTTTCAATTACAGCAGATATGACCAAAAACAGGCCTCACATGGCAATTTCTTGGGATTTGATGTTCCCAGCCCCTGGCCAAAAATGCATTAAACATGAAATTTGTCTCTTAGAATTTGTTGCCCCAAGTGAGCAGTGTGTGATGGTCTCCCACATCTTGGACAATCACATGAGCATGTGTGTCACTGACAGAAGCCAACCCCAGCACTGCTGAACACCATGGCAGGCATCTTCAGAGAATCTCTGCAACCACAGCCTGGGTGAATACAGGCTTCAGCTGAGTACCAGCTCTCTAGGAAAGCCCCATGGATGTCTTCTCCAGCTTTCAATCCTGATGTAAGGGCTAAAAGACCAGGAACTGTCTGGCTCAATTTCCAGTTCATGTCACAAGATCATTGTATGTATGGGTGTGCAGTGTGTGGCTTTGAATCAAAATACACCATGCCCTGCCCTCCCTCCCCTGCAATAATGGACTTATAAAAGATGCCATGCCATGGTATGAAAGACTTTACAATGGACTATTCATCAAGCAGTCTTTTTTCTTTCTTCTACTCAATTATTAAAGCCCATGACTTACACAACTGCACTGCACAGGCTTCCAGCACCACTTGTTACCCCTTTAACCACTTTAGTTAATCATCCTTTTGTGCTGATTCCTCTCTCCTCCAAATTACCTGGGAATTTTCCACATGCATATTGAATACTTTAGAGAAATTAAGGCAAGAAATCTGCTAGATGTAACCTTTATTCAGAGAATTGGTCAAATTAGGGAAGATACTGCATTAGTGTCATAGGATGTACCTTCAGTAAACTTGAGTTTTCACACATACTGCTCACAACTCTCTGGGGCTGAGGCAAGTAAAATGAGACTCCCTTAGAGTTATTTTCTGATTATGCAGTCCCTGATAAATCTGTGATTTAGCTTTGAGTTCCTCTAGTCAAGTTATTCCAGTGGGTGTGCAAACCTGTCACAGATAGAGAACCAAATGCTACTTTGATTGAACAAAGTAAATAACATCAGTAGTTTGAGACTAACAAGGTGACACTTCCAACAGTTTGATAGAAATGATTTTTAAAGAACATTCAAAGTGACAGTCATAGCAAAATCACACAGAATAGGAGTTTCTCTATATTAAGATTTAACCTTCTGCCTCAACTCCTTCTTAAAAAAAAAAAAAAAGGTAAATAATCCTCTTTAAGAAGCCTTTCATATCAAATCACACAGCAATCAGTCCCCACAAACACTAACAGAGCTACTAAAAAAGGCAGGCTCAGATGTACCTGGATTAAATGCAGTCTGAAGCAAAGTAAGATAAGCTTGCAAGCTCTAACAGAATGCTGAATGCAATTCCACAGTGCTCCAAGTTGCTCTCTCCACCTGCTTTATGGCAGGGATCAATTCCTTACACTCACTCAGGTAGAAAAAAATGCAAACCAAACAAACCCAATACCAAAAAGACCAACAAAAAATCCACCACAATAAAAAACAATGTAGTAAGTGAAACTCTAGTTAAAAGAATTCAGAACTGTGCCTGAAAAAAAACCTATCCCAAAACAGAACAAAGTCTTTAAGTAAAACTGGTCTTACAATACCAATTTTTATTCAAGATGGACTGAAAATACTTACTTCACTTACCCTGAAAACAGAACAAATATTCTTCTTTGTCAGTATTAACCATTTTAAAACGAGCTGATGTGCTCCAGCTTATTTCAAGTACACATAAATTTGAAGGCAAGAGAATGCATTTATCATTTTTATGTGTGTGCATCAATACACAAATATTGTATATATAAATCATGTATATACATATTTTGCTGCCACCTTGTGAACAGTCTCTGAATAGGGAGGTTCAGTTCATACAGACTCAATTCTGCCACCTTTATTCACATTTAGCTCAACTGACTTTAATATAGATACCTTTTAAATGGGTACTCAATGTGACAAAGGATGGCTGAATGAAGTGCTTAGTGCAGAAAAATTTAAAAGGCTGAATAAAATAGCTTAGTCTTGCACAATTTCCATACACCTTTGTGTCACAGTTTATTGCCACAACTATTATGCAAAATATAACTAAATTCGTTCTGATAAAAATATTGCAGCTTTGCATCCAAGTTGTATGGCTGTCTTCAAAACAGAATAAGCTGGTGTCTGTAAAAAGAATAAAAGATTAAATTCATCTACTGAAGTGTTTTGCTTGAACCAGATTGTGATAAGGAATAGTAAGCACTATTAAAAAAAATCAAAGTAAAAACACACACACTCCAAAAAAAACCCCACCTGTATTTCCAGCCTAATCTATCCTAGAGAAAACTAAATTAAGATTTATCAACTTTGCAGAATATTTCTATTTCTCCACAAGTGTAAGTCAAGGGAAAAATATAGGAGAGAAGTCACACATTCCCCATAGAGTATACAAGGGAGCATGGAATTTAGTTCAGTATTTCACACTTCCTAATAAGATGATGCCTCCAGTTCCCAGCATATGGATAGAACCTATTAGCCTTATCTTCAAAAATACTTAATCTGAACTAAAATAAAAAGAAAATTGCAGAAGACACCTCTTAGGAAAAAAATCAAAACCCTTTAACAGTTGTCATGAATTCCAACAGATTCAGTTCTGATCTAGAAAAACGAAAGTTGTAACATGCAGGACTTTCCTATTTGTATCTTTGGGAAAGAGTATCAAGAGCCTTATTTTCTGCATCTCAAAGAACCACATCCCAGTCTCTAGGCAAGGAAGGCAGGAGTAGCACATCTACATCCCCACTGACAGCACAAATTAATGTTCTACTCACAGCTTCTGCATCGTGCTCCAGCCCAATGTCGTGGTGCTCCTGCTCCTCATCCCGGAATTGCTTTATCACCTTGAAAAACAGCAATTCCCAGTCTGCTTTGCAGGAAATCAAGGCAGCCAGTACACAAAGCCAGATGCTGTTGACCATTCAGTGTACCACAGCAAGCCAGGGTCTCTCAAAAACTTCTCTAAGACAGCTGGGCCCTGTCCCTGCCCAACAGCTTCACATTGCTTTTGATTTCCTCACTGGTTCTCATACTGGCACTGTCAATTAACTCACTGCCTGCATTTTTCTCTTTATTTTGTGCCATCTCTACCTCCTTCATTGTATCATTATCTTCAGGGGGGGTATTCCCCTGGTGCACCGGAGCACAACCCCAGTTACTTCACATACAATTCCTGTAACAATAGGACACGTGGGAATAATCAGATTTTGCTACATGTTACACTCTGCACAGCTGAACACCCCACAGCCAGCAAGGCTGGAAATGAACCAGTTCCACATGCTGCCTGTGGAAACAGCTCAATCTCCCACAGGAATGAGTCCCAGTTTGATAACTAAAACGCTTGGGAAATTATTTTCTCCCAGAGCTGACAAACATCAGCTCCTTACACACTCTGAGCAGCATCCAGGACTAGAACTTGAAGAGGGTGCTGGCTGGCAGCAGTGCCAGGAGGGCAAACCCCACCCTGGGGTGCATCAAACACAGTGTGGGCACTGGGGCTGGAGAAGCAGTCACCTTGAGCTCACCCTGAGCACTGTGTGTACCTCTGGGCCCCAGAGCTTAAGGAGCATGTGAAGGTACTTGAAAGCTCTCAGAGGAGGGCAATACAGCTCCTATGCAATCGTATTTCCTCCTTGTTTCCCCTCTAGGCCCTACCTTTCAATTAAAATTAATCAAATTTAAAGCACAATTCTCCCACAAAAAAGGGAAACACTGCATTACTGAAAGCATGCTGAAGATACTCCAACATAAGTTTTAATTTTGATGCTTGATCAATTTGCTGAAGGAACAAGCATCCTTCTATTTTAATAGTTCTGTTGACTTCAGCATTCTAAGTGACAGAACAAAAAGACCTACTGTAAATTCTAAAAGTGTATTATTTTTAAAACACTAAATCACACTGGATTTGTCAGTCAATAACAATCAAAAATAACAACGAATTTGTTAAACTACCTTTCAGTCATGGTTAAATACCTGCAATAGTTCTTTGTACTTTTCTGGATCCTCTTCTATGAGAGTTCTGATCTGGTTGTTGTAGTGCTCTGATATACTCTCTTCCACAGCCACTGTGCAAGCCATTGCACCCTTCCTTCCAAGTAAAGCACTTCCAGCTCCTGTGATTGGGGTACCAGACACAAGAACACAATGAAATCTGAAGCAATATAAATAATTTAACATAACTGAGTATTTCACAAAACAACAGTGATAGCAATTATACAAACTCACCTAAAACAAAACCTGCTACGTTCCAGAAAGGCAATAAAACAGTAGGTCGAACTCTGTATGCAACCATGAGCTCATTGAACTTTTTCAGGTGCTCTTTTTCTTGATTCCACATTTGCTGCAAAAAAAAACCAAAAACAAACCCAGATCACAGCGAAGCATAAAAACCACAAGAGATAAACATTTCTAACAAAGCTGATAAGAACCAAAATAGCTCAGGACACATACACTGTGATGGCTGAGGCAATATTATAAAAGCAGATGCAGATAATCATAGAAAGGACAGGTGAAGATAGTTATAAGAAGGCAACATAAAAATATTTGCAAAATAGGACAACACTACAGCAACTGTAGCATCGCTAACAGCCTTACCAAGTACTCCCACCTCTTCTAATAAAACCACACGTTTGAAAGTGCTTAGAAAAAACTGGACAACACTCTTGCAATGAAGACTACGATCTTTCACCGCTGATTAAAGAAATGCCAATGAAACAGAAGCACAGCGATGGCTGCTAGGCGCTCTTACCTGGATGATGGGCCCCACGCTCGACCTGCCCAGCACGGCCATTTGCCCCGCATAGATGCGGTTCGCCCCGTACTCGCCCGCGTGGTCCACGCGGATGATGCGGTCTATGACGGGCTTGTTGATGTCCTCCTGCGCCCCCCGCGTGCTGCACAGCCTGAGGGAAGCCCCTCCGGCGGGCAGAGGCCGCAGACCTGAAGGAGAGACAAAGGTGACGCGAGCTCCGCCGCCGCCCGGTCCCCGTCCGGGACGGGAGAGCGGGCTCTGCCTACCGCGGAGCCGGACGGCCTGGGGCGGCCCCGGGCGGCGGCGCGAG
>VZTN01010331.1:554185-568579 GCA_013400515.1 Erpornis zantholeuca
GGAGCCCTGAGGGCGGGCGGGAGCGCTGAGGGCGGGCGGGAGCGCTGAGGGCAGGCGGAGGCGGCCCCGGGCCCGCCCCTCACAGCCACCGCGACCCGACAGCGTCAGGCGGTACCGTAAAAAAAACACAAACAGCGTTTATTGAATGGTCATTTCTTTAAAATAAGGACAGAAAACATCCCAAAACACTATATGAAAAGGATAGTGTCTCACATTAATTAAGAGCGGACTAATGCAGATTTCAAGCAATAAACGCGGTTCTGTACAGAAAATCCGTAATCACAATGTTTAAATAAAGTAATGGGTTGGTAGTCTACAGGGACACACGGCCCCAGCAGTGTAGCTAAGAGAGAGGAAACGTGAAGTTATGGGGTACTGACACGCAGTATTGTCAACCAATAATTTAACTCAAATATTCACATTTTAGAACACAGAGAACAGTAGTGAAGATGTTCACACAAGAATGAAACACAAATAACAATGCCTTAAAACATTAAAAGAAACCAAAAACGGCCCCTCCACAGCAGCGAGGGTGGTGGCTCAGCAGTGCTGTGCCTGCTGGCTTCTTCCTACCCCCAGTGTTTATTCAGAGCTCCTTTTTCAGCTTGTTTGCTCTGAACTGTTTTGTGACCACTTATCCAGTGTTCACCTGCTGCTTCAGAGCAGAATAAATAGCAAACCCTCACCCCTAACAATATTTAGAAAACTGATTTCAAACCCATGCCCTATTTTCTTTTCCTATGCGTTATTTCAAAATACTTCCATACATACTTTTTTAAAACCAAAGCAAATAAAAGGCATTTAAAACATGTAAAACACACCTCTCCTCTCTCTCATGATTCTTATAGCATAATTTGTAAAAACAGTACAATAGAGTTTCAGTTCTGATCATATTTTACCCAAACTCCCTGAAAGAACAGGGACTTAAGAAATCCCAACAACCCTGGAACTGTATCAGTGTTACACTATCCTTTTTTGAACAGACCTAACACAGTATAAATTAGCTGAATTTCCAAGTTTTGGAACTCTTAAGCCCCACTAGCTTAACCAAGAAAGACTCAGACATGAAGCATCCATGGCATAGATCACGGTGCCAGGGTGCCACTCAGTTTTTAGAAGCTGCAAATGCTTCTGCTGTTATCTTGTGGCTCTGGGAGTTTCAGGAAGTCAAGTTCCTTTGGCTTGCGTGGTTTTCAAGGCTACTTCTGAGCTTCTGTTATCTTTCTGATTAGGAACATCTTGTCACGACCCTCCTGGAAAGACAGAATAACAAGTGTGCTCCACATGAACAGCGTTAATACAAGTCATCTACAACATTTCATTCCTTTATTAGAATAGGTGCACTCTCCACATTGCACTCCCCCATTGCACTCTCAACTGCCTGAACAATCTCAAGTTTACAATAGCCTTGACTTTATTTATCTCACCTCAGCTCACACATTAACAGTTCTGCACTGAGCCTCGTAAAAGCCTCTCACACACCTCAAAATTTAAAACCATGCTTTCAAGAAGTCAAACAACAGTGACCAAACAGAAATAAAACGCACACATGGATTTTCAAAATTCCCATTGTTTTGTGAATCTTTCAAAAAACAGCAAGGCTTTTGTTCCTAAATTCCTCACTCCTCAGAAATCTCCCCCCAGTAGTGTTTTTCTGCACACAGGCTGTTAAATGCCGTATCTAAAAGAAGCACACACCAAGAAATTGGCTATTTCATAGGAAAGTGAGAAGTCTCACTAGTGAGGCTGAGCTCTGACTCCAGCAGTTTGTCAGATCAGAGCACACAAATGCTGCCAAACCTGGCAGTGGCTTTTGATGGCCACAAAGCAGCATTTCTGCACCAGCCCCCTTCTCCACAGGGCTGGCTAGTGGTGGCTTGTTCCACTTTCAGTACCTGCTCAAGCAGTGCTGGGCCCGCTCTCAAGAACAAGAGCAGAAAAGATGCAGTCAAAATACAGGCCTGGAGGGAAGGGTAGGGAGTTGGGTGCCTGTTTGTGAGGGCGGAGAAGGAAATAGAAGTGGAAGTTGTGCAAGGTGGTGGAGGAGACAGGAAACACAAGATTCAGGTTCTTCTTTGGCAGAAAAAAACCCATGCAGATGTGTGGATTTAAGCCAGGCAACAAATGAAAACTGGGGACACAGCTTCTCAGGGGCACATCTCTTGTATGTGATATAACCAGACTTTCTTGTAATTGCAGCTGGTACCCAAGAAAATCAACTCCACTGAGAAACACCACAATGCTTTGGTTATTTTTCCTGGGTAATTTGCAAAACATTCTTCACTGCCTGTTGCAAACACCAAATATCCAGGAGACTACGAAAACAATTACTCCTCTTCATGCCTCCTTTTTGTACCCCGAAAGTTCTCTTTGTTGTGTCAGTAAAGTGTTGGGTCAGATCTTACCAAAACCAGTTGTTCTCTCAGCTGTTCAACCACTCGTTTGTGTGCTCGAGCCAAGGCAATAATATAGAACAAAATGATGCTGTAAACAACAAACAAAAAGGGAGGACTTGAGATTTCCTATGTATGTAATAACGAGGTCAGTTCAGGAGAGCACATAAACATGCTACAAAAGGAAGGAGTGGAGTCCAAATAAACCACATGGTTTTTCAAGCATAGAAGTTTTAGAAAGCATCAGGTAATAGAGCTCCAAAATTTGCAAACAGTTTAGTTAAACTTAAATGCGAAAAACTCCATTTAAACTTAAAAAAATACCCTCTTTTTTAATTGAAAGGCTGACCAAACACAGGAACAGGTTGCCCAGCGAGGTTGTGGAGTCTCCATATCTTTGGAGATACTCAAAATCTAACTGGATATGGTTCCTGCTCTACTTGACCCTGTTTTGAATAGGAGAGTTGGGTCAGATTCTCTCTACAGGTGACATCCAACCTTAAAAATTCTATGATTCTACATTGAATTTTATCTTACAGAACGGGAGTTTTATTTGTTTTCTCAGACTAGGGTTTGTGGATAGGAATTGTGATCACGAGGCTTACAGTGCCAATTTGCAGAGGATTCACAGTTAACATTTTTGAGAAGGACACTGTTGAATATGAGATGTGCAAGAGGAAATGGAACAAAGCTGATGAGTGTGAGCACATGGGTAAAGACATAAGGGCTGAGGATTCATATGGGTTTTGATGCTTTTGACTGCAAATGGAAAATCTGGTCTAATAGATGCTTGGTATGAGTTCAGTAAGCAAGGAAATGAAGCTGCATAAGTGAATGAAGTCTCCACAGTACTCACCAAATTATCATTAAAAAAGGCACTGCAAAGGCTTCTGATGCCATGCCAAAAAAGACTTGCTGCAGACCTGTTGAAAACTCAAGTATTGTATCTGGAACAACTTCCCATGAAGTGTTAAAATTCCTGAATGGCCCACATGCCTTGGAAGAGGGGATACTGTCAAAGAAGCAGAACAGAAAGAAGATGTTTCACCAAAATGTAAATATAAAATAATCCAGCACAAGCCCAGCACCAGTTTGGCGATGCAGTAAAACTATGCCTTTAAAACTGTAATTTTTGTTTATATGAACTAAGATATAATTTTATGTATTATGCCCTATGTATTTTATTCCATTAATCATTCTAAAGTTATGTGTCTGCTTTTACAGAACTGACAACCTTAGAACAAGTGTCAACTTCACAGAACTTAAATTGCCACTTACTGTGCTATGCTGACTCCCAAAGGGATGAAAGCCAAGATGAGCCCAATCAACAGCACCGCCAGGAAGAAAAAGTTGGAACCTGATACCCTGATAGGCCTACCTGCAGGTTTAGATGTGTGTTTCAGAATGATCTGAAGAGGGAAGGTAAGTGTGTTACCAGTACATCTATACAGATATATACCCAAGTATATTCCCACAGCAACAGAATTTTCCATTCCCAAACATGCCACCAGCTAGCCCACAACCACTCCTTCCATGTGCATGGGCTGAGAAGGGCTAAGACAAGACTGCCTCACATTTTGGTATACATCAGAGTCTCCCAGCTGGTGTAAGAATTTGATCCAGAGGACCTCACACACTTGCACAGAGCCAGCTGACACAGCCATGTGGTGTATGACCCATGGCACTGCTGCTGGCTTTGCTCTGCCACATCTCCACTGGATACAGCCCCTCTTGCAAGACCTAAAGTATCAGCCAGAACTGGATGCACAGAAGGAGCTGTGTGGTCACTGAGCAAAACTTCTGATAGGCAGAAATCACATGAACATCCAACACAGCTTGGATTTTCCATTTTGCTCACAAGTTTTTAGCAGTTTTGCAAAATTTTCTCCAAGTTCTAAGCTGTGATGCTAATAAATAGCTTTGTTACATAAAAAAGCTTTTTTTAAAGAAAAAGACAAATAATTTGAGAAGTAGTAATTGCCATGTGGTTTTGCTTGATTTCAGAGCAAAGTTCTAAAGCACAAAACCTTACTGAAAATGGAATACCATTGGCTCATCCCATCCACTGCACCCACAGGTGGTTTTAGGTTTTTGTTGGTTTTAGATCTATTTGCCTGCATTACAAAACCCACAGAGATGTACTCAGTCCTTTATCACAACCCCTTCATTACCTTTTTAACGTAAAAGACGATGAAGTATTTTATAGTTGCTATTGCTGGGAGAAGTGGTGAAAAGAAGGTTCCAATCCAGCAAATAGTCTGCCCATAAATGATTTCCAGGACATTGTCAGAAATTTGAAATTCCTTCTGTCCAAACCATTGAATTAGCTTGCAAGAGCAATGAGTAACTAACAACCTGAAAGCAAAGAATATTGCTAGTCCTGGATTGAAGTTGCAGGGTTTAGATGCATTCTAACATTTGGAACATACAGAATTTAGCATTTAAGCATTAGACAACATAACAGGAAGTGTCTGAAGAAAAAAGTTGTCAAACATCAAAAACTATATAGTTATCTGAATAACAAACAGGTGCTCAAACCACCAGAAATATGTTTATGCGTTATTTTAAAACTAGTAATCTGGTTATAAACATGGAGAATTTAATGGAAAAAAAAGAAAATGTGTTTCATACATCATTTGTAAAAATATGCTCAAAAAGAAGAGATACATACTTTCTAGGGAAGTCCACACACAGGGGCACAGCAAGAATGACAATAAAATCAAATATCATCAGTTTGTACATTTCTTGCCCAACATCAGATTCCCAGCACTATAAAAACAAGTCAGGAAAAACAAGATTAGCAGCCAAAATAATAAATTGAAAAAACTGTCTATCACTAAAGCAACAAACATCTCAGTTAACATCATGAAGTTCAAATGGTATTAACTCAAATTTCTAAAATATTCAAGTGTTTCAAGGTTCCCATGACAAGCTATTCACCTTTTTTTTGTTTTGATTTTGTTTTGGGGTGCTTTTTTTGTGAGATGGAGCGGGGGTGGTGTGTGTTTTGTTTGGTTTTGCTGGTTGGAGGTTGTTTGTTGGTTTTAAGGAAAAAACATTTGCCTTATTGCAGTAAAAGGCAGTAGCACAATGTCTCCAGAACACAGCTACCTCAAACAATCCTCATGGTGGACAAAAGGCCTGTGCTAAGTGATCATCTGCCACTGAACTGATTCTAATTGGAGTTTTAGACAAACAAAGGCTATGGGTGTAACAACTGTGCTGGTTTGCACCGAGCAGTAGGAATCAACACCAAGTATAACATGAACAGCAACCCCAGGGCTGATACTGAACACCTCTAGACAAGCAGCTCTCATGAAAAACAAATCTCTGTTCACAAGCTCAGATGATTAAAGACCAAGATAAATCTGCTTACAGGATAGAGTTTGTAATTGTATCCACAGGGCTTACACTTGTCAGTGCTACAGTTGGAGATCTGACTCCACAGTGAGAACATGAGAACACCAATACTGGCCAACCGTATGAAGACACACCTGGAGGAAAGGCAAAACTTAATTCCAAACATGCCAAAAAATAGCCACGTTAACACTTGGCTCACCTTGCACAGGAGTCCAAGGAAACCTTGAAACACAAAAGGGTCATGCAGAGCTTTAACAGAACAGCCAGCTAGACAATAAACACATTTCTTTCCTTAGTAGTAAGTTAAAATTGCTTTTCACCCTTCCAGCTTTAGGCTACAGTCCCTTGTTTCTCTTCTCAGTACTTTTCCTACATCAGTCATTTCAGTTGCAGACCTTGATGCTGCAATGGGTTGCAATTCTCAGGTACAGTTCTGTGTGCAGAACTTCCATTTCATGTAGCTTCAGGCCCTCTGAGGCCAAATCAGAGACACAAAGCATGTGCCTGCAGAGTTCAGGTGCTTCAACCCAGATCGTACTGCCTTAAGCTGCCAAACACCAGCTCTTACACTGAGGTATCTTTTAACTTCTGCCTTGAGCAAAGCTGTACTTTGGTCACTGCTGTACACACACATTTGCTCACGCAGGGAACTGCTGCATGCAAAGCAGTGAATCCACAGCTCTGCAGCCACAAGTTCTCTACTGACTATTTAATCAGGTTGAAGATGTCCAGACCACACAGCTAAATGGGACAAAGAGAAAAACTTGGACACTGAGATGACTGCACTGCACTGTCATCAAAACAGCTTGTTCCCAGCTTTAAAGTTTCCAAATAAACATATGCCAAACAATGCCTCCTTGGTTTCCAGTGCCAACTTCTCTGCTTCTTCATGTTTCAATATTTACAATACATACAGCCTACCAAGAGCAAGTTGTTGAAACATCCAAGGCCACAATCATCTTTACCTCATGAGTGTCAGCTTGATTTCAAAGGCTGGTGTATAGTCTTCAAATCTGATCAGAAATGAGAAGATCAGAGGACCAATGAAGTTGGCCAGTGTGATCACCATGGAAGGCAAATACTGCACTAAGATATTAGCCTGAGAGTTTGCATTGTCAATGTCCTGCACAAGAAGAGATGAGAGAAACACAATGCTTAGAGAAACACACCTCCCTGGCCATGCTGTACCCAGCTACACGTGTGTCCCTTGTCCAGCATTTAGGCAACATCTTTTAGTCCATCTTCATCCTCCACCTACATTTGCACCAGGCAGTAAGAACCAACACCACATGGAACATGAATGGCTAACCCAGGGCTGATTCTGAATACCTGTGGACAAGCAAATTCCATGGAAAACAAATATCTCTTCTTTATACAAGCCTGATCACTGCTATGCCTGCAGTTTGCTGCAACACACCTTTGCTTTCTTCTGCTCCCTCCACCACGAAATCCCTCCACCTCTAGTTATGAGTATTTCTGTGCTTCCTCAAAGCTTCTGTTTAAAGAGGTTCAACTCACCAAGGTTTCTGTCTGACTCCTGCTAACCAGCACCAAAGCTACCAGGTTTTGCAACTATTCCAAGTGCAGACAATTTATTTTCCATTTATTCTCAGTGGTGCCAAGCAGCTCCCATGACTTTCCTGCCATCCTGACAAGCTCCTCTAACTGCTCATTAAGACAAGGTTAAGGTATCTACCCTTCTAGATAAACCCTACAGTAAGTGAAACTGTTCTTCAAGTTGTACAGTGTTGTGCTATTCTCTTCCCTGCCCTCAAACAATACCTCTGACACATAAATTCATTCAGCCTCCATTTCCTGCTTCTGTCTGTGCAATCCTGGCAGTTTACAGAAGTTCAGAGTTAGGTCCACCACGAGCACAACTTTCCTTGTGAACAGCTAAGTCCATCACATCAGCAACTTACACAGGGGAGAGGAAAACTGTGGTCCCCATTTCTACCAGATTAATTAAACCCTAGGGTCTTACAGAGAAGTCAATTACTTTTGTGAAGCTGTCACAACTAGAAGCTTGTCTGCTTGCTCTGCTTCTGAACCACTCTTTCCATCTGCTCGTCCTGCTGGAAGTGAAACCATCCCAACCTGATTCTTTCCGCTAGAGATGCAAGAACCTTTGCTTCTGAAAACTGCTCTGTGCTCAAAGCCTTCCTATTTCCCCACACGGTGATAACTCAAGCCACAAGACAGATCATAATCTTCACTCTGCCTTCCCCTGCAGTGCATTTCTGCAGCTGACAGTGAACCAGATCACATGAAACTGATCCTGATGAAGTTTAGTTTAACCAGGTCAGTTCTCCCAGCAAGTTCACTGCCCAGACCCAGCAGAAGACAGTGAGGTGAGCACAGTCACAAGGGAAGAGTAGTGAGGGCTGCTCCTCTTGTCAGCTCCAAGGCACTCAACATTGCTGGGGAGGTTTTTTTAGCACGTGGTCCTTGATCTTTCCTGCTCCATCTACTAAAAGTAATTGTAGGTCTGTAGAATACATTTTCAGATCCCTGCATGAAAGGTGCTATATTAAGATACTTGACTCTTTCGCAATAGTTCCTCTTACTGTAATCATCAGCCTTGACCAACTCTGTCCTAGTGTCATTTCTGATACTCACATTGGAGCTTTCTTGAGAGAAGACAGTTACTCTATAAATAGAGTAAAAGCATGCGAATAAAATGGCAAAGACAATTATATTTATACATATTCTCAGAGTGTAGATGCGTATCTTTTCTTTCGTTGTCCTCTCAGCTATTTTTTGCTTCAGTTTTTCTTCCTGCAAGTCCATCTACAAAGAAAAAAGAGATGCAGTTTTTTGGTGCAGCATACAACACTTAACACCATGTCTTCCACCCCTGAGATGTGCAAATCTGTAGCCTGTTCTAGGAGAGTCACTCCAGTGCCTGCCTAAGCACACAGAACTGAGTGTATTTTCTTTGATAAAACAGGTCCATGCAGGAACGGAAGCCCCTCTGTGCTCAGCCTCCTCAAGCTGAGGGCTCTGTAGCCCGCAGGTGTCCCACAATCCTCTTATCTCCCCTGTATCAGTAACACATTTCCTTGAGGACAGGCAGTTTGCCTGTTTGTTGAGAGAGACTGATCTCAGCTTGATACTAAACTCTGAAATGGGCAAACCATTACTTCTGCAGGTAAGTAACAAGCCCTCACCACTATGGCTCAAAATTCCTTCTACTCTTTGTGAAGGAAAACTGGGGGATGGCACTGAAAGAAGGAAGTACAGTCTCAAGCAGCTCATCATGTGAACATGGTGTATTTCACCCTAACTGACATGGAAATACAGTGTATCTCCTGTGAAGGCAATTTAACCTGGGCAAACCCACATAATACCTATTCTGAGGATTTATGTCCATCAAACAGTAATATTAAGGGGCAATTTTTTCTTGTAAGATGAGCATTCTGGAGGCAAAAGTGTGGTAAGTGAAGGAGGTTCTGATTCTATGATGAAAAAAGGTGGCTGTGAACTTCACTAGAGCAGAAAGGAACTCACTGTTATTTATGAAATCTGTAATTACCACTTTGCGGTTTGAAGTGGAAGCATCTTCTCAAAGGTAAATGTTTCACTACACAAATCTCCACTTCCAGTGCACAGTGAGCAAAAAGTCCTTGTTTTACCAAAAGAGCCTTTCAGAGCCTTTTGGAGCTTGATGATTTTCACCCAGAAGAGCTGCATCAGCATTTTGTGTATGCGTGTGTGCCAAAGACACCTAGTGAAAACCTTTCAGTATTTTCTTACTGCAACGGCACTCTCAAACAGTACAAAGAGCACCATCTGAATTTTTATTTCTCCCCAAACTACTGCCTACTGCACTGCACACTTAAAACCCAGAACTCTCAAACCAATCCCTACAGGGTTTTGCCTGCAGCTGGGACAGCTTTTCCTGTTGGACTATGCAGAAACTAACACAGGAAGCAGGACTGGAGTGTGAGGAAGAGGCAGATAAGACAAACAGCTAACAGGCTGGCGTCAGTCCCCAGTGGAGGGGGGAAGGGTCAGCAACATCCGTGCCAATCCTTCTCACGTTGCACCATGACTCCAGCTACCTAGAAAGCATGCAAGAGGATGTGGGCTGCACCCCCAAACAAGGTACTTCAGTCCTTCTTAACCTTATTCCCTTATCTGCAGAATTACATACCTCTCTTTGTTTAGCCATCTAAGCTGTATGAAACCATAATCACAAAAAAATGGAAGCTATTCACCTGGAGCTCGTATCGCAAGCTGCGTTGTTTCAGCCGGGCTGCATTTGGATCTGTAATGCAGAAGTCCCAGCCTGCAAAGATTTTGTTACAGTAACTCTGAAATGGATCTGCATCATGCACTAAGTTCTGCATAAAGCCTTCCACAGACCTAGGGAAAAATTCATCAAGTTGTATTTTACTCACAGAAAAAATACACACAAGCAACCTGGCTGATCAAAGACTGAACACCCCTCACTGTGAGCAAAGTGCCACCTTTGCTTTGTACCAGGGAGTCTCTGGGACACTTTCAGTGTGAGATTCTGCAGCAGCTGACCCTGACTAATACAGGTTATTCCCACCTGCACTTCACCACAGTCACACCTTCTCACCTCACCTCACCCAGACTCAGCAAAGGAAACTGAGATGGCACAAATAAAACTCAACCAAAAACCCCAGAAGAAAGTCCTCCAACAAATTCTGTATAGTTGAGGGGCTTTTACTTGTAGTTATGCATACATCTGAAAAACTGCTACTTCAAATTGTTTTCTTCTTCACAAGCCCACCAAAGGCTACTGTGGCACCATATCCTCAGGCAAAAGATTCCCCACTCTCACATAAAACACTCTAGAACACAGTATGTTCCCTACAAGCAGGAACACAATGCAAACTGTGCAATAGGTAACAGTAAATAAACAACACCAACATCTTTACCTCTTCATTATCCAGATGAAGCTTAAGGCAAGGTAGGCAAATGTAGCCAGCAGGTATGCGAGTGGCAAGTTGTACTTCATGATACTGATCCACACAGCATCTATTGTGTAATAGCCATAAAACAAACTTGTCACCTCAAGGAATCCCTGTGAAAATGAAGTTGAAATAGAATTTGTTAACAGCAGCAACAACTGCCCCATTAAACCCAGCCTGCATTAAGCAATCATTTTGTAAATATAAAATTAGGGCCTCCAGCAAGCTACAACAGTCTGCCATTGCCTGTGTGCCTAAAATCCCTCCCCTCTCCAATCAAAGAGCTCTAGGACACAGACACTGGGACCCTACACAGAGAACACAATAGACACTGTGCTCCAGAATAATAAGGGGTAGCAGCTGGGGAGGAGAGGCACAGGCTGCAGCACGTGGCCAGCCAGGCCTTGTGGTCATTCAGTAAAAGTCAGATTGAAAACTGCCCCTCTCTGAGATAATGTACCCCAGTGATGCATATGCCTTACCACTTTTCAAAATTATCAAAGATTCATTCCACAAGTAAATTTTTTTTACATTTTAAATGCTATGTGAGACACGGAAACTAAATTTTTAAAAAACCCAAATTACTTACAGTGCCACTGAACAAATCTTTGAGGTAAGTATAGAAGTAAACGAGTCCCTTATTACTACTAGGTTCATAGATTGTGCAGTTTTCCTCTGTCAAAAGAAAGGCATGAAAAGTCATTACCAAATGGTAATGCCCATTGGACTGCAAGATAACATTAATTCAAACATGCCACATTCTTATAAAAAGGCATTCCTTTTTTCTGGGAGGTGGAAAAGAAGCTGACGGAAAGGGAGTATCCTACAACAGCTATACATAGAAAATATGTTTACCTATGTTCTTTGGAGAAATGTAAGCAATGGTACTGTTGAATATTCCATATTTAGAAATGATGATGGGAAGAGTAACAAAACTGAACATGAGGATAAAAATCATGAAGTTCAGCAAGACCAGAAAACGCAGGAAGGAGAAGTAGGACTGGATGCCAGTACCATATTTCCCTAGGAATAAAAGAAACACGTACCAAGAATTAAGATGGTAAAACCATTGAAAATACAAAGAGAACAGATTATAATTTCAGTTACACTGAACTGAAGAAACATTGTTAAAGCTAGTTTTAAGTACTACAGACTTTCAGCAATATTAACTGAAATGCAAGTTGGATATTTTAATAATTTTCCCAATATATTTCCTTCTACCATATAATGGATTTTACATTCAGCAATAATAAGGGAAGAAAACAACTTCTTAAGCACATGTAGTTATATCTGAAACTATGTTCACACAGGTAAAACTGCCAATAACAGAAGCAACTTTACAGAGGAGAAATCAGAGGAGAAATACCTTCTATGCTGTGAATATCATGGTGCCAAAGCACCAGGTAAGATGACAAGTCCTTGACTTCACTGCGTGCTTTCTTCAATGATTTACTGCTAGTTCTTCTCCACTTCTTCCATCTAGATAAACGTTCTGTTTCAGCCTGCTGAGAGTC
The DNA here is from genome assembly GCA_013400515.1 of Erpornis zantholeuca. Classification (NCBI taxonomy): domain Eukaryota; kingdom Metazoa; phylum Chordata; class Aves; order Passeriformes; family Timaliidae; genus Erpornis; species Erpornis zantholeuca. Next base: position 566,396 of record VZTN01010331.1, read on the forward strand.
CCTAAGAATCCAGAAATACAGTTACTGAGCACGAGAAATAATTTTTCACTCCATGTAACAGAGCTTAGCAGGATGGAGCCTGCCTGCAGCCTTCAGGGGATAGCTACAGTAACACACACGAGCTCTCCCCATCTGCTCCTACTGGTAGTGGCAACATCAACTTAATTCAAATAGGGCAAGTTCTCTCATGAAAAACACTCACACCTCCTAGAGAAAAAAAAAACCAAACCAATTAATAACAATAGGTTTTTTTTCAAAATTTGCTGGAAAATGCCAGTTCAATGAATTTGAGAAAGTCTTTTTTGCCAACACCTCTGGGGATGCACTGTTCTAATAACAAGCTGCAAACAAACACTGAGAATGTGCCACAGAGAATATGTCTCTGATTTTTAACTACTTCTCACTTACCAATTTTCATACTATATGAATACATTTGCATTTTAAAAATTGCTGCTTGGTCAGCAACAGTATCAAGGAGAATTCTGAGTGGCTCAGAGTTTGCATTTTGTTGTTTCTTTCAAGAAACCTTAAAACCAGACAAAACCTCCCAGAAACATAGCTTGAAAATGGATTGGTATGCAGAAAATTCTGTTCCAGCCTCTGATGCCACTGAAGAAGGACAGCAGTTAAGTAAGTACCCATGAGGACATGATGCTGGGGTACCAAGGTTTCAGTTTTAAAAGGTTTTATACTCGACCCTACCCATGTGCCCGAGTGATGCACTGCCATGTGTGCTCTGTGTTGCCTGTTTCCTCATCTTTCTCAGCTGAAGGTAAAATTGCATTTTGGCAGGAAGCCAAATCAAAGCTATACATGCAAACCAAGGCAGCAGATGACCTCAGCTTTAAGAGCAAATACAGCTCCTCTCAAGAGATTTCATTCTGTGGAAACTACAGGCTGCAGTTTGCAGTGTTTTAAACTCTGCAGAACTGTCTGGCCCATGCTCAGTTTGCATTTTAAATAGAAACGTGGGCTGCATTTTCTTCTGAGTTACAGAAGTTGAGTGTTCAGTTCTCGGGACATTTTTGCCAAGCACTTTGTGTTGGCAGCTGCTGTACGAATGCAGATCACCAATCTGTAGAAGTGCCAAGAAGCTCCACCAGAATCTCTCTGTGCTAACATGTGTAAACAAGCCTGGGACATTGCAACTCCATGCCTTCCTCCAGTTCCTTTTTCTTGAAGAATTGAACTTTAGATACCCAACTTCAAACAAAAACTCGAGGTATCGAGCCCTTTCCTTTACTGTGACTTAGATCTTCTGCTGTTTCCTGTGTGCAGGCTATAGGCTTAAACTCCGGGGTCAGACTGGTTCCCATTGTTCTTGCAGTAGAGTAACTCTCGTTCTCTGTGGAGTACCAGACATTAATTGTACTTCCACTTCTCCCCTGGTTCATAACTAGAACTACAATGTACCTGATTTAAAGGTACAGCTGTTCTCTAACAGTGTAAAACCACATCCTACAGGATGCATACATCCTCTGTCCTCAAAGCAGCTTTCAGCCCAGCAGTGAGACATAAGACAACGAGCACAGAAATTCAGGCGGAGCAAAGCAATGTCTTTACAATCCCTCCCTCCGGGGGGTTACCACCAGCGGGGCAGGAACAGCACACAGGAAAGAGGCATTTAAAAAGGAATGGGGCGGGGGGAGAAGATAAAAAGAAGGAAAGGTCCTGGGAAGCTTCCTATCAACTGTACTGAGGCACAGCAGAGAGCGCACTGCATTGTGTAAGAGCAGCTGAGCAGACTTGAGAGCAGCAACACTCGCATAGCAGCCGGGGGGTGTTCATGCAGATAACTCGCAGTGACCCTTGAAAGCACAAAACCTTGAGAGAAAAAAAAAAAAAAAAAGAAGAAGAAGAAGTAACAAAATCCCAAAACTGGAAACAATGAGAAACGCGTTTGTTTGCTGCAGGTAATTCCCAGTTTTGACTAATTTCTTCCAATTCAACCTACTTCTGCCCCCCGTCAGCGACTCCCTCGTGCCAGCCAAGAGCACTCAGGCACTTTCTTGTCAGAATCACATGCCACAGGGTGAAACAGATACAGCCAAACCCAGCTCTGCTTCAGCCTTCCACGGCACCTGGAAAAAGTCATTAAAAAAAAAACCAAAAAACAAAACCAATACAAACAAGGAAGAAAAGCGTGAAGATTAACCTTAGTATCCTCTTCTCCGCGATGCTCAG
>VZTN01010331.1:572672-598963 GCA_013400515.1 Erpornis zantholeuca
GCTGGGCAGGGCCGGGGGGCTGCGGCGAGCAGCGCTGTGGGCAGGCTCCGAGCGGGGGCTGCCCCACGGCGGGGCTGCAGGGCGGGTTCTCCGCGCTCCGGAGCAGGTGGCTGCCGCTGCTCGTTTGGAATGATGGAACCGTACGTGTCGGACTGCGGGGATGACAGGGATGTACCCGGCTTCTGCTCTCTGAGAGGTGAATAACCACCCAGCGCGGTGCCCAGAGCTCGCTGTCAGCCCTGCTGCACGGACAGCACCCCACAGCCTTATCGCCCCGTTAGTCACATCCGAGCTTCCTTCAGCGGGAAGGGTTGGTCCCGTGGGAGATTGCCAGCCACACTTCCCTGAGGTATTTAGCCAGTGTGTCACTCTTCACGCTGAGGTGTGGCACCAGCCTGGCCGGGGTCACAGCCTAGAGCGTGACATTTCGCTTTGGTGTAGGTCGCATGTTGGTAGTTAGTGAATGGATGTGGCACTAAGGAGCAGGCTGAGGTTTTGTCTTACAATAGGTAACGGGGATTTGTGTTAAATAGGTGGGGAAAATCTCAGGCTTTAATATTCGTGTTCTTCGTGGTCCTTCACTCTTCTTCGAGGTCACTGCCTCGAAACACACAGACTTATTATTTAACCTACAAAGGCTGAAACGTTTCTATGCAGAATACTTAATGTACATCTAAAAGCCAAATCCATATCCTGGATTTTATTGCTAAATCGCCGGCCTCAGTAATGCTCTGTTGGTGAAGCGAACCTGTGAGCAGTGGCACTGCACGGGAGCTGTTCTGGCTCCTTCTTCCCCTTCCCGAGGGTCACCACTGCCTCCTCGGCCAGCCCTGCGACCCGCGGCAGCCTGACCCTGCTCTGTGGGGCAGAAGCAGCCGGCCAGGAGCTCCAGAGCCACGTTCACGGTGCGATAGTTGGGGTGTGGGTGCGTGCGGGTCCCTGCCCGTGCGGGTCCCTGGCCGTGCGGGTCCCTGCCCGTGCGGGTCCCTGCCCGTGCGGCACGGCCCTGGTGCAGGGTAAGGGCAAGAGCAGGCTGCAGGTGCTAAGGCGTGCAGCTGGAACTACACCTCTCCCGGGCTGATATGTCAGTACTCCACCCAACGCAATTCACCTCGGGTTTTTTGGAGGTTTTTCTGTTTAGTTTTAGGTTTAGTCTTTTGGTGAGTTTTTGGTTAATTGATTGGTTTTTTTTTCCACCAAAGTAAGCTTGTCAGAAGGATTTTTACTGTGGAAAGTGATGAAGTGCTGAGGTGGTGTGGTATGGCTGTATGGGCAGGTATAAGAGGAGCTAGAACTTCACTCTGAAGGTGTCCCCCTTCACGTTTTGGTGGAAAACTCTCTTATTGTGACTTATGTAGTCCATAGCTTGTGTATGTTCAGTGTAGAATAGGCCCCTAGCATACTAATATGCTACACTGGACTTTAATGGAGCTGCATTTTGTTGAGGGAAAAAAAATTCTCCATTTATGTGAAATTATTTGACAAACAAATTGAAAACTGAATATAAGGATTCTGAACAGTCAGGAGAAACCAGTGGCAAAACTGGTTCTCTTGTTTTGACTGGTTCCCCCTAGTCATCTTCTAGTTTCTTGGTTAACTCAATATTCTGACAAATAAACTATTTCTTTTCCCTCAGGGTCCTGTTAAATGCTGCTTATGCAAATAGTAACAAGACAACAATATCCTTAACAGGAAGTTAAGCCAGAAATTACCAACAGAACAATGCCCTTTTTCAGTCCAAGATCCTTGAGTGTATGTAAACCCCTGTTTATTATCCAAAATGATCATATGTGTAGTCTTCATAAGCTTTTCCACTTGGGCTGGTGAATGAGACTGCTGTAACTGATCCTGCTCATTAAAGTACAATTTGCAGGTTGCAAGTGGATAGGTATCTATTGCAAGTGCAGAACAAACAGAGCTTTCTTTTAGGGCAAAATGCCAGAACTGTTCTAGCAAGCAGCATCTTCTAATAGACCTGCTGTGGTGGGCTGCCTTTCCACTGGAAGCAGAAAATTAATTCCAACCAGGTACTCAAAACCCACTTCTTTTTTTTTGTATGCAGTTATTTCCTTGAAATACAAGTAGCAGGTAATGTTGGTTAATAGACTCAAAAAACTCGTGCAAAGCCAGATTTAGTCCTGCTAAATGCAGAGAATGGGACAGTCTGCAGTTTGGAAATTTAGTCACAAGGCTGACTTGCACAGGAATGAAATGATTCTTGCTTCAGCCCTTTTCTCCCCCATAATGGTCAGACTCTGAGCTAGGTAATGTTTTTCAAGGGTTAAAGGAATAATGCAGTGTTGTTTCTCATTCTTGCTCACCTTGCCTCTCTCTGCCAGGTATACTGTTCTTGCTCTTCAGCTCCCTCTTTCTAATTTTAGTAGTTATATATCTCAGTGCTTATGATTTTCCTAAGTTTGCACTCGTGGTCAGAGTTAGGAGAATAAAAGCAACAAAGCAGCAAACACAAAGAGTTGCTCTCAAAGGAGCCTCCAGGGAAAGGGTCAGATCATTCAAAGCTGTTGCCATATGTACTTCAGTGCATAGGAGTTGGATCTGTGGGGCCTTTGGGTGGAGAAGCAGGGATGTGTGTGGTAGATTAGGGAGAGCACTGTGAATTTCACAGTTAATGAAATATCTGAACTTTCACCCACTCCCTTTAAGCAAAAACTGTAGGTGCCTCCTCTTTATAACGCTTTGCTGGACACTAAAATTTAACTACATATTGTAACCTTTTTTTAGATGTTTCTGGGCCATTTAATAATAAAGGTTTCTGAACTCAGGTGAAGAAGTAGAATCCTGCTTGAGACACTGCAAACACAAAGTAGCTGGGAGACCTTCTTCAAAAACATTATCTAAGCAACCACAGGTCATACAAAGGTTTTAACTTGCAAACAAAGTGAACAAAATGAAAACACTGCACTATATTGTGGGGGAATTACAAGAGGAATGTTAAGTGGAAGGGAGAAGGCAAAAAACTAAGTGTAAAAAGCATGGCTAAAGAGTAAATAAGGAGCAGAGCTCATGATGCTGAAGAGCAGCTGGAGGCAAACAGACACTTTCCTGCTTCCTTCTGTCTGGCTGCTCTCTGGACCCCACCCTTACCAGGAACAGCTGAGGTACAGGGAGGGTGGGATCTGGGTTCTGGTAGGTGCCCTTGCACTGTAGGACTAGGAAATAAATCCATTTGGGCTCAAGATCCAGCAAGCTGTTGGGAGAGACAGCAGCATGTGACTGTAAGGAGGATGCTATTGCTCTCCCATCTCAATTTGTTCATCTCTCCCTATGCAATAATAAGCAAATGAGTCTTTAGTGCTGCTGCACGTCATCTGTCACCGGGAAGATCACTTCACAGAGGCACAATTTAGGTTGTTGAAGTTGAATTCAAGGTCTAAAATAGCAGAGTCGATGTTGGTTCCTGCAATCGACCCTGCTGGCATCAATAGGAGCACAGTGGGAGGCCTGTAGGAGGTGGCAGTGGTGCTTTGGCCAGACACAGCAACAGCAAGTGGCTTTTGCTTCCGTGTGTGATTCATGCTGGTTCCATTGCTAACCCATCAATTAGAAACGAGGTTTTCTCCAGTGTAGTGTTTGATTGGTGACAGTTCACAGCCCTTTTGATTTTCTGAGAGGCTTTCCTGGTTTGTTGCAAAAGTGTTGAAACTGGGGGGGGACTGAGACAGTGGAAGAGTAGTGATCAGTACTGGAATCCAGCTGCTGATGCAGAATGTAAAACTCTGGCTTGTCTCTCAAAATCACTTTTGGCTTCTAGTCTGATTCTTTTCATCATGAAGATGTTTGGAACAGGACAGGGATTCATGTATAAAACTTGGTGAAGTTTTATACTTCACCATATAATGGTGAAGCCCTGTCTAGTCATACCCTACAAAACTAAACCATCTTTGTAGATGTAGAGGACATTTAGCCTTCTGGATCACTTTTTTCATGAGTTCTGTTCCCTTCATTCAGCATTATTAAGTTATCTATGATGTAGTTCTGGAATTCACTGTTTTTATTCCACTTCAAGATGTTTGTAAATAGGATTTACTTTATGAAATCTTTTTTACTGAGGGATCACAGGTAAGGAGCTTGAAGGTCTAAGTGGCTTTCCTGAAGCTTGATGCCAGGACAAAGTGCAATTTTGGCAGGATATTCATGTTTGTTATGTTCTACATGAGGAGTAGTGTCTATAGAAGAACATTACCTGCACAGGAAGGGATGAAACCACCTGGAGTATTTTGTTAAGGCTGTTGGTCTGTGACGTGAAGGCAGTTTTTTTTCTGGGAAATGATCCAGAACTCTGCTTGGAGCTTCCTGGTCTATATCATTACAGGGTTGAATGATTTAAGTGGAAACCACCCACTCTCCACAGATCTTCTAACTTATTTACATATCAATGATCATTAAACTCACTGATCTTAAGCCCATCTGTACTCCAGAGAAGGTGCCCAGGATTCGTTTCTTTCAGCAAGATTAGTTGCTTGCTGAAATCCAAAATCATAATCACCAAATGAATGCCACTGCAAAGGGAAGATTTGTCAAGATCCTGCTTTCTGTCTTTCACAAATGACCTCTATCCTCCAACTAATATTTTTTCTTTCTAAATAATTTTTGAAAGGGAAAAATAAGTCTAAATGTCATGTCTTTTCCTGGAGCTATGGTTTACTGCTGAAAAGAGGAAGGAGATGGTTTAGTTTGAGCATTACCTGCTTTGGATTCTTTCCAGTGAGCTGTGACTGGTCAGAATTGTATAAGATGCCAGATTTGAATTTGCCTCAGCATATATGGAGAATTTATTTCAAGTCCTTAAAACTTAGTGAGTGGAGAAAAACCAGAGTGGTTTCAGATGCTGGGTTCAGTGTTTGACTGTAAATGGCCCTGTGGATTTTCACAGTGATCCTGGCATGCAGAGCATCATACAGCTCAAAGAAAATAAAGTGGATAATGACAGAGCCAACAGAGGATCTATCTTGGGATTTTTTGAGTTTCTGGGGAAGCCTATACGGATAAGCCTAGAAGTCTTTCAAAGGAGTAAGAGAAAGAAGTGTTGGATGTATTTTCCAGCCAGGCTGATCTGTTTCTTCTCGTTGGTTGATAGAGAAATATTAGTTCCTATTTTACCTTCAACTTCTGGTGGACCCCAATTTCCTGATGGCAAATGGCATGAAGTTGCAACCACTGGTGGTTTATATTGTTTTGTGTTATTTGTTAGTAGAACAGCAGAATCTTTCAAGTTGCTAAAATGGAGTTCCTGCCTTTTAATTCTTATGTACCTGCATCTATTTTGTAATCAGGTCTCTCACCAGTCTTCCCATTAACACATTAATGAAGCAGTAGAGACAAAAATAAGGAAGATTTCCTCCTCCAAATCAAGGAATTGTCATGTCTTATCATTACAATGAAGCCTTTGAAAACCCAGACTACCACTTCTCAGAGACACTGGAAATTGATAGAAGGTGAGTTTATTTAATTTTGCTGTGTGCCTGTGCCGTAAGAAATAAAATCATTTATATGCAGAAGAAACTTCATCTCTGGAATTTTAATTTGTGGATTTATTTTAATCCCTCCTTTATGCTTTCATTCTCAGACAAATTTTTAAAGCTGTTACCAGGAAGGTGGCATTCATGGGAAATGGTGTGTTTAATTTTTACATGTTGGATGAATTTCAATTAAATGTATTTATGGCATAATGTTGTAGGCATTTTTTAGATCCAGTAATTTTCACAATGGGCTATAACCTTGGATATCTCTGTTTTCCAAGCAGGTATTCCTGTTTAGTAAGAGTCTAAGCTAACTTCAGGTAGATAAAAGTTTTAGCCTTCCTAAATCATTTGATGACCGAATCAGAATTATGATGTTGGAGTTCTAAATACAAAATACCTCTCAGTATCAGAGTTGGTTTTATAACATACTCAAATTTGATGCTAATAGGCAGCATATTATTAAGGATAGCTATTGAGGGTTTCAATGACAGTCAGGGTTTTCTTTTTTATTGCTTACACAGGGGGGGCTCTCAAAGGAATCCATTCTCTCACCAAACCCCTTATGATCCTTCACTGCATGGTTCCTATGGAGAGCACAGAGGAAGGGAGCAGAGCTTCCCCATGGCCTCGCTGGGCCCTGGCTCTGAGCACAGCCAGGACTTACCAAGCACCAGCCCATATGGGAATTTCACAGGTATGCAGTTCTCGTGTGACCAGCTTAGAGAATCACTGGAACAAATAACAGTTTGTTCTGTCCCAAGGGAGCCCTGCAGCTCTGCAGAGCTCAACTCTGGATATATTTTTAGCTTTTTTTTTTTTTTTTAAGCAGTTCAAGTGTTTTATTAGCAAATCCACGGGCTGTCTGTTGTATTAACAGATCGATAAATATTGTTTTGTGTGGACTGAGTAAGTTGTTGAGTACTAGGATATACTTTGGAGTGGAACATGGGAGCTTTGTTATGAGAATAGGTTGCTGTGTTGGCAGTAGATCTGTATTTTGTCATAGGGTTGGTATTCTGTGTCTGTAAATAGCCCATAACAGTTTGCAAGTTTGTGTAACTCTGATTCCCTTCAACAGACAATCTTTCCTTTGAGCCTGAGCCAGAACTGGCTTACACCCCACATGCCACCTTCTACCTGCTGGATTATCCCTACACCCACAGAATTTCTGGTGGCTCAGAAGGTAAGGATTGTGGTGCACCTCGATATTGCATGTCAGTCTCGCCCTCCATAAAATAATACTAATAAATATTTTAAAGCCTTCTTGTTCAGGTATGAATATCTTCACATAATAGAAGGAGTGATAAACAGGGTCCTTCCACACCAGAGAGCTGAGCTCCATGCTGGAATGTGACACTGGGACTGGCCATTAGCTTACTGGGAAGGCCAGGCAAGGAAAGCTGTAGCTAAACTCATCTGTGCCGTGGCTGGAAGGCAGATGCTGTTAGGTATAGTCACCTGTGTTTGAGTAAGTGCATGAAAAGAGGTGGAGAGAGCAGCTGCACTTTGGCCCCAGGGAAATGGGAGTTTGGCACATAAAACTTACTCAGCGTGATGGAGAGGGAGTCTAAAATGATCCCTCTGAAGGCAGTGGAAGGATTTTTAAGGAAAGGCCTTGTTTTCTAGGAAGAAAGTCTTGAATAGTGAGTGTGTGCATTTATGAATGGGTTAGATGGAGCTCTCCATGACAGCTGAAGACTGGGCTCAGCTCCTCTTTTCCAGCATGTATCTGAAAAAGTGCATGCAGCTGTCAAACACGACCAGGAAAGAAGTGAGTGGAGTGTGTTTGCATGAAGTTAGTGAGATTGAAGGGTAGACTTTTACCTTGCTCCTGTGAAAGTGAAATTCGAATTTCTGAAGTCAAATTGTCAGGACCCTCCTAAAGAATGCCTGTTCTTCAGACAGCTTCATTCGGAGGCGCAACCGAAGGCCACCTGATGAGATCTTCATGACTTCTTCCAGCACGTTGGAAACAGATCCAGTGCACACTGAAGGTATTTGTTTAGATAAGGGGCTCAATATATGGCAGTGTCTTGTACAAGGATGGTGTGGTTGATACAGCTCTCAGTTCTCACCAGAACTGCGTGTCCAGCCCTTCTCTGGTTATGGGGACAACGTGGGTTTGTGTTACACTAGTGATTAATCTTTTGCACTCTCCTAACACACTCAAATCCCATGATAAATGAGGTGCAGTGCAGTATGAATGTGCTAAATCGTAGAAAGAAGTGCTAAGCTCTTTATTAGAATTTGTTTGAGCAGCTAATGGATTGTTTTCAGCCACTGTGTCTGGAATTAGCATCAAATTCCAGCTATTCCAAAGCAGCCTGATTGTCAGGTCATGCAGGTGTGTCTGTGGCACAGGTAGTGCTGAGTCCCACTAATATCAACTAACATTACAGAAGAAATAAAGCAAAGGTTTCACTTTCAAGTCAATATGTAGCATCACAGAAGTGCAACTATCAAACAGAGATCAAGCATTGGACCAGAATCTTGCAGCTGTCTCAATATTTTATTTTCCTTTATATTGCAGCTCTGCCTGTGAACATTGTTGTATTACTTACTTGCATCTGATTCAGAGTTCTGAGGGAGCTGAAGATATTCTGGGCAATACTACTAAGTCTCAGAGCTGGCACACCTTGGTAGCAGTGTAAATGAGGGATGTTGTTATATGCATTTCAGGTTGTGTATAAAAATTACTGAATTCTTATCCCAAAATTTCGTTTTTTGCATGGGTTTGATGCAGAGGAAGATTTAGTTGGAAGTCTTGCAAATATGTCTGCCAATGAAAGGATTAAAGCAATCCAGAAAATGACAGAGACCATGAGAAAAAAGAGAGAGATCAGGTAAAAAAAAAGTTTATCTGTTTAGTTTTATAATTGTTTACTTCCAGCAACATCTAGCTATCAATTATGGGCATTTGCCATCTGCTGAGCTTTGGTTTGTCACTTTATGAGTTTTTAATGCACTTATTAAAAGTTAATGTCTTGCAAGAGAAAATAATTTAATGAGATAAGAAGAATCTCTCATGGTAATATAAAACAGAATATCAAGGTCCTGAGATTTGATTATAAATGGTGACCTCAGATTTATTTTCAAAGGAGGATGTTGGTCATGGAGAAGAGGCCACGTGGTCTCACCCATTGTTTTGTCTCCTCACAGAATATATTTAATTTCTGCTGCCAGTGTGAGTTAGTTAGAACATGCTGTCACAGCAGTGACAGGAGCCATGGTATCAGCTAATGTAGAAGGAACCAGTAAGAACATCTCCAAGTTGCACTAATTCTGTTCATGTGGGTGAAACTGTGTTTGCAGCATCTTCTTTGGCTTCTGCATTCAATTACAACTCACACTATAATGCTTGTCACCCCTGCCCTGCTCTTCCACAGAAATAAAGTTCTCAAAGAAATAACAAAATCATCCAAGCACCGTGGTGCTCAGCCCTCCTGCTGCACACAGTGTCTGCAGGGAGCAGCCCTGGTAAGTGCCAGAAACTTCTCTTGTCACAACAGAGCAAACCACTCTAGCTGCAATGTTATCAGTGTCTCCAGAGGAATCTGGAGTTGTGCTCCATGCTGCTTCCCAAAGATCCAGGTAATTGCTGCAGTGTTCATTAATGATCACTTGCACTGCAGTAGCCCTTGGGAACACCAGTTAACCATCTTATGGTGTGTGGAGTGGGGCAAACCCCTTCTTAACATCAAAATGAAACTGTAACATTAAAATGTGAGCCTTTATTATGTGAAGTTGAGTCCTTTTTGCTTGCTGAGATTCACCTCTCTCCTTTTTTTCCCCTCAGTCATTTCGGCGATTTGGAAATGCCCTCTCAGAATATTTCCACCTCCTGCGGGTCTGGCACAGGACTCTGAAGATGATTGGTGCTGAGTTTGGAACAAGTGTTCTTTCCTACTTTGTTTTCTTGAAGTGGCTGCTAAATTTTAACCTCTTCTCATTCCTCATAAACTTTGGTTTCCTCACAATTCCTCAGTTTCTTGCAGCAGAGCCAAATAACCTTTCCTTCACGGGCCTGGAGCTGTTCACTGGAGCTGTAAGTGTTTAAATTTAATCACACCTGTGATCTCATGATAAGGAATAGGACAGCTCCCACCTCCATTAATTCATCTTCAGATGAGGATGCTTTCCCCCATGGGGGTGATAGCAAATATTCTGAATGATATCCTTGTCTTTTCAGGGTTATTTTCAACAAACAGTGCTCTACTATGGCTTTTACACCAATGCTACAATCAGTAAAATGGAGAATGGTCCATCTTACAACATGCAGCTGGCATATATTTTCACTGTTGGAGTATATTTTGTCATCTGTTTTCTTATCTTGTTGTTCAGGTAACCTGACTGTGAATTCTTATTTCTCTTATATTGAGTGGAAAATAGCCAGACAATAAACCCCCATCCTGTCAGCAGTTAAATGTAATAATTACTTGAGTATGTTTCTGTAAGTCCTTATTTACATGTGTAGGGCTTAAGTAGAAATTTCTGCTCAAAAGACAGAGCAGTCTCCAGAAATCAATCCTTTATTACAGAAATTAAAAATAACTGCAAAATGGTAAGGGGCATACAGAGAATTCCAGTTCAAACCAGTGAATATTGTGATCCCTTTTGTAACCTGTTTCTCCTAACATTGTTTCTTATTGATGTGGCCTTCCAGAGGTAAAGATTGTCAGCAACAATCTTGAGATGGAATTGGTAGAGTTCCTTTCATTGAAGTTCATTTTCCACATTGTCTTATGTGACATTCTCTGCCACAGGTCCAGTAACCTTGGGATGGGGATGGAAAATGTCCCTCCTTGCCCTGTTGTACAGACTTGATTAATTTCCCTGTTCCACATCTCACCAGTTTCATTTTCATTGCAGCATGGCAAAATCCTTCTACAGGAACTTCATCGACCCTCAGGCGTTCTCTGGGAATGCCAGCAAGCTGCTCTGCACTTGGGACTTCAATATAACTAATGAAGAAGCTGTGAGGCTGAAACAGAAGAATCTCAGCACTCAAATAAAGGTACAAACCACAGGAGGCACAAAACTGATGTGTGTGAGTCCTTCTGTTGGAGACTTACTTGTGCATACAAATTTGTGAGTGCACATCCAAGTGTCTGCAGAGTGACACAAGTGTGTTAGTCCTGTGCCTGGGAGACTTAAATCTCCCTGACTTCCTGAGTTTTATTTGGTCTGAGCTCCTGGAAATGGCTTAGCTCCTTGTTTTCCTTTTCTCTTTAAGCTAGATATAAATATTTGTGTGCTTCTGTTCTATCGAATGAATGTCTGTGACTATTAAATATTTGCCAAACAGAGTATTTCTTCTGGGTTTTTTTCCTTCCTGCTATTTAACCATTTTATAAACAATAGGCAGGCTGGAAATATTATCAATGAAGCTTGGCTTTTAGGATAGGCACACAAAGTTGCCAGTAAATGTTCCTAGGACATTACTCTGCCCATCTCCTAGAGCAATAATCTTTCATTCAGTTTCTCAAGTAGTTCCTTGAAGCAAGTTTTGCCTTATGCTGTTGACTAAGAACTTCTTCATTAGGGATTGTTTCTTTGCAGGAAGTCCTCACTGAAGTAAACAAAGAAGTTCTAAATTTTTCTGTGAAGGAGAGATTTCTTCGTTTTGCTGTTCACCTCTTTGCTTGGCTTGCTTCCCTGGGAACAGCAGTGGCTGCTTGTACTGGTGTTTACTTCCTCTCCATTAATAACCTCGAGGTAAAGGCCAGAGTTTGCATTTTTCCCCATGGGTATCTCACCCTGAGCACAAGCACTGCCCTGTTCCAAGGAGCACAGGGAAGCAGAGCTGTGCTTGCTGCCAGTGCACACACAAATCCTGCTGGACCTAAAGAGCTGCTTTGCAAGGCCCACCCACCCACTGGGGACTGTGGCAAGGGGGGACCTGAGGGGTCTGGGGTCAAGGCAGCTGCTGGCCTGGGTCCATGGCCAGCTTAGGGACAGTGCATCTGTGACCTGGGGAGAAAGAACAAGAAGCAGCCCCAGCAAGATCTGCCCCTTCTTCCCTAGGAGCTGCATTTGGGCTGGGGCTCCCACCCTGGCTCCCACATCATGCAGGGGAAGGGGAGAGGGTCACTGTGCTTCTGGGCCCATAAAACATGCCAGTTCTAGCCTGAGAGCAGCCAGGGGCCTGCCCTGTGCACACACCAAGGCAGCATTTTGGTTAAGGCTCTACGTTTGGGTTGTTTGATTATGGTTTCTTTCCTCTTCAAGCTGTTTATGAAAGGGTACAGAAATGACCTAGAGAGCCAAGCTGCCATGTTGGTGCTTCCTGTGGTTGCTTCTCTCCTCAACACATCGATCCCATTCTTCTTCTCCTGGCTTGGGCACCTGGAGAGGTTTCAGACTCCTGGACAGCACATATATGTCACCATTACCAGGTATTTCTTGCTGCCACCTCTTAGTGCTTTTGGCCTGAAGTTGTCTGACTTCTTTCTGGTCCAAAGCTGTGTCTGGGAGGTGTGGGGGCCTGTTAAGCAGATGTTGTGCCAAGGTTGTTATGCCCAGCTCCCCTTCTGCCAGGACAATAGAACAATGCCACACCTGAGCTCCCAGGAGAGCTCCTGTTAGTCCTGGCACTCTGCAGTGCCAAGGGGAGGTAATAAAGTGGAACCAATGGTCGTGGTGCCATCCCTCCCTCCAGGTATGGACCAGCTGTTGGTGCAGTTACTGTTACTTCTTCTTTTTAGAATTATCATCCTGAAAATGTCAGTTGTTGGGATCCTGTGCTACTACTGGCTTAACATTGTGGCTACCTCAGAGTCGCAGGTAAAGCTTCAAAACCACAAATCTCTGGCTTAGAGTGCCAGGTTAGGAACCACTTTGATAAGAGACTTGCTTCAGCAAAGAGAAATATGTGTGGTGTCTTGGGAAGCTGAGTTTCCTAACCTAACAGTTCTTATTAGCAACTTGACAGAAATGAATGTAGGAAACAATGAATGGCCCAGCTCAAGTCTCAGCTGCTTGGCAGCATTGTTCACTGACAAGTCACTATGATTTGCCAGGCTGCTAGAATATGTTTGATCAAGATTTCAGATCTTTGATCAAGTTTCAGATGCCCAAGCATTTGGGAACAATGTTTAAATTGCATGATTTTTAACTCCTAGGTATGATTTTGTTTTTTGTTTTTCTCTCCTGCTTCTTAAAGTGCTGGGAAACTCTGGTTGGCCAAGATATCTATCGTCTTGTTCTAGTTGACTTCATATTTTGTTTGCTTGGCTCCTTCTTTGGAGAGTTTTTACGAAGGTGAGTACTATTTTCCTAATCTCATTTTCATTCATTAACCAGAGATACAATCTACTTTCTCCACGTGAGAAAAGCCCAGCAGAAGCATGTCTGTGGCACCACTGAAGCTTCCTTGATTTTCCCTACCAGCAGCTCTGTGTCCATGCCTGGTGTCCATTGCTGTTCCTCCTCAGAAGGAGGTCAGTGTGTCCTTTTCCCTTTGGAGATGGTGCAGGGAGGAAGCCTCATTCTACTCTCAGGGATTTCCTGAGAGTGAGGTGACAACTCAGTTGTCTCAAGCACAAACCCATCTTTTCTGCACATGCACAGACACACTGCTGCCTTTCCTTGCTGTGTCCCCCACTGTGATTTTTTCCCCTCTTAGTTATGTCACTATAGTGTCCACGAGTTTAAAATCTGATTTTATCAGTCTTACTAAGCACATAAAGAGTCTCTCAAACATAGAGTTCTGCAGCATGATAAGTGAGAAAGTATTGTGGACTGGAAGTGGATACAGCTCAGCACATAAGGAAAAAGTCATTTACTTGTGACATCTGCTGTGTCAACCCTGCTAGTGGCAAACATTGCTTATGGCTTAGGCAGCATTTAAGTGCTCTACAGAGCATTTAGATTCCTGGCCATACTTTAGTGTGGGAGATCCATTGTTTGTTCTCTGCCCATAATTTGAACAAGACTGGTTTACAAGGTAGGGCTTTGTTAACTTTTTGTTAAGTTAATACAAAACAATGTTGGGAAGCCTGTGAAGACTTCTCCTCCATGGCTCTTGCCAGTGAACTTTAATCCTCCCATTCTCGTTGAGTTGAGGTAGGAAACCATTTCCCAGCAAAAGGTCACAGAACTAAAACTGCTGTGATGAATGGCCTCCCCTGAGCTGGGCAAAAGCACCTGACTTAGACCTGTGAAAGGTTAAAGGTACAATTGCTTGTATTCAATAGTTTGTGTTCAGAGCAACCTCCTGAGAGCCCAGCTCTGCTGATGATGAAGTTGATAAGGTGGTATCAAGATGAGATAGTTACCAAAATCTTTATTGCCCTTGCTATGACAGGTAAAAAACTGAATCTCCCCAGCTCAGGAAAAATGAGGTGACTAAAAGTGATTGTTGGTCCTCAGTAGGGATCCTCTCAGAACTTGCTTACCTGTCTGTTTCAGCTCCTTGAAGCCTCAGGTAATTTGAAGTAGGGTGTAATCAAGGATACATTGAGTATCAGTCTACAAATTTAATTCTTTTTTTATTGAGGCTGAAAATTCCCAAGATGTGAAGAGCTCTTTGTACTGAGGCCCTTTCACATTTCAGCTGCTAAAGTACAAGGATGCTTGTACTCAAAGTAAATAATGAGTAGTTACTTACTACAGTATAGATGTGCACTGATACAGCAAGGAATCCTGGTTGGTTTTCTGTTCCAGCTGTGTGAAATATGCACTAGGTCTTATTCCAACCCTGCTGTATGTTACAGGAATTTGCTTATTTCCAATTGTTTGCTTCTTGCTGTGCTGTCCAGTGAATGAGCTGTGGCTGCTTTGCATGACACCAATGCAGCCTCTAAATAATTTGTCACTGATATTTGTATTCAGGTCATTTACAGAGGTTTTTACAGAGGACTTCATCATTTAGCAAATGCTATTGTGCAATAGGTTTTGTTTTCCTCCCCAGGATTATTGGAACTACAATCTTTGTGAGCCTGGGGCTGCCAGAATTTGAGATTGGACGAAATGTTTTAGATTTGATCTATGCACAGACTTTGACCTGGTAAGTGTTACATTTACAGCCAAAACTTCATTTGCACTTAGAAATATCATGGAAAATTCTTATTCTGATGTTTGTGGGAGCTTCCCAGAAGGATAAATGCCTGGGAGATGACCTGCTCAGTGCCTTTGCTAAGGGCTGTGACTTGCCAAAGTAATTATGGGGGCAGTAACAATAACTTCAGTCAGTAGTTTGCCCGGTGGCCACCTGGTCTGGGAGGAACCTGACAGGTTCCTGCAGGAATATCCTGGAGTTTTGTTTACTTCCCCACTGGGATGATGTTTTATTGAAATAGTCTCAGTATTAAATGCTGGAAAAGATGCCTTATTTCCAAGAATGAGTATGTTACTCCAGTTATAAGAGAGTTCTGCAGATCTGTACCTAGATAAGTGTTTGAAATTGCACATTTTCCAAGGTGGAATTACTGCTAGAGAATCAAGGCTAAAACAACCACATTTCTAAATGACCCCACACTATCTGTATATGAAATTATTGTGGTATTTTTCTGCTTCCAGTGCACTGCAAACTGAGTGGTGAATAGTGAAGATGTAACTTTTTCCTCCTATAAATCCTTTCTTGTAGGATTGGTATCCTGTTCTCCCCTCTGCTGCCTGGTATCCAGATGATAGCACTTTTAATAGTATTTTTTGTGAAAAAGGTAAAAAACTTTACATGTATTCATCACAAATAATTAAGTAGTAAAATTAAGGGCTGGGAAATTAACAGTGGACAAGTGCATGTGTCAATATAGACACTCAGCCTGTAGCTGTGATTTTGGCAACTTCCCCCTGCCAAGTTATCAGGGTGTAAGCAGGGAAATTCATAAAGATCATGGTGGAAATGTCTTGTTTTCAGCATTCTTTGTCTCAGTAATGTGACCAGCTGGTCAGTTGTTTGTGGGGTCCTGAAGCAGTCTGAAGTGTTGAATGCAGAACAAAGCTGTGGGTAGGAAGATGGATTCAGACTTCTCTGAACCATGAGTTTGCATTTGCTACAAAAGCAAACTCTACCCAAGAGAGTTTGGAAGAACCCATCAGAACCTCATTTTAAGAGTATATTCTTGAAGTGCTCTAAAATGACAGTTATGTCTATCAAATTCACATGAAAGTTGTTATTGGAAACTTTTGACAGATGCTATTCCAGCAATTTCAGTGTGTTTGACTTAAACCAAGCTGAAGTGGCAGGTAACAGCATCCCAAGGTCCCTTCATCTCTTTACAGGTCAGCCTGAGGAGGAATTGCCAGCCCCCTCGCAAAGTCTGGAGAACTGCTCAGATGATGACATCCTTCATGTTCCTGCTGTTCTGCCCCTCCTTCCTTGGAGTCCTGTCTGTCACTGGAGTCACTGTCTGGAGGTATGGAGGATCACTGCCCCTCAGGCCTGCTAAGCTGTGCTGTGTGACCTCAGAGCAGGCAGAGAAGTCTGCACTTCTCTATAGAAGAACTTATATTAATTGGTGGTGGAAGGTTTCAGATGCTCATGAGATTGTTCTGTATCCTGGAAACAAAGCTGAGCTTGGGAGGATGTGGCTCACTGAGGGACTTGTCCCATGAGAAAGTAGGAGGAGAAAAAAGTTGCACTGAAGTTTTGGATTCCTATTTAAATGCATCAAATATTGCTTCTGCTCCTCTTCCAAAAGATTCTGTGACCAAGTCCTGGTTCCTGGACTTATGTTATAAGTGATACTGGGTCTGCAGCAGAGAAATGCCTGGGAAAACTCAGTTGAGGTCAGCTTCTGGATTATTCATGAACTTCAGAGGCTCTTTCTGCAGGCAGTGCTGACCCTGTAGTAATGCATCTGGGCTGTCACCTGTATTTGAAAGCTGCTCTGGTTCTGTGTGTGTTGCTCTGCTCACGGAAGGAGAGCAGAAATAGACCTTTCTCCTGACAATTGTCAGCTACAGTATCAATGGATTTCAATTTCTAGAGAGACAGCTGACAACACATGAAACCAGGTGAGATGAAAGCTATCAGAACTATCATTTCCAGATGGCAAGTGGGAATTTCAGACTGTCTGGAGTGGTTCAGTTTCAAAGCAAACCCTTTCCCATTTCAGTCTACCTGGAAATGTTAATTCCTCTAATGAGCTGCCTTGTTTCACCACATTCTGTTGCTGCTGAAGATCTGCAGTGACTCATGTCCCTTAAGGCAAGGTGAAATGATGGTTCCCCGTGGTGAAATGTTAAAAAAATCCAGTTTTTCAATTTGCTGTAGCATGTGTTACAGTGATTGATGTGTTACATTTAGGTCAGGATTGTGCTCAGAGGGCTTGGTACTGATCCCTTGCAGCAAGGACTCATCTCCCACTGCACAGTCTGAGGTGGGCATTTAATGGCTGGAGAGGGACACAAGTTAAAAACAAAATACAGCTCATGGAAGTACCCTGGGAGCCCAAGGACAGCACAGGGCTATAGAAAACTGATTGATAAAATCACAAAATTAACTGATTCACTGGTTAACATACAAAGCCTTCAGTGGGTGTTTTTCCACACTTTCAGGTTAAAACCTTCAGAAGGATGTGGTCCTTTCAGAGGCTTGTCTTCCATGTATGCTGCAGTCTCTGAGTGGATACAAACACTGGAAGGTTACGCTGCCTACAAATGGGTAGTGTGGATCTACCATAACTTAATTACAAATAAACTTTTCTTCTTCATCCTCGCTACTATTGTGCTGTAAGTATCTGCTAATGAACCAGAAAAAGGCCTTTGGCAGAAAAAACTGGCAATGACAAATTGTTATTGTCACTTGTTATCCAAAATTAATCTTGTATTGTTGACTCCCTTAAATGTACCTCTCATTTTGAATACAAGCCCATAAATTTTTGGGTCTTTTCCAAGAGAATGTTTTAAGCAATTTCATGCATTTGCCAAGTTTTAAGCAATTTTATGTGTTTGCCATTCCTTGTGTAATTGTATACATGTATTTTATATATGTGTGTGTGTACAGAGATGTGAGTATATATGTCTTTTAATGGGTAAAAGTATACAAGGTACATTTCTATTTAGACACTGACCAGAATGAAATGCTCATATGCTGGACCTTCTTTGTTTTGTTTTGTTTAGAACTGTTATTTATCTTTACTGGCAAATAATACAAGGAAGAAAGACCATGACCAAACGCTTACGTGAGCAACTTGTTAATGTAAGTTTGGCTTTCAGCTCTATCTTTTGTATGATTTGGCTTCTATGTTGATTGTCTCATCCAGCTTTGTGGGGCTGTAACCTCCTTTTCCTATAACTGTGCAAGGGAGGGTGGGAGCCCTTCCCCATGGGAGCTGCAGGGAAATTTAACTCACAAACAGAGTTATTGCAAAAGAAATATATCTTCAAGATGTGCTGCTGCAGCTCCCTCTGTAGACAGATTCTTTTAGAATAGAAGGAATTATTTTGGTCAGTGGTTACTGACAGGCCTTGAGTCTCTCAAAGACAATTAGTCCATCCCAGCTAATGATCCAATATGTCTTGACTCCAGGCAGCAAAAGATAAGCTGTTTCTGCTTAAAAGACTCCGGGCAGAGCAAAGGGCAAAGAGAAGATTGTCTGCTTGGAGAGGACAAGGCCAGCAGGTCAGTGGCACTGCCCAGGTTCTGCTCTTTGGTCACTTGGTACCTCCAGCTCTGCAAACAGGCTGCTGGCTTGGGAAAAGTCTCTGCATCCAAATGTTCACTGCTTAGCTCCAGACAGCAAAAGGATGCTGTGAAAGTTCCCTAAATGTATGTTCCAGGCTGGAATTCAGCCTGAGAAGGACAGAGAAAAGTCCTTACCCTCACCAGACTGCTAATGCCAAACACTGTTTTTCAGAGAAGCTCCACTTCATACCCACCCAGGGAACCTGCCCAGGAAGTGCCAGGCTACCCAGGAAGGGCATTTGACAGAAGTCAGAACTCATCCTACAATGAGGTGAGATGGTCAAAAGAGGGAAATGTAGATTTCCCTCTATGGAATCTGGGGCATTCCATAGAGTATGCATGGAAATAATTTTGAAGATTAACTTGAACAGATGTAAAAATGTGCTCAGAATAGCTATTGGAACACTCATAATCCCAAACCTTGGAGAGTATGGTTTTGTTACAGGTAACTGGTATTTTTCAATAAAAGATAAAACATGTGAAGGAAATCATGACCTAAACCTGCTTGTGCATTTTGTTTTCAGCATCCCTTTTCTGCTGAGACCTCGAGCAGCAGTGACTTTCCACCAGGTAAGCAACTAAGGTGAAACACAGACAGCTCTTAGAAATTCAGCTCAGTAAAAACGTTTGATGTACAGACATAGCATGTGGCAGCTGCATGTCAAGGACTCAGCATTTTAGCATCTTGTGTAAAGAGAAAACAAAATGATTGGGCTTGTGGGGTGAATATTTTCTACAGGTTGTGCTTGTTGTGTCTTGTTCTAGCTTGTTGTGATAGCTTGGGGGTGGTGACTTCAAAAGGCTGACCACCAGCTGCTGTATACTAGAGAGCAAAACTCCTGGGTAAACATAATTTTGTATTATGGGAGCACCCAACAGACAGGCAGGAACTTTAAATCACTTTAGAGACACACTTCACTCCTTGGTGTGACTCTCAGAAGAGCTTACTAATGATGTAGGTCCCTAGAACATCATCATGCTCAGAATAATAAAAAAAAAAGCTATGGCATCTTGCGTGGTAGTTTGAACTATTCCATGGAAGTTCCCCCCAGAGCTCGCCAGACGAGGGGCACCAGACGAGCTGTCCCCCCTGGGCAGCACGGGGGCTCTGGCGGGGGTGCTGACGCTGTTTGCCTTGTGCCGAGCAGGCTGGGAGCCCGCCCGGAGCCACGGCGAGTCCCGGGCCGTGGCTCTCGCCCTGCGCGCCCGGGAAGCGGCGCTGGGGGAGGACGGAGGAGGAGGAGGAGGAGGAGGATTCCAGCCCTGAGCGGGCGCCGCCAGCACCGAGCGCAGGCACGGCCCGGCCGCCGCAGAAAGCAACGCTCTCTTGCACTAATGCCCGGAAGAATCACTTGATTTTTTGACCTCTAATTGGAAGAAAAACATAGAGGAACAGATTGCAAAGTGTGTCGGGACTTCGGTTTGATTGCTGGGAGAGGGAATCTCCGCGTGTTGGGGCTGTTTTGCAGCAGTGGCATTGGTGACAGACTTCCCCCAGGACTGGCAGCAACTCGTGCAGTAACTCTCCCTCCACAGCTGTTGTTGACTAAATATAAGGAAACCTGTGCCGAACTGTAAATAAAAGTTCTTTTTTAAAAATATTTTTATATCAGTTACGTTGCTTAAATGGCTTTTATCTGATCTAAGCTAAACCTGAAGTGTTGGTCAAATAAACAGGATATTAAAGTGCAGTTGTTTTTAATGACTGAGACATTGTAATGGCTGTGAAATAACTTGGGAGAAGTGGGTTCATTTTTCTGAGCCATTTTTACAGTTTACTACAGTCACTTAAAAGCAGCTTTAATGAAGCTGTTAGAACTAAGAGTTCTACTAAGAGACTAATCAAAATTCTCATCTGTGTAAAACTACTGCTTGTAAAGTGAAAGTTTATACATCTTTTCCCATAAAGGATTGATTGGAAGTAACACGTTTTTTTTTTCCTCATCCATGACTGTGAGATTTGATGCAGGTTCTTTTTATTCAGGACCACAACTTTGCCACCACCATGATAATTTTGTTTTGTTGAGCTCACTTCCTACTCCTGCCTGGTTTTTACCTCCCTTGTTGCTCTGGAAAGAGGCACATCTTTTCCTCTCGCTCATAATTTAGGCTAAAGACAACCCCAACCACCACAGGCACAGATAAAAGGACAAACTTTTATCCAAGAGCAGGGGTTCAGTTTCATTGTTTCCCTGTGTGTACAGCAGTGGAGCTGGTGTTTGCTCTGAGTGCCAGGAGCTCAAGCAGCAACCTTTGGAGCCATTAGCCAGGAGGAGTCACTTTCCCTTCAGTGGCCCCGTGGGGAGCCCCTGTGAGGCTGAGCAGTACCAGCAGAGGCCACAGCACTCCCGAGGGGCAGGGCAGGCTCTGGGCACGGGGGAAGAGACTCTTGTCATCCTGCACCTCCTTTGTGCTTCTTTGGGCCTGCATGGAGCTCAGGGTACAAAAACTCCATGCCCCCCTGCAGGTCACAGCATGAATCTGTGGCATTCCAGAAGTTTGGACTTACCCTAATTGGGACAATCAGCACAAATGTTGACATTTTACACAATGCACTTCTGCACAGCTGATAAAGAACACCTCCCTGTGAGTTCTCAGAGACTTGTTTATTGTAACTGCAGACTCTTTGAAGTTCAAGTTAAATGTGGATTACAGTTTCCATATCCCTCGGAGTGCCCTTCAATCACACAACCAAAGGTAAACTAGAAGCTCCATTTGTTCTACTGCTTACCAGCACTCAATGTATAGCTTTCTCTCCAAAATAAATACATTCATGTGCTGTGTCATTTCTTCATTAGAAGAAGCAATTTCCTATCCTCCCTTGGATCTCTTAAATGGTCTGGAAGATAAGAAGCTACTCAAGTTGTATTTGTTAATTCTCAGAACCTTCACATCACACATGGAAAGTTGGCTTTTTCTTCCTTGCCAGGATTCAGCACAGCCATCTTTCCATGCAGGGCAGGGAAATATACTCATCTTCTATTTTGGCACCATTATTTGCAGTTTCTGTTTTAAGAACAGTAATGTAGATGATTTTAAGGTGCTATAATTCAACCTCAAATTAGTATACACTTGTAGAACATGCTGTTAAAATTACTAACATCAAGTTACGATTTAAAATTTTGACACCAAAATTGCTGATATGAATTTAAGAACCAAATTTTAAACAAAGGAATATCCAGAGAACCATAAAACCACCTGCACAGACAAGATATGGCCCAATTTGCTTGTCAAATCTCATTCTTTCACATGTCTGTGATTTCCTCAGAGTGTGTATGGCTGCACCACAGCTTTGGCCAGTGCACCAAAGGGGTTTCCTGTATTTGAGATGTGACCACAGGCAGCAGCCAAGTGCTGCCCTGCCTTCCCCAGAGCTCTCCTCAGCAGTCCCTGAGCACTGCTGGCTGCAGCCCTGCCCAGGAGGGCAGCGTGTGGGGCTGGGTCAGTAGTGAGGGTCACAGTCCTCCACCAGGCTGTCGGTGATGTAGCTGCAGTCAAGGACACTTTCGTAGTAGCTCTTCTCTGCAAACGTGTTCACTGTCCAGGCAACCACTCGAACTCCTCTGGAAGCCCAGTGCCTCACATAGTCCCTGCAAGGAACAAAGGCACCCTGAGAGGAGCCTGACACTACACACAGTCAAGGCAGGCAGTGCTGAGGCCACAGCTGAGCTCTGCTCTTGCATCAGCATTGCATCAAGGAACAATAATGCATCACCTTCCACAACATCATCTTTTTCTGTTCTCTTATTGTAAATAGGCAAAAGCAACAAATGCTTTTCCTCTTTGAGATAAACTTAAGATCCAACAGAATATAAAAATTCAAATTAAAAAGATAGAGGCTTAAAAGAATAAAATAGCGTGGAGTACAGAAATTATCAAGACACCTTACCCAACACTAAATGGAACATTTGATAAGCACACACTGTGTTAAACCCTACAGACTAACAGAAGTGAGTATCTCCTGATATATGGACATGCTTTAACACTTACTGAGAAACGAAGTTTTTCTGTATGAGGAAAGCTGACACCCCACACAATCGCCACAGGAAACTGTGCAGGCTCCAGTCCAGGATGACATCCATCACCATGTACAGGTAATGCTTCCAGCAGGAGGTGAACCGGGGTGTCCCATCTCCCAGGTGACTCAGCTGCCAGGGCCGGTGTGTCAGTGCTGTCACAACATTTCTGTCAGCTTGTCTCATCTGGAGGACCAAGGAGACAAGACTGAAATTCATCCAAAAGCCCAGCTCTTAGGTAAAAAACAAAATAAATGACATAGGAGTCATGCAATGTGTATAATGGAAAAAATAATAGTAAGTAGACTTGGCAATGAGGATGAGGAAAGAGTTCTAGGAGTAATGTAGAACAAGAGGTTATTTAGCAGGCCATACACCAACTCTAAGAGCAATGCACATTTTTCTGCGTTGCTTTCAGAAGAGAAGTGCTGTAGATTCCTATTTGCATCTAATGAGTAGAGTGATCTAGTAAGATTATGCATTATGCTTCATTTGTTTTTAAAAGCCTTAGCAACTTGAGCAACCCAAAAGTAACCTGGTACTGGGAGTTCTACAGCACACTGAAATTCCCAGACGAGACTAAAAAAAATAAAAAATAAACTTTTAGGGAACATCACCTTATAAACAACATCTGGCATGAAAGAACAGACTATGCTGCTGTTATACAAATCTGGAAATTCCTGGTAGAGTTGTTTCAGGGCAGCAACTGCCTGCAATTAGAGACACACAGAGATGTCATACATACACTCATGCTTAATTTACACTGCAAAGTCGTTTTAGAACAATCTTAAAAACACTTCCCTGTTTTGTGTTGCAAGATTGAAATAGAAATGGAGAAGAAGAAAAACAGCATCTTGTTTATAGCATTAACACAGAAATGACATTTTGGGTTTTTTTTGCAAAAGAATTCCTTTTCATTACTCTGTTTACAACAATGAGCAGGATTCTCAGTGTTTGGAATACCCTTAAATATGTTGTAGATAAAATTTTTTAGTACTACCTAGGGTTTAGTTCAAGAGGAAAATGAATTTATTCCCACATTTTGCTAGGCTAAAGAAAAAAATTATTCTAATTGATACAAAATGTTAGTGATGGATCATTCACATCTGCCTGCAGTAATGCAAATTACAGATCCCTTGTGGGCTCCCTTCAGCACAGCAGGGAATTCCCTTTGCTTTCCTTCACAGCAGCGGCATGAGCTGAGTGCAACACTTGCACAGGCCTCGTGGTAATTTTAAGTTGCAGCTTCCCAGGACAACTTTGGGTGACACAAGCAGCAGACCTGGGCTTGCTGTGTTAAAGAAGGGATTGTACCACATGGACCAGTGTGAGACCAACACAGAAGCAGCTCAGAAACCCAAAGAAGGTGCAAGGGCAGGTGTCTTGCTGCAGTGAGCAGTACCTGATTTGCATGGCCTTTGACATCAAAGTAGATTGTAAGATTGTGATGCATGGACTCCACAACAGCTTCTCTCAGAGTTGGTACCTTTTCATCCCGGAACTGGCTCCTGTGGAAATGGAGAACTCACTGGAATGCAGTCACCATCCCTGTGCACACACGTGGGCCTGCATATCCCCAGCCACACAGAGCTGATTCCTGTCAGACTTTGCTGCTGCACTGGTACTGGAGGTGGGATCCAAGGCTCACCGGCCCCGTGTTCCACCCCAAAACACCAACCCCAGTTCTTCAGCTCTTTCCCCAACTCCCACAAACTTTCAGTCCCAACTGCTGCCTTCCTCCTGCTCCTGCTGCACTCCCCAGCCCTGAGCCAGAAATGCAGATCCTGGCAGAACAGGCAAGACAAGGTGAGGATTCAGCAGGAGCAGCTTCAGCCATCAATAAATCATTCCTGACAGGGTGACAGTGAACAGCAGCTGCTCGGCAGTCAGTGCCTGTGGAAATTCCCGCTGTGGTGTGGCCCAGGTGATCACCTTTCCAGTGAGACAGGGAGGATACTCCTTGTGCCACAGACTCCCAGGTGGCACATCTGCAGCATTCCCTGATGCAGTGTCTCAGGAGCACACACTGCAAGTTCTTCCTCTGAAATGGACTCAATTATGATACTGCAGAAATTGTATTGTAATCAAATTTTTAGTAATGTATAAAAATATTTTCCCCTGCATACCCCTAGGAAGGACCTAGGGTCACAGTGAGGCTACCCAAAATCTGTCTAGCTCCTTTTCAACAGTATAAACCTGATGCATAGAATCCCCAAAACACAGTCAGGCAAGAAATACGTGTGAATAAAATTTATCTTAGAAGTAAACCCTCTAGCCAATTCTGACATATCATGAAGATCCCAGCACCTTTAGCGTCCTGCAGTCAGCTTAGGACAAGCTTATGTAGAGATTGACCTGTTCCACATTAGATGCCTGTGGATTTTGTCCTCAAAAGCCAGTTTATCTTGACTCTGTTTCACTGTTCCCAGTGTAGTGATGGGTAAGGAAATATAGTCTCATATGCTTCTAAAAGCAAATTAGAAGTAGCACATAGGACTAAGTTTTAAATTTTAAAAAACTTTCATCAGTTATAGATCAAATCAATAATTTGGTTCATCAGGAATTATTTTTCCCCTGCTGAAAGAGTAATCCCAGAACAGCTCATTTACCGTAGCCTGTGTTTTGCAGATGGATTCAGCTTCCTAATTTCCTCAAAAGTCAAGTCCCGCAGTCTCCCAGCCCCATCCGTTGTCCTCTCGACTGTGTCATCGTGCATGAGAATGGGGACACCATCTGCACTGAATTCAAGATCCAGCTCCACGCCTGTTGCTCCATTCTCAGCTGCCTTAAAAAAAATTTTAAAAATCACATACACAACAGAAGAGAAAGCTTTATAGATTTGACATAGGTACAGCTAAAATTGGCTTGTATTTTGGTTAAAAAATAATAAAATATTAATGTACTTTTCAGTAGTCCTCATCTGCAGAACAAAGCAGGTTTTATCCAAGTCACTGTCAGAGCACTCATAGATCAACTGGTCCACATAATCCATTTTGCAGATAAAACCATGGTGATTATGCCTCAGTCTTGGGATTGAGCTGTTTCAGGATAAAAAAGCAGAAAAGAATCCTGCTCTCTCCTTCTGATGTAATAACCCTGGAGTCCTTAAGTTATATTATTTTCTTAAAGGCAAGGAAAGCAAATGTCTACAGTTTACATAATCTACAGAAGAACACTTAGCAAGCACTGTTTAACAGTGTCAGTAAACATGGGTGTGTACCAAGCAATAGATGGATGCAGGCAAATCCCTGCTCCTCTCTGAGGAATGGCCTTATCAGAGAGCAAGGAGCAGCCTTAGAACATTTCACACACCCTGTTCCTGCCCTGGATCTTTCCCAAGAACTCCAGAAAAACACTTGAGTGAAGTGCACACAAGACCACTTGCTCTGAAGGACAAATGCCCTCTCGGCAAAAGGGACAATGCGCCAGAAAGACAAAAACCAGGTATGTACTAGAGGTTACCTACAGGTGTCTGCTATGTAAGGGTTGTGCAGCTTCAGAATTTATCAGGACTAAGATTCCTGTCTGATGCAAAGCTAAGAGACCCTCAGAGCAGCAACATCACAACCTCATAGGAACACTACATTCAAGAGACCAATAATCACTATTTCGAATGATTTTCAGCCCCAGACTGTGAAGCCTGGCTGTGCCTTGACGCCCACAGAAGAGGCAGCAGTAACTCATGGCAGGGCTGCACACAGTGAAGTTCTGGTACCAGATTTTCTCCTAGCTTTGGATTCTCATCACAGATCTTTAAGGTTTAAAAAACCAAACAACCTGTTACTGATTTGCTGCCCGCTCTCTATGTGCTGTTGCTACATCAACAAAATACAGCATTTCATTATCGCTGCACTGATGAAATATCCATCAGCACCGAGGCTCTAACAGCTCCCACAAGATTCAGATCTCATCTGAATGCCCTTGGGGATGAAAGCCTGACCAGCCGCACAGCTTCCAGCAGCTATGGGGAGAACAGCCGGAGTTACTCACGGTGAGGAGGGCTGGGTGCTGGAAGGGCGGATTACCAGACACAACCCACCAGGCCCAGCAGGCTGTGCCCGTGCCCCGCCAGCCCCGGGGCCCGTGCTGACCTGTCGGATGGCCGCCAGAGTGTTCTCGGGCGCGTCGTGCGCGCCGCCGCGGTGCGCGATGCGGGCGGCG
>VZTN01010331.1:601185-625526 GCA_013400515.1 Erpornis zantholeuca
CCATGGGAGGAGCGCCGGGACCCAGGGGGAGGCGATGCATCGGCCCCAGCCTGCGGCGGGCTCGGTGTCCCGGAGCGGGCGGGCAGGAATCGGCCGGAGCGCCGTGCGAGGGAACAAAGCGTTGTCAGGCCTTGCCAGGCGGTGCTGGGTTCGCTCTGGTGGGGACGGGCAGTGACAGATATTTGGGCGCTTTTGAGGAAGCAAGGCTGTAATTTATCTTTTTTTTTTGGTGTAAGTATTGGCGTCTGTTCATACAGAGATGTATCGAGGCGGAGGCTCACGGGAGCGAGACACAAATTCCTCTTAGCTCCCTAGGCGTATAAAGACTCATTTTCTTTTTTTTTTAATGCAATAGGGCTTCAATTTTGTTTGGTTTGTTTCCGGTTCGGTTTGGTTTTTTTGTTTTGTTTTTTTTTTAGAGTCGATAGCATCTGTCCCGTTGTAGAAGATCTCAAAGGTTTAGTCTTTGATGGAAATTAAGATTATCTATAGCAGGTGCAGTTTGCTAAATCTTTCTTATCTCAGTGCTTGCTTTCTTCTCTGTGCACTTGTAATCATCGTTTTTGCTCGTATATGCAGATTTTCCTTTTATAGGGGAAAATAAGGAGGAGCTTTGCAGGCTTTGTTAATGAAAGGAAAAAGAGAAACTTAGTTCATTTTTTTAATGCAGAATTTGTTTCCCAAAACATAGTGACACAGTGGTGGTGTTGTTTTCCCTTCAAGGTTCTTGGAAGTACCTGGGAGAGTAACATTGCTATTCTTTACAGCTTAGATGACATGAAGATGGAGGACTATGAAATATTCTGTAAGAAACATCTTTCCAGAATCCAAGAAGAGACAATAAAAGGAGAAACCTCATTGACTGTTCAGCAGAAAAATATCTCCCTCATTCAATTCCATGGAGTCCCTGTGCTGTCCCCTCTGGTAAGGCCTTTTTTATCCCTTTTCCTCCCTGGTGTGCTAACTGTGCTATTGGCACTGGCTTTGATGTGCACATGTAATGCTTGTACTGAAGGTGTCTGTGTGAGCTGTCATCTGACCTGCTGCTTACTGTATTCTAAGCATTCCTAGCCTTAATCTTACAAAGTAAGGGATAAAATGTACTTTTTTCCCCCTACACTGCATTTCCTTTAATTTTTGAAAAGTTGCCTTCCTAGGGGGAGCATAAGTGTTTCTCAATTGCTGGGATTAACTGCATGTAAAATCATATTGACATTTCAAATATTGAACATGTGAGTTAGTTCAGTGGTGTAAAAAAAACATAAATGGGAAATACTGAAATAGTTAAAAAGCTTTTAAGTAAATTTTTTTTGCATGTGTTTGCATCTTCCTCTAATGTATTCCACAGGCTCATCAATTATGTTAAGTCATTCTGTGCTAATGCAAACAGAGCTAAACTGGAGATTGTTGGTAGTTCCTGCAATACTGCAGCTGACTTCCTTTGTTTCAGTGATGGGAAGAAACAGGAGAGAGTTTCTAACAACAATATCCAAAAATCGTGATACAGATATAAATTGCAGATGTATTCTTAATTTACAAATGCATGGATATTGTAAGGGTTTTTAGAAAAAATGTCTGAATCCTGTGTCAGATTGGTACAGTAGCCTGTAATGTTCATGGAAAATTTTATAAATGGTGTTTTAAATTCATGTTTATTTGCATGTGTGCCAAGAAGGCATTTTGTACACCTTCCCTTAGAAAATTGGTTGAAAAGAAGTTGGCATTTAACATGTGCACAGAATCTCAGGTGATTGCTGTTTTTCTAATGGTTTTGTTCTGTTGCTTCTCTTTTGAATTTATTTCTGTAATTCTGTATTGAAATTTGCATTTAGTGGTACAAACTATGCTTCTTACACTCTGTTTTGCAGCTTAGCCTTGAAAAGAAAAAGGAAATACAGCAGTATAAGAAGAAAGCACTGGACCTAGAGATCAGGAAACGAGAGTCCCGGACCAAAGCTTTATTGGATCGTGTTCAGGAGATTGTAGAAAATGTCCAGGTAGGGTTAGTCCAGACTTCCTTAGAGATTTACAGAAAATCACTGCTTATAGGCATTTAGAGGAATTGTTGAGGTTTAAGTATTGCCCAATGCAAACATGAAATTAATAGCAGCTAACTCTCCAGAAGCAGCATTTGCTACTATTCCATGCTACATGTCCTGATCATTGATTATTTAGTGATATTTATTGTAGTGCACAGGATTTCCTTTTCACTGCTTGTTTTGCTCTGTGCAAAAGACAGAGCTCACTGCTGCTTTTGTAAGTGTGTTGGAAATAACTGTATTGTTAAAACAAATGAATAACTCCCCTGAGTTAGAGCTTGCTTTATTTGCAATCTTATAGTTTAATCAGAAAATAATCTATATTCAGCCTTATGATTACAGAATTCAAATTACCTTCAGAACAACTTGAAGTTCTGTTGTGTTTTTTACAATTTTACTTCAGATATTTTGTTTCCTTTGCTGTTTCAATGATTAATATAGTAGAGGTTTAAATTTAAAGCCTATTAAATACATCTGATCAAGGATTTATTACAGGTCTTTGGAACAGTTGTAGTACAGCCTTTAAACTAAACTGTTGCTTAAAGAAGCATAGTTAACACTGCGTTTGTTGAGTTACCAAGGTGGCAAACAACTGTTGCTAGTTTGGATTGTTTACTGAGTGAATGTGGTAACAGTCAGCTGGCTTGGGGTTTGACCAGCAGACCAGGAAAGTATGTTCAATACAAAAATAATTGAAGCATTTTTTTCCCAAATGTGTCCTTTTGATAACCAAGATGCAGCACCTATCATAATTGTACTGTGAAAGTCCTTTTAAACAAATGCTGGCTGGAAGTAACATGCAATTCTCTCTTAAATAAAGTTGTTTTTTTCAATTTTTTAAGTTCAAGTGAAGTTTGCAGGAATCTGAGATTCTGAGATTTCATTGAAAGTGTGTCATTTTCTACAATTTTAATTTGCAGATGAAGAAAGGACCTAGCACAAGTGATGTGAACACACCAGAGCCTGAGAGCTCTTGCCCTGATTTGGATTCAAAGGCTTTGACTGACTTCACAGTTCTGTCAGGTATCAAATCAGCACGTTCTCCTGAAAGGCACAGTTCCACAGACCTGGAAAAGACACCAGAATCTAGACCATCAGGTACTGCAGGGCAAATGACATCAAATGTGACAGAAGCAGTTAGAGCTGCAGAAGAAAATGCTTCTTCAAAGCCGAGCGAGAGTCGCCTCCCGAGAGATGTGCTGCGTCCGAGGGCTGCCTCTCCTGACAAGGTGTGTAACAAGCTCCCATCTCATGCTCTGCAAAAGCAGGAGGGACGAGTGGGGTCTCCGTCGGACGAGGATGTCCAAGACCCGTGTGTAATGAGCCTTCAGAACCTGATCAAGAAGTCTAGGGAGTACATAGAGAAAGAGCAAAGCAAGCGTACCTCAAAAGGCAGCTCCAAGAGGAGTACGAGTGAAAGCCATTCGGACAAAGAGAACGATGGTGCTAAAACAACTGACTCTGTGAAAGAGAGAGCGAAGGTTACAGGCAGAAGTTGCACTGCTCAGATGCTCGATAAACCCAGTCTTAATAAATCAAATACCCTTCTCCAAGGTGCCTCTACTCATACAAGTAACACAGGTATGTCCACTTCATCCAGTTTTTCTAAGGTGGACATACCTACGAGAGTTGGAACACCCCCTTTAGTGGATTCAGATTCAGATGAGGAATTGAAAAAGAATTCTGTGTTTGAGCGTGACAGCAGCATTGTCAGGAGCCTCACAGGCTCTTATGCCAAACTGCCGAGCCCAGAGCCAAGCATGAGCCCTAAAATGCACCGACGGCGCCCAAGGCCTTTATCCATGGGACACATCATTATAAACAACCCCGTGAATGCTTACGAGTTAAGTCCTAAAGGCAAGGGCAGAGCAATGGATTTAATCATGCAAGACATTGCAGATAAAAACAACGTGTCCGAATCGGTGCCAAAGTTCCTGGTGGACTTCCCCGCGGTTTGCCCTGGCAGAGTTCCTGGTGTCAGCAGGAATTCTTCAGGCCCTTGTGATGGGTTGGGGGTGGGCAAAGCAAATCGCCATTCCTTTGGGCTCTTTGAAAGCAGAGGAACGGTGTCGGCCACGGTGGAAGGACAGGTGGTGATGGACAGCAGAGGGCCATATAAAGTAGAGACCAGCACTGGTGTGGTACCTCCAAAGGTGAATGAGCCCTTCGCCATCAGTCAGTCTACAGTGACACAGAAGATCCTGGCTGTGAATGAAATGAAACCTGCTGCTGTGCCAGAAAACACTAAGTGTAATTCTCCGATGGAACTCAATAAGTCTTATGATGTAGAAAATCCATCTCCACTACTAATGCAGAGCAAGAATGTGCGGCAGCAGATGGAGAGTACTCCGAGTGCTTCCTCGGCACACGACCAGCTTCCAGAGAATTTTGAAAAGGTGAAACGTAGACTTGATTTGGACACAGACAACTACCAAAAAGAAAACAGTCCCTGTGTTCTAAGAGTTGGAATGGAAGAGCAAGAGAAGCAGTGGTTGCAAGAACAGAAATATCCTGTGGGATCAGTTTACATTACCAAGAATGCAGTCCTTGAAAATATGGCGAAAGGTAAGAGATTCCTTGTACTCGAGGATTACTTCTCAGTTTACAAATCCTTTAGAAAAAACCCCAGTGGTCATCAGTCATTGGTGTTTCTAAGTCTGTATGTGTATCAAAAGGCTAAAATTTTACTGGGTGTAAATTTTTTTCAGTAGCCTCATTTCTCTAATTTGACATCACAAATACTAATTTCTTGCTTGAATCCAGAAGTTGGAATTTAGTTGTACTAAGAAAGTTGTCTTATGCCATGAGGTCTAAATAAGACTACTAAAAGAAAAGATAACCCCTGTAAATTAAAAAACCAAACATAGAGCTTTTTTCTTCAAATTCAAGACTTACTTCTGTGTGTGTCTTTACCAAATGAGGCTGAAGTGGCATAAATAATGTCAATTCACTCTAGCAAGTGTAAAATTTTAGAGCTGTATTTTCCATGTCTATTTTAATATACATACTGAAAACTTGATATCAAGGAAACCTGATGTCAAAGACATCTTTTTCACTTTTTACTGACGATGCAAGTTACTTCTGATAAAGGATATATGTCTCTGGCACAGATCATACAGAAGGGATTTAATACTTTATTCTTTGTTACATATTTTCTCAGAAGATATTTTAAAAACTAAAATGTTGGCTTTTGAAGAAATGAGAAAGAGACTTGAAGAACAGCATGCACAGCAACTGTCAATTCTGATAGCTGAACAAGAGAGAGAACAGGAGAAACTGCAGAAGGTAAGGTCAGCAGGAAAAATTCTAAGCAAAGGTTGTGTGCCGTGTGGAAGTTTGTCAGGAAGCAGTTGGGTTTAAATGTATATTCTGTTGCTTCACAGAATTAGAAAAATAGTCTCATGGTTGAATCTTCCTTTTGTAGGAACTGGAA
Organism: Erpornis zantholeuca; assembly: GCA_013400515.1. NCBI lineage: Eukaryota > Metazoa > Chordata > Aves > Passeriformes > Timaliidae > Erpornis > Erpornis zantholeuca. The sequence continues at coordinate 606,658 of VZTN01010331.1, forward strand.
GAGCAGGAGAGACAGTTGAAAGGAAAGAAGGTTACTACAACGGAAATAGAAATTTCCAAAGTGAATATTAACAGTAGGATGGAGTTGGAGTGGAGGAAAAAAAGTGAAAGTGGCTTGCTGGAAAGTGTGCAGTCTCAGCTGGAGACAGTCCATAACACAAACTCCACCAGCATTGGTAAAACTGGGAGGGAAGAATGTAGATGAAGTGTTGTGATATATTTTGTTCTACAGTGCTTGACTGGAGCAGCTGCCCCCTCGTATGGATAAGTGCAGTGTCCCTGCCCTAGGGCTGCTCAGGGTACACAGACAGCTGCTGCCCTCAGCTGGGGACAGCATTTGTGAAACAAAGTCTCTTGCATCTTTGTGTCTCTGCATTTAGCACAGGTTCAGCCATTCTCAAACTGTTCCATGCACTGCATTTGTTATGTAACTGTTTTAGGGCACATCCAAGGAAAACAAACTAAGAATAACCTCCTTTGATCAAGGATGAGGATGTGGATTTGCATCATGTCCCAGAAGGATTATCCTCGTGCCATGTAGCTGCACAGCACTGGGCCAGGTGGTCACATTTATGTAGAAGGTTTAGAGGGCTCTGCCAAGGGATCTCAGCTATAGCTGATGGAACACCTCTCCTGAAATGAAATGTTTTGTTCTGTTTAGCAAATTTTGCATGGAAATCAATCAAATATTCAGCTTGCTTCTTGCCTATAATTGAACTTGTGGACAAAGCTGTGACCCCCAAGCTGAGTGTATACACAGACACAGGCACTCCTTCGTTGGCAGAAGTGTGTGTTGAACTCTGTGTTCTGCTTTGTGTGCAGGTTTTGCTCATACAACACCCAACACCTTTGCTTCAACAAGTGAAACTTCATTCTATCTCTGGGGACCATCAGGTAGTGGAGTTATAAAAACCTCAGTATGCAGGCCAAGTAATAGGATCAAAACTAGGTGGACTCAGGTAAGGGGAAAAAAAAAAGATTTATTTTTATCTTAAAAGGCCCTCATGTTTTTGTAAGGCACTGATAAGTTTATGACAGCTGTGCAGTAATAAATCTCACAGAAAATTTTAGTATCCCTTCCTATGTCAACTTTGATTAGGTAAGAGAACTGTATAGGTTATTATTCATATATGCAAAAAAATAATTTAGCAATATATTGCATCTGCTAAATTATAGTGGGTAGTTTTGGCCCAGTCAGAGCTTGAAAACTTATGTCACTTGATGGATGTTATTTGACAAATAATTTGTAATTCTTCCTTTTTTAATCCAAAGTTTAGAAAAATGTTTTGTTTTTTTTATAAGGTTTTCAGTCCGGAGATACAAATGAAGTTTGACAAGATCACTGCGGTCGCAAAGGGATTTCTTACTCGTAGACTCCTGCAGACAGAAAAACTGAAACATCTTAAGCAAACTGTAAAAGTAAGATCAGCTTTTTTGTAATAGGCAGCTTCTTCTCTTGTTTGTTTTTGTTCCTGCCTTCCATTGACTGATGAAATCCTGCATTTTCTGCTCTCAGAGGATTTTGGGGCTGTTACATGAACATGTTTGAGTGTTGCATTGCTTAGTGTCTTAAGGTCCAAGTCAAACTAAGAATCTTGTCCTATGTGTACTGTTTGTAATTGCTTTGTTATGAAGGGTTATGCCTGGTGCTTTCTCTTATTTTCCCATCTTTCCCAGGATACTATGGAATTCATAAAAAATTTTCAGTCTGAAGCCCCATTGAAAAGAGGAAGTGTGTCAGCACAAGATGCATCCCTTCATGAAAGAGTGATGGCTCAGGTGACACAATTTAAACCTTTTTGTTTTGTCTTTCCTACCTATTCTGCTTTTGTAATATAAAAACATAAAGCCTTGAGAGTGGCTTTGTTTAGAGTAAGAGAAGACGTTTAAAGAAGAGAAGATTCCATTTTTCTGCTTGTCGCAAAATTACTTAATTCCAAAATTATGAAGGGTTTTGTTTAGATTGAAAGTGAAAAGAGCTTGATGATCAAAACCATGGACAGATAAACTTGACTGAATATTTTATTAACATTTGAGTTATTCTTTCCAGCTGCGAGCTGCTCTGTATGACATCCATGACATCTTCTTCACAATGGAGGCGTCAGAGAGAATGAACATTCTGCGTCACGATCGGGAAGTTCGTAAAGAGAAGATGCTCAGGCAAATGGTGTGTTATATTCCAGGGAACATAAACTGTGTCAGGACTTTTAAGTACTGAATCATTTTGCACTTAACCCTGTACAGTGTTTCTTAAATCTAAATTTTTAATTATGCTTTTGTAGGTAACTTTTTTCACTATCTTCTTTTTTTTTAGGATAAAGTAAAGAGCCCAAGAGAGCGAGTGACACTTTCAACAGCTACGCAGAAATCTCTGGACAGGAAAAAGTACATGAAGTATGTACAGCTCTCCCTTGGGTGGGGAGGGCTGGTGGGAGAGGGTCAAGAGGAGGAGTAGAAGGCACAGGAAATAGTGATGAGAAGTTTATGGAATAACATAAACTTTTTTTGCAAACTGACATCTATGCTAGGAAGAATGAGTAAAAAAAGCTTTCCAGGTGTCTGGTGTCTTGCTAATTGTATTTTGCTCTTACTTTTAAGAGACTTCTTGTTTGTACGGAGAAGAATGTTTGTTCTAAGTTGTGCATTTATGCTATAATGCAGTGGTGGATTCTTAGTGTATGGTTCATTTTGCAAATTGTAAAAAGTGCCCCAAGTGATTTTATCTATCTAAAGTGCCTAGCAGTAGAGATACTCTATCAAGTATCTCTGGCAAAGTGGTTTTGGGCAATGGTAGCAGGCATCCTGCAACACAGTGGAGTGAACAATTGTTACCATGCTCCTGAGTAAAGAAGTGATGCTGGCAGTATTACATGTAGGTGTAGTTCCTTTTGTAGGCTTTGAGTGTTTCTGTTCAATACCTGGATCATGATTTGCTAACTGAAATATATTTCAATACTTTTGTTTCTCTAGGGCTTCAGAAATGGGAATACCAAGTAAAAAAATAATCATAAAACAAAAAACTTCTGAAAACCGGTGGGTGATGGTTATTTGTATTAGGATGCTTTTAAGAAACTGTCTTATAATGATAGATTCTCTGATCTGTATTGTTGGTTTGCCATTGATCAGCTCAATTCCTGCTACTATTATCATGAAAATTAGTGAAATCTGATTTACCATGGCCCAAGAAAAGCGTTTATTAGCTGACTACAAGTTAGGAAAGATATGTTTTCTTCAGAGTCAGTTCTGAAGTTTTATCTTCAAAAAATTTTTTTTTATGGCTTTAAGTCTCAGTGCTCAGGTTCAATATTTTTCTCTGAGATGCACTATTAAGCTTCAGTTTGGCACTCTTCCCAATACCCTTTGCTTTGCAGTGGAGTTATTGATGATGCTTATCTTTAGGAAGCTGTCAGAAAAGAAGTAGCTTTCTGTCGTGAAGAAAGTTTTGTTCCTTGATTGTGTGATTGTTTGCTCAGATCACAGAAATTACAAGTGTTAGTACATGTTGTTCAGGCAGACAACAGCTGCTCCCTTATGAGGCCTGTCTGCACCCTTTTCTTGTATTTAAAGTCACATACCTGGCATCCCTTAAAAACAGTTTTTTTCCCATGTTTACCCAAAAGCTTTGAAGACATGCTGTCTGCTCGTACAGTTCAGCCTTCAAGGAAGGAATTCAGCCCTTTTTCCTGTGTGTTCTCATCAATAACTGGCAACCCAAAGCACTGTTGAGGGAAATCTATCTCTGTGCTTTTTTGTTTCTTCATTTTAAATAGTGGAAGTAGTAATCCTATTCTGGAGTCTTAATTCCAGCCGCTTTGCCTACATGTCATTTGCTTTACAAAACCTTAGCCTTTCTGAAATTTGTTATGCGAAACATGAATCATAATTCAGTATTTTTGAGAGATTTTTAATTTTAAAGGGAAAAAAACACTAATTAAAGTTTGTGTTTTAACAGCATACTTCAACCAAACCAAGGACAGAATGCCCCTGTTCACAGACTGCTTTGCAGACAAGGGTAAGAACACAGCATGTTTGTAGCCTAAAGATGAAAGTAAATGCAAAGTGCAAGAACAGTGGTTGCTGGGTAATATTTACACATAATGGTGCAGCTGCTGTTCAGAGTAAAAATAATTGCTTCTCTCAGTATTTTGAGAGAGTGATGAAGCTTTGTTTTACCTTGTACTGCAGGAGAATATTTATCGTTGTCATCCTCTTGTGTATCGTCTTCATTTACACTGTTCCAACATTTCTATTTGTAACATTCATTCCACGAAGCTTTGCTTCCACTTAATGAAATATGTGTATTTTTATATGTAGACTGGAATGCCATGGTATCTAAACTAAAGCAGTTTCTGGAGTAGAGTTTTTCAATCTGTTCATGGGGAGATGTTCTCTTACTTAATCTATGTAAGCCATACTGGTGTCAGTAGGAACTGTACAGGAAGAGGCACTGTGGAACATTGTAAAAATGTTTTCATGCCAAACACATTTTGATAGTGTCTATAGTTTTGTATACAGCCTTTCAACTTTGTTGCAAGTGACTTATTAACTCTTTTATGTTTAATTAGAACCCCTAAGACCCCAGTGAATGGGGTTGAGCAAAATAGAAAGAAGTCCTCAGAGAGCAGAGTGTCTAACAAGGCTGTTTCAGGTGTGTAGAAAATTGGTGCTTGGATCTTATAGTAAATAAGTTACTAGCATCTAGAAAAAATAAATTGGCAATATATTGTTTTCCTTTCCTTGTGCACCTGCTTTGCTATGCCTTAAGTCTAACCTATCTCTTCAAAACATCCACTTTCAAATTCTATAAACATAGTATATAGAATGTGCTGCACAGCTCATTTGCTTTCACTCACCAGATGCCCAGCCATAAGAAAGATTGCCAGATATATTCACTGGAACTGTTGAGAAATGGATAGTAGTCAAAATAGACTTGGATTAGAATTTTTGTGTCATTTGATTCTTAATTCTGTACACACATCTTCAGCATGGAGCATATTGAAAGAACAGGAAGGACAGTTTCTGTTTTTTAAATTAGATTTAAAATTTCTTAAATGACAAACCTAAATTTATCAAAAGGTAAAGTGGTTTATAGGCTTTAAAACTATTTAAGATATGAATTACACATTTTTCTGGAAGGAGGGTTCCACGAGTCAAGTATAAAAATTGGGAATTTAGGGACCTTATAAGGGAAATGTGTAATGTAATAGGATTTAAATTGTTTTCCATAATGTTTTCAGTAATCTCTGTGTATCAAGGATGAAACCTTTCCTGTAAGGGAAATGCATATTTGTTGCTGCCTCAGAACAATGGTGGCAGGGAGTATCTGCAAGTTTGAATGCAGTGTGTTTTACACTGTTTAAATGTGATGTTTTCCCAGATGCTACTTTCTGAGGATTTTTTATTTGCATTATCATTATTTTTCACTGGGTGGTTGGTTTTGGTTGTGTGATGTTTCCTGGTGACAGGAGCAGCTGTCAATGGTTTAGGCTTGCTGTCTGGTGTGGCTGTAGCTTGAGTGATTGGGGTGTCTGCTGGTTTATCTTCCTGCCCCTCTGCCTTTATCTGCTGTTTTACAGTATGATTTCTTTTCCCAAACCTGCTGAGGAAAGGGTGACTACAGCTGGCTTTCTATCAGAGGATATTTTTCCTTCTGAATTTGTCTCAAACCGAGACAGTGATAACTGTCTGCAGAAGAACTGTCACCGTTTTCATGCAAATTTGCCTTCTGCAATTCCTTAGTCTAGATTGCTGTGGGACTTTTGCACACCCATATGCTATTCCTGTAATACCCTGTTCTGTGTGTGAGATTTTTATATAAGTTGGAGAACACTTGAGGTGAGCTAAAGGGTGGTGTTAGTCACTAATAAAGCACCACATCTGTCAGCCTAGTTGTGTGTCCTGTGAGAGCCCAGGTGAGCTGAAGGGCTCAGTGTGAATGCCTTTTGTGTAGTGGAGCCTGCTGAGATGTGAGGGCTCTGGGCATTCCCAAAGCTGCTTGGGCCTGTGCTGAAGGTAGCCCTCAGACACCTGTGAGTAACACCACAGCTCCAACCAAGAGGAACTGCAGAGCCTAAAAAGCACTGGCACTTCCTCTGTCACGTTCATTTACTTGCCTGGTAGTCATTTCTCTTCCATGGCTGTCTTCCATCCCCACTGCTCTGCACCCATGGTATGATTTCCACTGCCTTGTGTCAATGTTTGCTCACACTGCTGCACTTTGTTGGTAACTGCTTGAACCTAAAGAATGCTGAGTTGTGCTACTTTTTAGCAGCCTGCGGTGCTGAACCCTCATTACTGGAAGATACTTGTGCTATGCATAGTATAATATGGATTTTTAAATATATGTATATACTTGTTCCCTGTATTTTTTGTTTATTATTTTTTTACGTAAGCACCCTTTCTTTTATAAGGGCTCTGCCTGATGACATTATTCATACTGCACTTCTAATTCTGGTTGTCTTATATTGACATAGAGGAGACTACAGCTGTCCCTCGTTATAATTAATGTGACAAAAGGAAAGAGTCATCTTAAATATTCAATTAATATTTTTTAATTGATAATTTGTTTAAAAGTAATGCATGGCTTAGTTAAACTTACCAGCCATTTAATCTGTCTTGGTTATGCAATAATTCTTTTAAAAATTTGTGAATTGTGGTTGTAGCTGTTTTAGAGTAGCTGAAAAGAAGATATGATAGTTATCAAATAAGGCAATACTATAAAATGTCATTACTTTCAAACTTTTAGGTAGTTTTCATAAGGCTTTTGGGGTGTAACATTATGAAAACTGTCATTTTAAAAGTAGTCACTGAATGCATAATACTGCTTTTAAAAAAATGGTCCTAACTTTTTTCAGCTATTTTTGTTGGATAATCCTGTTTCAAAAACCAGTACTGTTAATTGTAAAATGGTAATGTTTCTACTTATTTTTAGGAGCATATGCAGGAAGAACCCAAAGAAAGAAGCCAAATGTTGCGATAATTTAAGAAGACAGCACTCACTGGGATAAAATGGCTGTTGGAATGATGGCATTCTCAGCACTGATTTTTAATATTTCATCTCCTTTACATATATGTATATTTAGACATTATAAACCCACTTTGTCATTTTCAGATGACACATGAACGCAATCATATTGAAGTAAGATGCTTGGAAGCTCTAATACTTGTGGGAAAAGTGCATGTTAGAACTTGTGTACAGACTAGTATTAATATATAAAAGATTCATAATCTTGTTTATTTAAAAACTATCACAGGGCAACATGAAGGTAATTTGTGACTTTTTCACACTTCTTATTCTAGTGTCTGACATACATATGCTTTTTGCATTACTTAAATTGCAATTTCTATATATGAGTGCCACCATAAGTAAGTCATGGGTATATATTTAGTTTGATACCATAAAGTGAAAGCAGCTAAATGTGAAAAAAAAACCCCAGAGTTAATATAAATGAAAGTGAGCTTTCCCATCAGTGAGTTTGTCAGCAGCTGTTTTGAATGTACTTAATGTAGGAATGAGATGAGCTCAATTTCAGTACTAAGGGCCTTGTACCAAATGTTTTGCATTTCTGCTGAGCTGGACAGACATGGTCCAGATTCACTGCTGGGCTGAGAGATGTTCTTACACTGACTAAACCAAAACTGTGCATTCATATGTGTGGTAGATCAAAGCACTCTCCTGAAAGAGTCCTGGGTTTTTATTTCCCTGCTGTCTGCTGTGTTTTCTTATGGAAACAACATTTGTCCAATATGGAGACGTGTATGTTCTACAAAAACTTCAGAAGGTAAGATTTTAACTGTTTTACCATTTCAGACTTAAATAGTAATTTCAGTCTGTAATAATAATTCAGGTATGTTACATTGAATTGATGACAGCTGCAGTTTTTCTGAGCAGTTTATCTTCTGCTGGGACCTAGCAGGCCCTGTACTGAAGTCATGATTTCTGCAGGTGGGGGGAGATCCCTACCAAATCCCAACACTTTCATATTTATGAATATCTAACATTAAAAGATCATGGGCATATTTTACCTTAGTCTTCCAACTGATGGATATTATCCATCAATTTGAGTAGAGCATGATTCTCTGCCTTCTTTTAATGAACTTAAGACATGATATTAAGAGAGTTCTAGAGAGAAAAGCTTGGCTATATAATCTTTGCAGTAGAGAACTGATTGCCAGAATGTGAGTTAGGTTGTGTTTTGTCACTTCCCCAGTGTCAATACACCACAACACACTAACTTGGGAGGCTTTGTAATGTGTTGACATGAATGTAAGAGAAAAAAGACTAACTGAAAATTTCATTGAGGAAAACAGCATGAAAAAGGAACATAAGTAATGGGATGAGGACAGTACCTTCAGGGGCAGTGATGAATGGATTGCCTTGACTGTGGCACCAGCCTGTGGCTTTTATCTGCCACCAAGTCTGTCCTGCAGCTCATGGTGTTCAGAACAGCTGCGTTATACCATGCACTAAGTTACCCAAGTTTCGTGCTTGGAAAATGGCAAAAACACTGCCCAAGCACTTTGAAGAATGGCACTGCTTGGTTTGTTTGAAAGCCTGGGGCCAGGGGGCTCCCCTAAGGGTGTAAGTATAAGAGTTTACACCAGTGGAGCACCTTGCCTCCTTCATACAAATGCTGTGGTGCTTTAAAATCTCAGCTGTAATAGAGAGAATGCCCGAGGCAAGCTTCCTGCTCACCCGGTGGGCACCAAAGCTGTGTTTTAGTGTGCAGCTTTCCTTGGGAGTGAAAAACATCTCGAGAGGGGAAGAATTTACGGTGACAAGAGAAACCTGTGTCAGAGATGACAGAAGGTGCTGTTGATAGCACTAAAGATTGATGTTTCTAATGGATGTTTTATGTGCTGTATTTATTATTAGCATAGGCAATATGTTGATGCACAGATAGGTTTAGTGTGTTAGTAGAAATGAATGTTTCCCTTCTCTTAGGGTTTCACATCTAAACCTCTTGTTCTTCAAGCATGTTTCCAGTGTGTAATAAAGCATTATAGCACAAGGGTTTTTTTTTTTTTTAACTTTCATGAGGCCTTTCTCTTGACAAGTGCCAAAATTTGGTTTTGTACTTGCCGTTTCGTATTTATACATATTTATCTTTTTATGTTGTGTGGAATTGTGATACCATTACAAAAGTCTATTTATTTTTGTACTTCGTTTCATTTTCACCAGTCTCGCTTTTTACTTAAAGCATTCTGCACAATAAACTCTAAATCTTTATGAACGAGTGCATTTTGCCGTGCTTTCTGCGGAGCTCCGCGCCCTCCCTCAGCCTCGTCCCGCGCTCGGGGCGGGGCGGGGGCGGCCGGCGGAAGGCGCGGGCGGTCATGTGACAGGGCGCAAGATGGCCGCGTTCCCCTGGTGAGGCGNGCCGCGGCTCTGCTGCCGTGGGACCGCAGCCCGGCGCTGCTGTGCGGCGCCGTCTGAGAAAGCGGAGGGTACAGGTCCCATTCATAACACCGTGCCGTTACACGGAGCTACGCGGGGGCCGGGCCGGCGGCATAGCTCCGCCGTAGCTGTGAGCCGGGCGGGACGCGACGGGCGCTGGCCTCCCGATATTTCCACTAAAATGAGCCGGAGTTCCCTGAGCGCCGCTGGCTTTCCCCGGTGTGTTAGTGTGGTGCTTGGAGCGAAGGGCCGGAGCGTTCCGTCCCGGCCGCCTCACAGCTCGCCGCTGGAGATGAAGCTCTCGTGCTTTGTGCTTGTCTTTACTAGCACGGTTCAGCCTCTGTTGGTTATCTTTCACAGGCTCTTTAGAAGTAGACAGGGGCTACAGGCAGAGGCAGAGTCAGCTTGTAAGAAACGTGCATTTACAGGAAAGTATGTACATCTGTACTGCTGCACTGTGTAGGGCATGGAATTCCCTTAATTGTTACGTTTTTAGGCATGCAAGATCAAGAAACTATGTGTCAGAATCTGAAGTGTGCAAACTGGAATCTGTACCCTTGGATTTTGGTGATTACCATCCACTGAAACCCATTACAGTGAGTTTTTTTGGTGCTTTTGGAAAATGAATCCGAAATCAAACTGGTTGTGTTCCTCTTTTTACATCTGTTCCTTTAAAATTAAAAGGCTTTGTGTTTGGTGGTGGTGCTTGTGAGGTTGCTTTGTGTGTTAATGGCATGTTCTAGAGGCATCCATGTTTATTCTGTTTGCCCTTTACAGAAGTTTGCTGGTGCTGTTATGTGTCAGAAACAGTCTCCTGACAAATACAGCACCTCCAGTCTGTGGGTTTTCTTGGTTGCATTCTTGTTAAATGCTGAATAATGGATAAATTTAACATCAAATCGTTGCCTTACAAATAACCTGCATAATTGCTTGAGGTAAGATTTGGTTTGGGGTTAACTTCCAGTCAGCTGTGTACTTTAAAACATTTATCTTTTCTTTGGTGTATAAGAGGCTTTTAAAGAGGTACAAAAAAAAATCCAGCTTCAAAGAGGTGAGTTATCCCCTAATGAATGATAAATGGGCAGCAGCTTCTGCTCAGGAAGGTCAGTAGGGAGATAAGATGGTGGCCTTAGGCATGGATTTGATGCTCCAGGCTTGAGTGTCGTACAAGAAAAGATGAAACTGGAAGAGGAAATTAAATAGCAACAAAAAGTTTGGAGGACAGGGACAAATCTATTAAAATAGAGGAGGGGTACTAGAAAGAAATACAGAGTGGCTGTTCCTACAGTTCTGTAAACCCAGAATTGGAAGGAAAAAAAAAGTAGTGGAAATGCTGAAGAGTGAGTGCCTCCAGATTCAGGGAAAAGGGAGGGCTTCAATTTGAATGTGGCTGCTCACTCCAAAGAGTTTGTTCCATGTCTCCTTGCTTTCATTGCAACAGCACAATTTATGTAGCATGTATTTTGATGATTTATTAAAGAAAAGTGAGGGAAGAGAGAACCTTTTTGTTTAATAGTTCTGAACTTTTTGTTTAGGTTACCGAATCCAAGACGAAGAAGATGAACCGGAAAGGAAGTACTTCTTCTACCTCCTCCTCCTCCTCTAGTTCTATGATGGACCCACTGAGCAGTGTGCTGGATGGCACTGATCCCTTGTCACTGTTTGCAGCAGCTGCAGATCCTGTGACCACTGCTCCTCCCACGGTAACTAGGGAAAGAACACTGGGGGCAGTTACCTCAACTAAGTAAAAGAAAACCAAAACCAAACCAAAAACCACAAAGCCAACCCTGGATAAAATGTATTGTCTCCCCAGTTAAGAGGTTAATATAGGAAATATATTGTATTAACAGAATATTCCTTTTTATTTACCTTCTTCTGTCTGGTTTATGTTGACATGTTTATTTAAATACGGATTTTCTTAATATTGTAACTTTTGCAAGCATCACCTAGCACTTGAAACATTAAGTTGACCTTTATCAGCAGTCTCTTCTTTTTCCAAATCTGAGTTTAACTTTTGTACTTGTGCTCCTGTCATAGGATGGTGCACGAAGGAAACGGGATAAAGATGAGAACTCAGCAGTGGGAAGTGACTTTGAACCATGGTCAAGCAAACGTGGTGAAATCCTTGCTAGATACACAACAACAGAGAAGCTTTCTATTGTAAGTGGTGCCTTCCATGGTTTTTTTTATTTGTACTAGACCTTTAATGGATTTTGGATGTTGCTATTTTATAATTCTTTCATGGGTAGATACTGGTCCTCTAAATTTCACTTTTAATGTTTTAGAAAACTGAATCACAAGCTCTCCCTTACAAAGATTGTTTTAGAGCTGAGTCCAAATCTTTTCATATTTAGAAGCCATCACTTTGTCTTTTTGTGACAATGCAGACAACTTCTGGTCTTGCATCTACTTCTAAATGATTAGAGAGTTAATTAGCAGTGTAATTACCTATGCATTCTTGGAATGCTAGTGAGTACATATTTTCTAAAAGTCTGCTTTTTCTGCTTCCTCACAGAATCTGTACATGGGATCTGAAAAAGGTGAGCCCTTTCTTTAACAGAGTTTGTTTGAGGCAGGGTGCAGTGACAGGTTTAGGGTCAAGAATAGTTGAAATGTGTTTTTCTGCCTCCCCCATTCTGACATCATGGTCTTTGCTTTTTGGTGGATAAGCTGAATTTTTACTTAAAATAATTATTGAAAATAAGCCACCCAACCACCTTGTTTTTTATTCCTGTGGGCTAATGAATTTGTGATTATTTCACTGCACTGACTTCCTCTGTAGCTTAAAACTTTCTTCCATTTAAACTGAGCAATGATGTTTTGAGAATCATGTTTATCAACTCCTCTGCTAGCTGGGAAGGAAAGCAAACAAGTCCTTTGGGAGCTTGTTCAGTTATTCTCTTTACATGAAAGTGAAGTGATTTCAGCTATATGCTGGGTGTTCAGAAAAGAAACAAATGTTAAATATTTTATCATGTTTTCTAGCAAAGAGAATCTGGGCTAAGTAGTCAGCATAGTAAATCAGGATTTTTATATATGAATAAACATGCAGCAGTTCAGCTTCTGCACAAATACAAGTGGATGTTCAGGAGGAGTGTGACATCTATATCCTTAAATATTGTTAAATTGACTGGATATAACCCTGTGCAACTGCTATAACTTCAGAACTGGACCTGCTTTGAGGAGGAGAGTTGAACACACCTCCACAGAGCCTTTCTATCCTAAATTATCCTATGGTTCCATCTGGTGATTCTTTTCTTACCAGGAAAACTTGCAAAGTCCACTTTTATTCAGTTTTGCTTACTTGTCATTCCCCTTGTTCAAAGTGAATGCAGTGTAGGTATGTTTAGATGTCTGTCTTCAGGAATAGTCAATAAATTAATCAAGCCACTTGTCTTGTGTCACAGAAGCTGACTGGTCCATGTTGGGCTCCCTCAGGTTTGTTTCCCTGTAGAAGTCCCAGTGTTTAAATGTTAAAGTAACTTAAACATGTAATTCTTTACAGGAAAAGCCACAACTGCTGGTTCAGCAGTTTCTGAAAAAGTGAGGACGAGATTAGAAGAACTGGATGATCTGGAGGAGGTGAGAAAGTTTTCTGATGAAATTACAGCACCATAATAACAGTGAAAGGAATTTGTGAAATAAAAATCTTTTGTGAAACCTTTTAAAGAGGTCCTGATTCTGCAAGTGCTTATGCAGTATATAGATAAATATGGACTTTCCATGGGAATTCTCTAGTAATTTTAATCCTTACTGTTACAGGATTCAGGCAGAATCATATTTCTGTATCACGAGAAATTGTGATTTGAAAATTTACCTGATCTATTGCTGTTGATTTACCTTCTTCCTGTGTACAGTCTGCAGCTGCTGTAAAACTTCATGGAGCCCAGTAGTCTTAACATCTGATAATTCTGGAATTACCAGGTGCAGAAACTGCATACTGTCTACCTGAGTTTAATTCAGGTTACAATTATGAGCTTGACAGAAATACTGAGTACTCAAGTTATTTCTCAAGCTGCAGTATTTTACTGTGCAAAGGTGAGATGTTTCATAACCTATGTTCCTAAGACCTGAAGGGAAGTTGTAATAAATTTTGTTGGATTCTCCCTCCCAACACGGTGATTTGAGTCTATAATAACAGCACTCTCCTTCCTTCCTTCCCTCCTGATCTTTATTAAGTGGATTTGTGTTTTCTTGCCAGGGATCACAGAAAGAGCTGTTGAATTTGACTCAGCAGGATTACATGAACCGAATTGAAGAACTGAACCAGTCTTTGAAGGATGCATGGTCCTCTGATCAGAAAGTGAAAGCTCTGAAAATAGTCATCCAGGTCAGATTTATATTTCTGGTCTATGCAGAACCAGTGAGTTTGGTGATACAACTTTTCCAGTTTCCTTCTTGGGAGAAGAAGGGTTTCTGTTATTTTTCTATTACTTTCTTTTGTTCTTCTCTGAAACAGATTTCTTTCAGAGTTTTATGGCTTCTGACAGCAGTTGGATTTTCAGCTTTGTTGTTATGTATTGGTTTTGACTAGAGTATGTGAGATGGAATTCTCAGTGAGTCACCAAATGACAGATGTGGAAATTTTACCTGCTTAATCATAGTTAGAATAAATAACATGTAGTGTATCAGCTCTTTCTAGGGCATAGAATTTCCTTTCCTGTCTCTTCCCCTTCAGCCCCTTGCTCCCTACAAATAATACCAGAATGCCTTTTTGAACATCAGCATTTTACTCATCCAAACTAACCTAAGGCAATTAAATAATGGGATTTAGGACCTTAGGAAGGTACCAAAAACAGCTCCAGGTTTTTAAAATGGTATGTGTGGGGTTTGTGTTTGTTCTAAAACTCGTCCACAGTCTTCCTTTGGGTCATTTGGGGTGATGTGCTTTGAGGAGGGCAAGGGGAAATAGACAGTTAAATGCTCTTTTGTTTGGCTTGGCCTTTAAAAAAGGCCAGAGGCAGAGTGCAGCAGAGGACAGATGAGATAATGACATCCTTAAAAGCTGTAAAACTGATGTAATGCTCATAGTCATCCAGTGGGGTTATATAAAGTCAGGATTTTTTTCTGGTTATTCTGGATACTCTTGTGAAAAGTGCTTGAAGTAATTTCATCTTAAATTGTGGTAAAGACAAAAAAGGAAATGGAACATTAATGAAGTGAGATCAAACAATTATGTGCGACCTAGGGTGACTAATGTTCTTTTGTAATACTATTAAATCAGCACTATTACTGTTATTCTTAAAAAGATCCATATATAGGATTGTGAAGTGTGAATATCATCTTTGGATGAGAAGAAAAGGAGCAGGAATGTACTGCACTTACAGAGCTTTGTGTGTAAATATATATATATACCTGTATCTATTTGTGTGTGTGATAATGCAGTGATAATTTATGCATTGATGCTTTCATACGTTCTTTTGCAAATGGTTCACAAGCAAGTTTGAAATAATTTAGTTTCTAACATGGGATTCAGTGCTTCCTTTTAGGAAAGTGGTGCCAAAGTTGAATATGTTTATGCTAAAGTGTTCACTTAGCACTTAATGCTGCAGATGGTGATCACTAGTTGAAAAAGACTGGCTAAGAGTGAAGTAGATACTTGGGAAATTAATGAATTTTAAATTCATGAAGGATAATAATTCTATAGTTATAAAGCAGGACAGGGTAGAAACCTCACTGAACTTTACTTGCTGTGGTTCTTCCTCAGTATCCTCTGAAGGAACTGAGCAGTTCCTTGACATCAGGCTGTGGTTATATACACAGTCTGCCATTATTATTACAGACTGCTTAGTATGCACTAGGAGGAGTGAGTTTGCCTTCTGGCTGGGAAAATTTCTTCCCCAAAAGGGTTCTCCAGCACTGGACCAATCTTCCCAGGGCAGTGGTGCCATCACCATCCTCAGAGGTATTAAAAGGTGTGTGGATGTGGCACTTGAGGATATTTTTTACTGGTGGTCTTGGCAGTGCTGGGTTAAAGGTTGGGCTCAACAAACCTGAAGATCTTTTCCAGTCTAAACAATTCTGTGATTCTGTGATTCCTCAAGTGCCTTTTGACAAGATACTTTACTTTGATCTATTCCAGCTTTTCTGGAGTAAAAGCACAAACTTCTGTTGGCCTCTAAAAATCTTTCTTTGTTTTTTTTGTTTTTTTTTTTCTCCTTCTAGTGTTCTAAGCTTCTTTCAGACACAACAGTAATCCAGTTTTATCCAAGTAAATTTGTTTTAATTACAGATATCCTTGATACTTTTGGTAAGTACCTACTGTGCCAGACTTACTATACAATTGTTAATATGATGAATTTTTTTGTAATGTTAGAAAGCATCAAAGTTGTCTGGAAAGGGCTGAAATGACCTTTAGTTTTAATATGGAATATTTCCAACATAAACATTTGGACACCAGTGGTAAACATGGTATATGATTCGTAAAAACTCTTCAGAGCAAAGTCTTGAAGATAAAAATATTTCATTTTGTGTTTCTGTGCTTTATGTGTTAATAAGTATCTAGAACAAAATGTTAGGAAAAATCACTGCATTTTGAAATTTAAAACACTCTGTCATTATAAAAATATTTTGGATTTTGGCAGCCTTTTGACTCAATATTTCATTATTTTTGTATTTAAAGGATAGAAGTCAGAAAGTTTTCTGTGGCTGAATAGGGACCGTGAAGTGATCCAAATGTAGTTATTGATTTTTTAAATATATTTTTAAACTTGTCATCCACTTCATGTGGCTCTCTTGTTTTTCTGCCATGTTATGGAAAAGATTTACAATGGTATTCAAAATTGAAGTGTATTATGGTGCCAGCAGGATATGCTCCAACAGAGCTCCAATTGTTTCTTCAGGTTGTGCTTCCTCTTTGTGCTCCTTCCTGCTCGCTGAAAGCTGCTGGAGATAACACAATATCCAAACAGCAAAGCCAGGACAGCAGCTGTCCTTTCCTGGCCTGGGAGAAAGCTGACCTGTGTGTTACCTCTGTGCTTAAGGGAGCCAGAGAAATGTTTGGTGGTGAGAAGAGCTAAATCACACTGAACATTTCAGCCTCACTAGAGGGCAGCAGAATGTCAGTGTTCTAGGAAGCTTTTTCCAGCTGATTTCATTGTATGTTGGAAAGGGAACCTTTGTACCAATATTTTGTGTTTTGCAGCTTGTTAATTTGTTATGATTTTTTATTATTATTATTATTTTTCGTTTTTCAACCAGGGAAACTCGTGTATGAAAGAATTCTGTCAATGTGTGTGGATAACCGAGTCTCTCTGCCAGGTAACCTCGTGGTTGTTTCCACCCCAGAACAAAATCATATCCAAACTTGAGGAAGGTTAAACAGGACCATTGCTACCGTGTCTCCTATGGAAAAATGTCTCAAAAAACTCTAATTTGACATTTACAGTACAAGTGAATGTGGAAGAACCTCTTTAGCAAGACGTTGAAACATTCCATGGAAAATACATTGCATTTCCTTGCAATTTGGAGTGCATTAAGTGCACATCCTTGCAAGGTGAAACATTCTGTAGTTGGCAATGGAGCAGTACCATTAGTTTGCAGTTAAAGCCATAGGATTGGAGCCATCAACTTGAAACCAATGAATACTGAAATCTGAAATAAACTAAGTTAAATTTGGTTGTTGGAGATCTGACAAACTGCTCTCACAAGCACTAATGAAAGCAGACAGTTCCCATAGCACGTGATGATGTCTGGGCACAGTTACCTCTGTTCTGGAGAGCTGAGCTCCTGCTGCAGCTGTAGAGCTGCCAGAGGCATTGCTGCTGGGAACTTCCCAAGCAGCTCTAAAAGTGGGAGGGAGAAGGAAAATCTGTGCTGTGCTGACTGTGCCTGTGAACGTTCAGGAATTTCAGGCCCAATCTCTGAGCTTGTCCTTTGGGAACCAAGTGAAACAAAGTTCAGTGAGAGCTCCTGAGGTCCTAGATGAGAAAGATACTGAGTGAGTGCAGGAAGTTCTAACGTGGCTTCTCTCGTGCTGGAAGTTGGGAACTTTCTTGTGGAGCTTCTCACCTTCAGGGGACAGGGGTGGGAGAGCACTGGTGTTTTAAACTGTTTCACAAGGAGTTTATAATAGGCTGTGTTCAGTGTCCAGTGTACAGAAACAAGGTTTCTGTCTGTGTTTAATTCCTACTTCTTGGAGTAGTATTATGTAAAATTTATATTAGCCTTTATAATAAAGAATTTGAGTGCTTAAATCTCTTTTGTATGTTCTCTAGTCATTATAGATTTATATACACATGTTTGTTATTTTCTGTATTTTCTTTTTTTACAATTTTTGCTTTTGGAAGAGCAGAGGCAGAGGTTGGATTTCTCTGTAGCAGCTCGGAGATGAGCTCTGAGTGCTTGAATTCAGGTTCTGAATTGTTATTTACTACAAAACTGTTACCTTTTCTTGTTACGTACTCAGTTCTGGCTGCTGCTCAAGAGAGCTGAGAAGCAAATTTATTGCCTAGTTTATTATTGTGCACTTAATTTCTTGATGAATGGAAAGAGAATCCAGTTTTAAACCTAGAATGAAAAGCAACTTGTTTCCATAAAGAATGTAACTATTTCTGGGTTGGTTTTTTCCCAGATAACTTTTCTCCAGAGAGTGTTAACGATACGGCTAAAGAAACTTGCCTAAACTGGTTTTTCAAGATTGCTTCAATCAGAGAACTCATTCCCAGATTGTATCCTTGTCAAATGAGACCTTCAGAGTGTGTCTGCAGGTTTTTTGTAGATTTTTCCAAAAGTGAACGTGTTTGTTTCAATAAAACCCACAGGATCTCAGGATCTAATGTTTATACTGGCTTTCTTTTGTTTGTTTCAGGCTGTATGTTTTGAATGTACTTTTGAGTCATGTTTCATAGTAAACTGAATGCTTAATTATTGGCTCTGAGCAGTTTGGCAGTGACAAAGCAGAGATGATGTATGAAAAATTCTGAAACAAAATCTTGCAGATAAATTGTAAAAATCAACGAAGTGCGGTGACATGAATTACAGAAGGCCTTTAAATAGTTTGTTCAATATGCATTTGGTATATGTTTACTTCAGGTTTCTCAATGGTGTGAATCTTAGTTTTGTTCCTTAACTTGGCTTCAATTTAGTTACGTGGAAGCAGCGATACTGAAGTGCAATAAGTTCCTGTCCAAAACGTAAGAATAATGTTAAGTATGGAAAGGAAGTGAATGGGCACACTTAGGAACTCATCCAAGGAATTAAGCATGAGAATTCTGTGATTAATGGTGGGTAGGGTCTTAGTAGAGCTGAGAAGAAGCAGTACAGAGAGGTTTTGGAATTTTTAATGAAAATACCATGAAAAAATTAAAGGTGAACTGTGATATGCTTTGGAATACAATAGTGCTCTCAGTTTTCTAATATATATACAATTGTGATATCAGGTGTCACAAATCCTAATGCAAATTGAAAACCAGTGGTTTCTGATGGTGGAGGGGGAAGGAAGATTGATGACATGAGGAGGGGGGGAAAAAGAC